>JBBGZY010000470.1:9315000-9530000 GCA_037952925.1 Lithobates clamitans
CAGCAAATAGCTTGGGGTGTCTTCTTTCCAAAATGGGGTCATTTGGGGGGGTTTTGTGCCATCTGGGCATTTTATGGCCTTCAAAAATGTGATAGGTAGTGAGGAGTGAAATCACAACTTTACGCCCTTAGAAATCCTGAAGGCGGTGCTGGGTTTTCGGGGCCCCGTACGCGGCTAGGCTCCCAAAAAGTCCCACACATGTGGTATCCCCATACTCAGGAGAATCAGCAGAATGTATTTTGGGGTGCAATTCCACATAAGCCCATAGCCTGTGTGAGCAATATATCATTTAGTGACAACTTTGTGCAAAAAAAAAAAAAAATTGTCACTTTCCCGCAACTTGTGTCAAAAAATAAAATATTCCATGGACTCAACATGCCTCTCAGCAAATAGCTTGGGGTGTCTACTTTCCAAAATGGGGTCATTTGGGGGGGGTTTGTGCCATCTTGGCATTTTATGGCCTTCAAAACTGTGATAGGTAGTGAGGAGTAAAATCAAAAATTTATGCCCTTAGAAATCCTGAAGGCGGTGCTTGGTTTTTGGGGCCCCGTACGCGGCTAGGCTCCCAAAAAGTCCCACACATGTGGTATCCCCGTACTCAGGAGAAGCAGCAGAATGTATTTTGGGGTGTAATTCCACATATGCCCATGGCATGTTTGAGCAATATATCATTTAGTGACAACTTTGTGCAAAAAAAAAAAAAAATTGTCACTTTCCCGCAACTTGTGTCCAAATATAAAATATTCCATGGACTTAACATGCCTCTCAGCAAATAGCTTGGGGTGTCTACTTTCCAAAATGGGGTAATTTGGGGGGGGTTTGTGCCATCCTGGCATTTTATGGCCTTCAAAACTGTGATAGGTAGTGAGGAGTAAAATCAAAAATGTATGCCCTTTGAAATCCTGAAGGCGGTGCTTGGTTTTCGGGGCCCCGTACGCGGCTAGGCTCCCAAAAAGTCCCACACATTTGGTATCCCCATACTCAGGAGAAGCAGCTGAATGTATTTTGGGGTGCAATTCCACATATGCCCATGGCCTGTGTGAGCAATATATCATTTAGTGACAACTTTTTGTAATTTTTTTTTTTTTTGTCATTATTCAATCACTTGGGACAAAAAAAAAAAAATATTCAATGGGTTCAACATGCCTCTCAGCAATTTCCTTGGGGTGTCTACTTTCCAAAATGGGGTCATTTGGGGGGGTTTTGTACTGCCCTGCCATTTTAGCACCTCATGAAATGACATGGACAGTCATAAACTAAAAGCTGTGTAAATTCCAGAAAATGTACCCTAGTTTGTAGGCGCTATAACTTTTGCGCAAACCAATAAATATACGCTTATTGACATTTTTTTTACCAAAGACATGTGGCCGAATACATTTTGGCCTAAATGTATGACTAAAATTGATTTTAATGGATTTTTTTTATAACAAAAAGTAGAAAATATCATTTTTTTTCAAAATTTTCGGTCTTTTTCCGTTTATAGCGCAAAAAATAAAAGCGGCAGAGGTGATCAAATACCATCAAAATAAAGCTCTATTTGTGGGAAGAAAAGGACGCAAATTTCGTTTGGGTACAGCATTGCATGACCGCGCAATTAGCAGTTAAAGCGACGCAGTGCCAAATTGTAAAAAGTGCTCTGGTCAGGAAGGGGGTAAATCCTTCCGGGGCTGAAGTGGTTAATATCAAGAGATCTAAGGAACCATTTTTATCTTTCATAAAAGCTAAAATATTAACGGCAGAGAGATGAAAATAATTCCTTTTGATCGTACACCTGATGGGTTACGTTTACATGTGACTCTGTATGTTTAGCAGGTGTGGAATCCTGGAGAACCACACAAAACCGCTATATGGCGCCTGATTGCGGCAGGCAGGCAGTGATAGGTACTGTTGCGATCGGCATGATGCGCTGGTATCGGAAATCCTATCCATGACCCAGCAATCAGCGCCGTTCTGGGCCAATTTGACTCTGGTCATTTCAGAACACAAAACATTTGTGGGCTGAGACAGGAACACCCCCCCAGGGTTGATTGGCCAAGGGCTAAAGTCCAGCCCGCATCCATATTTCAATAAATTGGGTAGCCTGAGATATGGACATTGTTCTTCCACGAAGCCAGTTCGAAACTGGGGAGTTCCCACATGTTCCGGTATGCTTCTACTAACGGATAGATTTACTTGGTAAAGTTTATTTCTGTTTTTATCCCTTTTTATTTTCATAGCAAATTGCCAGTTGTGTGTCTTTCTGCATTTTTTGTATCTTTTTTGGTAAATCCTTTTTCTTTGTATATCTTATATGCACTGCCCACTTTCGGGATAGTAAATGATAAAATTAATAAGTGACTTCTGTGTACTAAGCTAGGACTCATATCTCTGGAGAGGTTGTTGTATTTTAGTGCCTAAGTACTCGGTTTAAGTTACGCGCCAATCTGTATGCAATTGCACTGTGTGTTGGCAGATTGCATGCAGATTGTAAGCTAACAGATCTTCCAGACAGAGATCTGTGTGTGTGGTGGCTCAGCAGACCAGTCTGCGGACAGACTGTTGGGTGGTGGCAGGCTATCGTTTATTGTGTGTCTGGTGTGTGGGGACAGTGGGAAGAGTAATTAACACCGGGGTTCAAGCTTGCAGGATAGCTGGAGGAATCCTAGAAGTGTGTAGTAATTGCTAGATTGCTCCCCAACCCTTAGAGTGCACCAGATTGTATGTAAGATTCGTATCTGCCTGTGTGTGGTCAGCTAGCTGGATTGGAGTGGAGTCTCCCTCTAGTGGTGGCCAAAGGTAGTGCAGGCTGCGAAAATACTACAGCCAGTCTTACATGCGCAGTATAATTTCCCCCTTATTCCCTTAGTTCCTCATATACCCCGGTCACGAAACCCACGTCGCAGTTAGTTAGTAGCTGTGGGCGTGTGAATTCGTGACAGACAAATAGCATTATTGTAAGTAATTTAGTGGTTAGCACTTCTGCCTTGCAGAACTAAGGTCCCGGGTTAAATTCCCAATCGTGACACTACCTGCATACAGTTTACATGTTTTGCATGTATTTTTGGAGGTTTTCCTTCCACACTCCAAAGACATGATGGTGGGATAACTGGCTCCTGTCTCAATTCGCCCTAGTATGTGTATGGGTGAGATAAGGAACTTAAATTGTAAGCTCTTTTGAGGACAAAGACTGGTGTGCATGTACAGTATGTAAAGTGCTGTGTAAATTGTCGGCACTATAAAAATATCTATAAAAAACAAAGAGGGGACATTATCTTAAAAAAAAAAAAAAAAAAAAAATGCAGATTTGGAAAACACAGTAATGGCATTCATATCTCTTCCTATTACCTGGATCAGAAGCCTACCCATGGCTACCTGCTTAATTTATTAATTCTCAAATCTCTGTATTTTGGGGTTTGGATGTTGGCTCTTGTTTTTTTTTTTTTATTATGAGTTACAGCAAACACTTATAGCTCATTTAAAGATATGCAGTAATGCTCCTTTTTATTCAAGCAACTAAATGCGAATGCTGTGCCATTATTTTTAAAAGACAGCCAAATGCACCTAGCAAGCACAATACGAATGTAGCATCTGTAATGTGTTGTGTCGAAAAACTAAAATTGTGCTGGTAAGTATTTTTTGGAAAGACGGGGAGAATTAAGAGGGGAAGGGAGGGTTCTGCTCCGCAGGGGGGAAGGGGGGGGGGTGCGGGCGAATGATAAAGGGAACACTACACTATCTCCAGAAACACTAGGCTCCATGAAATGGCCAGAGGGAATACAATTCAGCTGTCAAGCTGTGTGTTCAGGAGAAGGGAGGGAGTTTGTACCATTGCCTGCAGATAAGGGTCTGTGGTTTTAAAATATATCCAGGGTCTCTCTTATTCAGAATTTTTCATCCGTGTTATGTAATGTAGAGGTTAAATCTTCCATTTGAAAGATGTTGTTGACTTTTGATATCAACATTTGTTTGGTGAGTGGAAAATTCTGCTTCCAAAAAAGATGGATAATTCAATAGATGGATTATTAAAGACTTCAGGACTGCAATTGGTTGCAATTTAGGACAGTACCAAAAGTTATGTGACAGCATACTCAATGCAATCTCACAATGCCAGCAGGCCTTGTAACATGTAGCGGATTTTATGTTGTCTCGAGTGTCTTATACCCTAGTAACTGAAATGTAAAATCCACTATTAGGGATTTATGTGCAAAATACGGGATGTATTCACACTGCTGTGGATAATGGTAATTTCCCAATTCTTCTCCTCATTTCTGTAAAAAGGATAAGGGGTGAGGTTATACCTCACGTCTTGGGTGGTTAGGATATTCTAGTTCCTGGAAAGAGTATGATGGGAGGGGTATTAGACCTACATATGGCCTTGCAGCATATTATTTGTCAACAAAGGTCTTCACAGATCTAACGGAGGGTTAAGCATGAAGCTGAAATCTATTTGGTTGAGCCACTTAGTCCGAAAAAAAAAGTCAAGGAGGCAGAATTTGCTATCTGTATGTAGTTAGCAGAGGTTTTGGCTAACCAGACCCAGGACAAACTCTTGGTTGACGGAAGAGTCTTTTTGCCATCTGAATAGTGATGCCAATTATTGGGTGAGCCTGGACCTCTGGGTTTAATAGCAAAGCCAGCCATGGTAGCCCTACAGTTGGGGTGGGGGACTCTTCGCTTTCCATTTCCACCCATTGCTTGTAGTTCTCATTACAGCACCAGTCAACTATCCTGGTGAGATGAACTGCTGTATGATATAGAGTAATTCTTGGCAGACCAAAGCCGCACAACCCTTGGCATTTGGGGTACAATTTAGCAGGATATTTGCAGATGAAGTTGAGAGAAGTCAGAAAGGTCTTCACAATTTAGGTGTCAATAATCTTTCACTTGTTTCTCATCACAGGGAATCACTCACATGGCATGGGTGCCATTCACAGAATGGCTTTGATTTTCCTCAATGAATGCAAAGTAATCTCTGATTGGATGAAATGGAGAGACAAGGTGGTTACAATTTCCATCTCATTCAATCAGAGAATGCTTTCTATTTATTAAAAAATTTGAAAGGCGCTCTGTGAATGGTACTAAATGCCAAACAAATGATCCCCTGTGATCACAGGCTTCAGAAGACAGCAATGATCACTGTAGTAGCAGTGGTGACAGCTACAGTGATTCTTTGCTTCCACAGTGGTCCAACAGGTATGACATATGCAATACAAAAAAACCCACAAGGGAATGCAAGAGTATACAATACTCAAGGGATAGTAGAAAAGAGTAAAGATGGTGTAGAAGTAAAAAATTACAAAATGTATTCAAGCAACATTAAAAAAACCTTAAAAGAGGAAAAGCATTTAACAAAGGTATTACAATACAAAATCACACAGTAGTGACAGTATAGCAATACATTAGAGATAGACCCAATACATGTTGGATAATGCTGAAATAGGTGGACACAAAGACCCCAACACGTTTCAACAAATTGTTTTCTTCAGGGGAAGAAGATGTCCACTTGAGGGAGATATTTTCAGGAACCATGAATCAGAGACACAGAAAATGCAGTTAAAATCACACCTTTTAATATAATGGTAAAAATGGTACAAATAGTAAACATAGTCAAAACATACACAGTCACAGCCACAGTACAGTAGCCAAAGCGGGTAGTCAGAACAAGCAAGTAAATAAGGAAGCCAGAGATCAGCGTAGTTGAAGGCAGAAGACAGGATCAGGAACCAGAAGGGACGTCAGCTAGGCAAGTCTTCAACGGGAACACAGCAGAGAGTCTCCAGATATGTTTGACCAAGGCGAAGGCACGGAAGAAATTAACCAGCCAGTTTAGCCAGAAGGGGCTGGCTGTAGGCTAGACTGACGATGTCAGGAAAGGCCTACTAGAGGAAGAAATGTTTCCCACGGGCTAACTTCTGTTCCCCGCAAGCTAACTCCTGTTTCCCAAACTTGTCTTAGGGAAGCTGCGTTAGCGCGTGCTAACGTAGGTTAACACATGCGCACAAAGAAGCGACATATACGAACGGTTATGTGCATGCACGCACAGCACATCCTGTGACAGATGAGGGTGCCAAATGGGCTATTTAAACCAGATCAGTACACAGATCCAGTGGTGTCTTGTCTACAGCGTTCCCGTTAGTGTTCTGTTTCCTGTTTATCTGCACCTGATTCTAGTTACCTACCTGGCTTGCTTTGATTACTCCTGCTTTTCACCTGCATCAACCCCAGCTTAAACTTTGACCACTCTCCAGTCTCCGCATCTGTACCTTATCTAACCGCACTGTGTATGACTCGGCTTGTCCGACCCTGCTCCAGTCTCCTGCTTCCAGCCTGTGTAGCTCTGGTACTGCTGTCCTGAATCCACAGCATACCTGCATCCGCTGTCCTGTATCTACAGCTTGCCTGCATCCACTGTCTTGCATCCACAGCATACCTGCATCCGCTGCCATCTGGCATATCACTCAACTGGAAGCCCAGCAGCTAGCACGACTTCTAGCCCTCGTGCAACTCTGCACTCCTGCGCCACCTGTCTGCTCTACCAGGAGTAAGAGAAGCCTTCCCCTGCATACCAGGCTCTTTCTACCAGGTACATGACAGTACAAAACAGCCATGTCTGAGCCTGAGGGAGGAACTTCTCCCTTGGATGAACTATGCCAACACCTGACCTCACACAAGCTGTAAAGGATTTACAGGCGGGTTATACCCAGCTGGAGGAACAGGTCCAGACTTTGTCATCACCCACTGTTTCCAGTACTGCTTCCTCCTCTTCCGCTGGAAGTCCTGCTGCTCCTGCAGTTGTGATGATACCACCAGAGCCCAGAGTTCCTACTCCTTCCTCCTCATAGGTTTTACGACTGCCCAATTGAGTTACTCCCAGGGGCCCAGGTACCTTTTGGAAGAATTTTTCCCTTAACTGAACTAGAACTGGTAGCTCTAAAAGAGTACATTGATGAAAGTTTAAGGAAAGGATTCATTCGTCCATCCACCTCTTCAGCTGGGGCAGGCATTTTCTTTGTGTAAAAGAAAGACCATTCACTTAGACCTTGTGTCGATTACCATGAGCTCAATAAAGTCACAGTCAAAAACTGGTACCCCTACCCCTGGTACCTGAACTGTTTCAAAGGCTGAGATCGGCAACTATCTTCACGAAGTTGGATCTTTAAGGGGCATACAATCTGGTTTGAATACGGACTGGGGATGAATGGAACACTGCATTCCGTACCCGATTCGGGCACTTCGAGTACCTAGTGATGCCCTTCGGGGTATGCAATGCCCCTGCTACATTCCAGCATTTTGTCAATTACATTTTTCAGGACTTTCTGGATCTTTTTGTTATTGTCTATTTAGACAATATTCAGATTTTTTCCTCTTCTCTAGAGGTTCAATGGGGACATGTGAAAAAGGCGCTGACTCGACTCCATCAACATGGTTTATATGCCAAACCTGAGAAATGCGAGTTTGAAAGCCAGAGCATCCAGTTCCTGGGTTTGATAATCTCCACAGAAGGTGTAAAGATGCATTCCCAGAAGGTCACCGCCATCCTGGATTGGCCGGCTCCCACAGACAAGAAAGGAATACAACGTTTTGTGGGGTTCGTAAATTTCTATTGGGAATTCATCAAAGGATTCTCAGCCACCATTTCACCAATCACACAACTAACCAACCACAACAACCGGTTCTCCTGGACCCCTGAAGCTCAGTCTGCTTTTGAGTCCCTCAAAGGGTTGTTCACCTCTTCATCCATTCTAAAGCATCCTGATCCAGCCCTACTATACGTCCTGAAGGTTGACGCATCAGAATCAGCAGTGGGGGCGGTACTCTCCCAAAGCCAGGGGGCCAAGGCTCTTATCAATACTAATTTTTACCAATCACAAGAACCTAGAATACTTAAGAATGGCAAGACACTTGAAGCTCCGTCAAGCCAGGTGGGCAGTGTTCTTTTCTCGGTTTGCTTTCCACATAACTTACCGGCCTGGGTCAAGGGAAAAAACTAAGCCGCATGCTCTATCCCGTATGTTTGGTGAGTCTGAAGAATCCATGCTTCCTGACACCATCCTGTCTTCAGGGAACTTCCTTCTACTACAATAAAATCTGTTGTCCCAAATTAATCAGGCTTCTGCGGGAGTTCCCTCACACCCTGAGACGTCCTTACAAGTAAGGGATGATCTATTATGGTACCAAGACAGGATCTTTGTGCCAGAAAATGTGTGTATCTCTGTTCTAGGCCTGTGCATGATCACAAATTAGTGGGACATTTTGGAACCAGTAAAACTTCTGAACTAGTACAACGTACCTTTTGGTGGAGACTTGGAAAAGGACTGCAGGAAGTATGTGGAATCATGTGCTACTCATATTCGGAATAAAAGCAACAGGACCGAAGCATAAACCATTACCAATCCCAGATAGACCCTGGAAGATGATTTCAATGGATTTTATTGTTGAGCTTCCCCATCAGAAGGCTGTACGGCCATCTATGTGGTAGTAGATCGATTGGGTGTAAAAATGTGTAGCGCTATTTATCTATCAAGTGTAAGTGTGTGACCAATAAAGATACTTAAATTAATAACATTAATAAAAAGTGCTATATGAACAACACAATATGAGGTAAAAATATCAATCCTTAAGTTGAGTAAATTTACATGAATAAAGTGCTAAAAGTGACAAAAAACAAAGTCCAAGATTTGAAGGTATTATCCAAAAAAACTCAAACAGAAAATTTATCAAAAAGTAACACTCTAAAAGGAAACAAAATGGTTAAAGGCACCACCACCGATGAGTTGAAATGTCATGTATAAAGTGCTTAATATGACAAAAACAAAGTCCAAGGATTAAAGGTATTATCCAAAAACTCGAACAGAAAAATCCAACGAAAGGGTGACACTCCAAAAGGAAACAAAATGATTAAAAGCACCACCGCTGATAAAAGAGGAGGCTTACCAGATGTCGATGACTTAGAGAGGCTTATACCACCTAAGTCTACAAAGGCTTAATGGTCAGCAAGCTCTATAGGTACAGCAAGTTCGATAGGTACAGCTGGTCCTGGATCAGATCAATAACTTGACTCAAACTTTCTCAGACATCAAATGGATTATAAAAGTTGTGTTCTTAATTAGGGTCAGAGGCTCGGTGTCCACGTGCCATGCGGGATAAATTGAGAAAAACTCGCATAACGTAATACTGTTTCAGAATAGTATTTATTAAAATCAAAAATTTAAACTCACATATTAAAAGATCATCAAAGGCTTCATAGTAGGTACAGGTACATAAGCGATGTGCGTAAGTGGGTTGTCTATGTGGTAGTAGATCGATTGTCTAAAATGGCACATTTCCTACCCTTGGCAGACACACATTATCTTCCCGTGAGACAGCACAGATTTTCCGCAAGGAAATAGTAAGGCTCCATGGAATCCTAGCTAACATTGTGTCTGACTGGGGGGGCGTTCAATTTACCTCAAGATTTTGGAAATCTCTTGCTGAAACTCTGAAGATCGAGTTGTTCCTCTCCATCCACAGCCTATCACCCTCAAACTAATGGTCAGACAGAAAGGACCAACCAGACCCTGGAGCAGTACTTACGTTGCTTTTCTTCATTTTCTCAGAATGACTGGGTATCATTGTTACCCTTAGCTGTATTCGCTTACATCAATTTCCGGCACTCTGCTACCAGACAATATCCATTCTTCGCCAATTACGGCTTTCAACCATCATTCCTGCCCAGTGAAATTCTGAAATGTTCTGTTCCAGCTGTTTCAGAAACAGTAACCTTCTTCGAAACCAATAACAGATTGTTACAAGAAGCGATAACAAAATTGCAGGAATACAGTAAAAGAGTCTTTGACAGGAAGAGACGGGGGAGTTAATCTTGGAACCTGGTGATCAGGTATAGCTGTCCACTTCAAATTTAAAACTGGTTTGTCCATCAAAGAAACTAGGACCTAAGTTTGCGAGACCATTTCCAGTGAAGAGAAAAATCAATGACGTTGCCTATGAGCTAGAGTTACCAGGCTCCTTCAGAATTCATCCTGTCTTTGACATAACCTTACTAAAATCTGCAACGCCCGATCCTTTTGCTGAATGGAATCCGGGTCCACCTGAGCCGATGATGGTTGATGGGGAAGAGGAGTATGATGTTGAGGCAATTCTAGATTGTAGAAAAAGGAGAAACCAAACCCAGTATCTGATTAAATGCAAAGGTTATGGACCTGAGAAAAATTCTTGGGAACCTGAAAAAAATTATTCACGCCAAGAGATTTGTCCAAGCATTCAACCGTTCCCATCCAGGAAAGTTGGCCCAGTTGGGCAGCCTGAGGCTGCCCATTGGGAGGGGGCAATGTCAGGAAAGGCTTACTAGAAGAAGAAATGTTTCCCGCAGGCTAACTCCTGTTCCCCGAACATGTCTTAGGGAAGCTGCGTTAGTGCATGCCAATGTAGGTTAGCACATGCGCACAAAGATGCGCCAGATATGAATGGTTATGCACATGCAAGCATTAGTGCGCACAGCCCATCCTGTACTGGATGAGGGCACCAAATGGGCTATTCAAACCAGATCAGTACACAGATCCAGTGCTGTCTTGTCTACAGCGTTCCCGTTAGTGTCCTGTTTCCTGTTTATCTGCATCTGATTCCAGTTGCTTATCTGGCTTTCTTTGACTACTCCTGCTCTCCACCTGCATCGACCCCGGCTTAAACTTTGACCACTCTCCAGTCTCCGCATCTGTACCTTGTCTGACCGCACTGTGAATGACCTGGCTTGTCCGACCCTGCTCCAGTCTCCTGCTTCCAGCCTGTGCAGCTCTGGTACCGCTGACCTGAATCCACAGCATTCCTACATCCACTGTCCTGTATATACAGCTTGCCTGCATCCTCTGTCCTGCATCCACAGCATACCTGCATCCGCTGTCATCTGGCACACCACTCAACTGGAAGCCCAGCAGCTAGCACGACTTCTGGCCCTCATGCGACTCTGCACTCCTGCGCCACCTGTCTGCTCTACCAGGGGCCCCGAGTCAGAGGAGTAACCACCAGGCCACCAGGTTTGAGATGAAAGCATCTATGGGAAGCACGGAGGAGGACAGGAACATGTATGTCCGAGGATGAGACCCAAGAGCGTTACTGTGGACCTACCCTATCCAATGAAGCAGGTACTGTATGAGCCCACGGAACCTACGGGAGTCAATGTTCCATTGTATCTCATATTCTTCATGGTTCTCAACCTGAACCGGGCGAGGCCATAGTACAGAGGTTGTGAAACGGTTGCACACCAAACGTTTTAATAAGGAGACATGGAATACATTCAAAATACGCATGTTAGAAGGAAGGTCTAATATGTTTGACCAAGACGAAGGCATGGAAGAAATGAATTAGGCCGTTTAAATAGCCAGAAGGAGCTGGCTGTAGGCTGGACTGACAAGCAGGAAATGTTCACCAGGTGAGCCACTGTGGAACGATAAGTGCTGGCAATTAACCGACAGCTGAGCAACCTGAGCACTGAGAAGGGGGGCTGAGAGTCAAGCCCTGACAGATATCTGGAGAAAATACATACAAATTAATATCCCAAAATACACATAAACATAAGAATACAAAATTGTGGATATTGGCGAACACTATACTGCAGATATCAATACTCACAAATATCAGCTGAGACATCTAGGTGTACTTGTATGTGTACTGATGTATGATATCAACATACTTACATTTGTCCAAGCTGGACAAATGTAACTATGAAAAAGATCCATATCTGGAATTCAGCTTTAAATGCTCATTAGGTCTAGGGCTGCCAGAATAAGGAGAGATACTTACCTTGTTCCACACTCCAGCAGGCTCCGTCCAGTGGTGGGACCAGTCCTCTGAAACTTCGACCATAAGCTGCTCACGGCCAAGGTTTCGCTCGTGCCTCCTCAATGTACACCACGGGGTAAGTAGCCTTGCATTATACATGATGATGTCGAGGGACCAGCCACAGATCAGAGCTTCGGAGAGAAGAGGAAATCGCAGGAGTGGTGGTGTAAAGTAAGTAATCATGCCTATCAAGCTGGGCATACGCTAGCAGAATTTCAAACACAATCCAAAGTTCTGCATTTCCTAATCTACAATCCCGTCCCCAAACAAGCAGCTGTACAATTATCCTATTCAAACTAAAACATATAACTCGTAAAAAATTTCATTCTCACAGCAAGATTCAGTCAATGCATACCCCCTCACTTCATGTAAATAAAATACATATCAAAGCAATAAAACAATATATATCGTAGTGTTAGGCTCCATGCACACTGAAGCTCATAAACTGACGTTTTTGGGAGTTTGGGTGTTTTTTTTTAACAGCCCATAAACTCCCCTCTGTGTTATACTATGTGTCCATGCACACATGGATGTTTTTGGACGTTTATCAGCAGTGGAGTTTATGGGCTGTTGCCTGAACCTTCAGGAGCTGTTTTTCTGACCACAAAAAAACACCTAAAAATGTTAAACACGCATAAACCCTGATAAACGTCGATAAACGCTCAAAATCGTGGCTCACCATCGTTACACGTTTTTGATCCATTGGAAAAAAAAATTCTTAAAAAGAAAAAATGCTAAAAACCGCTAAAAGCCGTTAATAAACGCTATTGCAAAAACATTAAAAAACATTGAAAGACTCACTACAAAGCTACTGGCGTTTTTTTAACATTATTTTAACTTCCAGTGTGCATGAGGCCTAATAGTTATATCTGTGTGTGTATGTAGGATACTGCGCTAACAGTTATGTTAGCTGCAACTAGGGTGTTATACGACACCAATCAGAATTAAGAGAAAAAAAGTCGCGCTATTAAAAATTGTGGTGAAAACTCTAGAAGTTAGGTGCCACAAATACTAATAATGATAATGCATGTTGAATATAGTGTTATGATGCAAAATACTAAACTAAACTAAACTAAAAATAATCAAAACAATTGTAATCAAACAAACGTGCAAGCGTAAGGAAAGTTCTGTTCAAAAATGTCCATACATTGAATGCAAAAAAGAGTGAATTTTAATGAATATTGATTGATAAATGAGAAAGTCCATGTTGTAAAAAGCAAATCCCAAAGTGATAAGTAGTGAAAATTGATGAGACCTCCACCACAGGGAAACACTGCCGCTTACCAGAAAGCGATGGTCCCTTATTACAAGGGACCATGCTGAGCAGATGGCTGTAACCCCAGCCCAGGATCTCACAGGTAGGCACTGGATACCAAAGCATCAGTGGGGATCGTCACCATAAATCGTAGCAGAGTGATGTATTCACCAGGAAAAAACACACAAAGTGCTCCACATAGCGTAAATCCCTTCACATTTAATGAAATAATAAAAGCCAAATGAACAATTACAAATCGGCGAAATGGTAAAAGCAAAACAGTAAGGGAAAGCCGGCCGGCTTCAAATCTGCCCGTAGCTTCCGGGACTGGACGTGCAGTGGTGACATCAGGACGTGGCTCCTCCTCCCTACGTGGTCCCATGACGAGATGAAGAGAGGAGCGGGAGCCGCCCCCAATGCCATGGGTGCGGAGCGGCCCGAGGAGAAGAAGATAGAAGACGCCGCGGAGGAGATGCTGGACGAGAACGCCGGAGGAAGAACCAGAAGAGCCAGAAGAACCAGAAGAAGAAGATGAAGGAAGATAGAAGAAAGAAGAAGCATTTAAATAAAGGAATTGTCAAAAACTGTCTCTTGTCATTTTTAACATTTTTGACAGTTTTTTAGTGAAATGGTAGGGGTAAGTACCCCCTTACCATTTCACACGGGGGGGCCAGGATCTGGGGGTCCCCTTGTTAAAGGGGGCTTCCAGATTGCGATAAGCCCCCCGCCCGCAGACCCCCACAACCACCGGCCAGGGTTGTGGGGATGAGGCCCTTGTTCTCTTCAACATGGGGACAAGGTGTTTTGGGGGGCTACCCTAAAGCACCCTCCCAATGTTGAGGGCATGTGGCCTGGTACGGTTCAGGAGGGGGGCCACACTCTCGTCCCCCCCTCTTTTCCTGCGGCCTGCCAGGTTGCGTGCTCGGGTAAGGGTCTGGTATGGATTTTTGGGGGGACCCCACGCCGTTTTTTTTTTTTTTTTTTTGGCGCAGGGTTCCCCTTAAAATCCATACCAGACCTGAAGGGTCTGGTATGGAATTTAGGGGGACCCCCACGTCATTTTTTTTTTTTTTTAATTTTGGTTCGGGGTTCCCCTGTGGGGAATTCCCATGTCGTTTTTATCAATGAACTTCTATGTGTATTGTCGGCAATGCAATAGCCGCGAGTAATTTTAAATGGGTTTTTTCCTTCGAAATGTCATTTTGCTGTCAGACTGTTCTAAACACAGGAAACATGCGCCCCTTTACAGGCATACTATAGACATCCCCCAGCTATGAAATTTAAAGGGATATTACACTTTTATTGTTTGACTTTAGGCATTATTAAAATCACTGCTCCTGAAAAAACGGCTGTTTTTAAAACTTTTTTTTGCATTGATCCATGTCCCCTGGGGCAGGACCAGGTCCCCAAACACTTTTTATGACAATAACTTGCATATAAGCCTTTAAAATTAGCACTTTTGATTTCTCCCATAGACTTTTAAATTCGAATTTGCTGGGAACACCCCAAATTGTTCGCTGTTCGGCGAACTTGCGAACAGCCAATGTTGCAGTCGAACGTGAGTTTGACTCGAACTCGAAGCTCATCCCTAACTGGGGTAATCAGAAAGATGAGAATAATGTTTACACATTTCAGTGAAAAGTACAAGATGCATAATATATATCATTTAAAGTCTAATTATAATTAGCAAAGATGATCAGAGGAAGGTGAGGTACCTTAAAGTGGATGTAAACATGATTCACGGAATTTGACCTGGGCACATCTATCTGTAGTGTTTTCTTATCTTTCTTCAAACCACTAAGTCCCTGGCTTTCTCCTGCTCCATACTTCTATTATCAGCATAATGACTTTTGACAAGTTCCCCGACACAGGAGATAAAACTAGGCTGAAATTGGTGTCTGCGAGGTTACTACAAATAGATTAGCAGACAGCTAAACTATTCACAAAACAGAACTGAGAGTCTCTGCCTATGTGGAGAGGGGGTGTGTGCCTTTCCTCCAATCAGTTGTCTTTGTTATTAGCCCAGACATCACACTCAGTGCTGAACAGGAAGAGAAAATCTCTACCACAATCTGAACTTTCTAAACAGTATATAAAGCTGAAGGCAGCAGATATAATGTAAAACTTATGTAGGGAGATTTGTTTCATCTCTGTGTATCATCTGAGGCTGTTCACTTCACTAGGTATAAGTGAGGGTTTACATCCACTTTAAGTAGACTGATCCCACGGGTCCCAAACATTGTTAAATGGTTCTAGAGCCCATGTGTCAAACACAAGGCCCGTGGGCTGAATGTGGCCCGGCCGGCCATTTCATGTGGCCCTCGCACCTCTCCTGTAGCTGCAGCACCCCACTCTTCTCCGACCTCACCATATCTCAACATCAGCAGTCAGAACAGAACTCCTCTTACAGATCCTGTGCTTTTACGCTGCTGAGAGGATCATCTCTGCCCCCCATCTCAGCAGTCGGCAGCAGAGAGGACCTCCTACAGATCCTGCGCCTCTCTTTACAGCAACAGCCCCCTTCCTCTCCACCTGCCCATGTCTCAGGATTCAGCAGACTCCGGCAATAGACTCCAGCTCTCCTCTGGTCCTCCTCCAGACCCCACACTTTCTGCTTGCGAGCTCCACCTAGTCCTAGTTAGTCAGGTTGAAAAAAGACACAAGTCCATCTAGTTCAACCAATAAAAGGGAAAAGTTAAAAAAAACATGCAATCTCATATATACAATCCTATACCCACAGTTGATCCAGAGGAAGGGAAAAAACCTAGCAAAGCATGATCCAATATGCTCCAGCAGGGGAAAAATGTTCCTTCCTGATCCCCACGAGGCAATCGGATATTCCCTGGATCAACTTTACCTATAAATGTTAGTATCCAGTTATATTATGTACATTTAGGAAAGAATCCAGCCCTTTTTTTAAAGCAAGCTACTGAGCTGGAGGTCTTGGGAGGAACGAAGAGGGCGATTAGGTTGGTATTTTGAGACTAGGCTAGTGATGTAGCTGGGGGCAGAGTTGTGGATGGCTTTGTAACTTAATGTTAGCATTTTGAATTTAATTCATTGGGCAAGTGGCAGCCAATGGAGGGATTGGCGGAGAGGGGTAGCAGACACTGTGCGGTTTGTAAGGTGGATGAGTCTGGCAGCAGCATTCATGATGGACTGAAGGGGGGATAGTCTATTTAAAGGTGAGCCAATGAGGAGGGAGTTGCAGTAGTCAAGGCGAGAGATAACCAGGGAGTGAATCAGGAGCTTTGTGGTTTCATTTGTTAGAAAGGGATGTAGTTTGGAGATGTTGCGGAGGTTGAGGCGGCAAGCTTTGGAAAGTGATTGGACATGGGCCCGAAAGGAGAGTTCAGAGTCCAGGATAACACCTAGTACGCTGACACGTGGGGATGGGAGGTTGGTTGTGCCATTGCTCTTGACAGAGAAGTCAGGGGAAGAGGCACGTGGGGGAGGAAATATTATAAGCTCAGTTTTGGACAAGTTGAGTTTGAGGAAGTGGTGTGACATCCATACAGATATGTCTGTTAGTAAGTTAGTGATGCGTGAGGAGACTGATGGAGTGTGTTTAGGGGTGGAAAGATAGATTTGTGTGTCGTCAGCGTAGAAATGATATTGAAAGCCGTGAGAGGCTGACCCAGGGAAGAGGTGTAGATTGAAAATAAAAGAGGTCCAAGAACAGAACCTTGAGGGACCCCGACAGAAAAGGGAAGAGGAGTGGAGGAAGTAGAATTGTAAGCGACACTGAAGGTGCATTGGGATAGATAGGATGAGAGCCACTGAAGAGCACAGTCACATAGACCAAGGGAGTAAAGTTTTTTGAGGAGGAGGGGTTGGTCAACCGTGTCAAAGGCAGCTGAAAGGTTCAGAAGTAGGAGTACAGAATAGTGTCCGTTGGTTTTTGCAGTTAGTAGGTCATTTGTGAGTTTTAAAAGAGCAGTTTCTGTGGAGTGTTGAGGGCGAAATCCAGATTGAAGGGGATCAAGGAGGTTATCTTAATGAGGTGGTCACTCAGTTGGTTGTAAACCAGGCGTTCAAGAAGTTTAGAGGATAAGGGGAGCAAGGAGATGGGGCGTAGGTTAAGATTGGTAGGGTCCAAGAAAGGCTTTTTAGTTCAATCTTATTTTATTGAAAGAAACATAGAGGGAAGTGTATTCCACATAGACAACATCAATAACAGTAGTAGGCGATGACAATAAATCAAGTGTATACGAAGGATACATAGTGTAGTATTATACCAAGGTCGTTATGTGTGTATCGATAACAAGAAAAAAAAAAAACATTATTTTGAGCAACATGTTGAGACATAACATGGATAATTAAAGGGCCCTCTCCCTGTACGGGAGGGGATTACATGTAAACTTAATTCGTTACTACAATCAAACTTCCAAAAACCTGTTATGTTGTAGAGGATTGGCCTGTGAGGGACATATTTTGCATCCGGATTCTGAGGAGTACATTTATACGAAGAGGAGAAGGATTTAAGGTAAAGTAGAGAAAGCAGAAAAGTTAGGAACAGGAGTCGCTCCAACATGGTCATGAGGTGGTACTGTCTAAATTGCCCTCTGCCCAGGAGATGGAGTCCGATGAGTAGCGGAACATGGACCAAGAAGTCTAAGTAAGAGAGAACTGTTCGTCTTTATTAGATTCCTCAGCCAACAGACGTTCAAGGTCTCTAGTATGGTCCACCTCAATAGCCCACTCCCCCAGGGAAGGTACAGTCCTCGACTTCCAATACCTTAGAATCACCATTCTGGCTGCAGCCAAGTAGTGACGTAATGCATGTTTTTTAATGGACTTGAATGTGCCCGGGAGCATGTTTAAGAGAGCTATCTCTGGTGTAGGAGAGTAAACGGTCGCCATCAGTTTGCAGTATAGTAGGAAGATCTGTTGCCAGAATTTCTGTATGGGGGGGCATTCCCACCAAAGTGGAGCATGGTGCCCCTGGAGCTTAGACATCGCCAACAGGTATCCGGCGTTGTCGAGTTAAAGTGATCTATAGTCGAAGGGCATCTATACCACCTCGTCACCAGTTTAAACCCCTTTTCTTGAGTTTTAGTGGCTAGAGAGAGTTTGTGCGTTAGAATAAAGCATTTTTACCAGTCAATGGGGGAGATGGAGTGTTGGAAATCTTTTTCCCAAGCCTTCGTGTAGGGTGGGAGATCAGGGTGAAAAGCATTCAGCAAGAGGGAAATAAGCTGCGATACCGCATGCGTTTGAGGATTGGTTTGGAGGAGCATATCCTCAAATCCTGTCGGTTCAGCTAGAATATCTGATATTGATGGGAAGGTTCAGATATAGGAAGTCAGTTGTTGTTTCTGAAGCCACTGCATAGGGTATCGAGAAAGCGATTCGGGGGGGGGGGGGTATCTGGCTTTAGAGTGGGGTCTGCTCGGAGAACCTGGGAAAGCCTCCTATGGTGGTCTTTTCGCCAAGGTCCAAAGCTTGTCACGTGTATAGCTGGTGGAAAGGCTGGAGTCCCAAATAGGGGGTCATAGGCCTCGAAGGATTTGATATGTTCCCGCTAGAGATTAAGCGATGCCAAATTTGGATCGTTTGACAAGTGAGGTCACAGAGGGGGTGTGAACCCGTACGATTTGCGGTGTGGTCCATGGGAGAGCTGAGAGTTCAATGGAGTTCATATGGCTTTCCAAGTGAACCCAGAGCTTGGTCGTTTAGTTATGGAACCAGTCCAGTATGCATGTAAGTAGCGCTGCCTTATGGTACAAGGAAGAGCTCCAACTCCCCCTCTCGCTTTCGGAAGAGATAACGCTCTGTATCGAATTCTAGGTCGGCCCAAATTCCAATTTAATTTAGAGAACAGCTGGCGCAATTTCCGAAAATAGGAGTTAGGTATGTATATAGGGATTGTCTGAAATAGGTACAAAAACCGGAGAAGGACATCCATTTTCAAGGTGTTCACCCTACCAAGCCAGGAGAGCCGTTTGAACTTGTAAGTAGACAAATCGGCTTGAGTTCTAAGAAATAAGGGGGTAAAATTCTTGGAAAAGAGTTGGGATACATCCTTCGGTATTTGAATACCAAGGTATCGGATGGAGGTGGATCCCGTTTTAAAGGAAAAAGCAGTTGAGAGTCTGTGTAGGTCCGACTTTGGCAGAGAAATATTGAGAATTTCTGACTCACTGTAGTTTACTTTAAAGTTACTGACTTCCCCAAATCTCTGGAACTCCTGCAACACTGAGGTCAGGGACGAGTGTGGACGTGTCACAAATAGGAGCAGGTCATCTGCAAATAGAGCAAATTTAGCTTGAGTGGGCCCAACTGTTATTCCGTGCACAGAGGGATTGTTTTGCAGAGCAATAGCTAAATGTTCCATGGTGAGAACATACAGGAGGGGAGACAGAGGGCACCCTTGTCGTGTCCCATTAGAGATAGAGAATGCCGGCTACAAAGAGCCGTTTAGTCTTATCCTAGCAGATGGAGAGGAGTAGAGGGGTATTATCCTTGAGATCATGTGGGCTCCCAGTCCTATTTGTTGTAAAGACAGCCAAAGGAATTGCCAATCTACTCGGTCGAATGCCTTCTCTGCATCGACTGTTAAGAGGCATAAAGGAATATCGTGGGTTCGGGCAAAGTTAGATAAAAGAAGGGTTTTCAGGGTGTTATCCCTTGCTTCTCAGCCACTCACAAATCCCATTTGATCTAAGTGGATCAAACTGGAAAACAATGGTTGTAATCTGTTGGCCAACACTTTAGCGAAGATCTTCAAATCCACCCTGATCAAGGATATTGGCCTATAATTTGTACATAAAGTCGGGTCCTTCTCTGGTTTTGGCATAAGGGATATATGAGCCTCAAGTGTTTGTGGAGGAAACACTGAGCCCTCTGACACAAAGTTGAATACTTTAGTGAGGAAAGGAATAAGAAGGGGAGAAAATAGTTTATAAAACTTTGGGGTAAAGCCGTCCAGCCCTGGGCTCTTGCCAGTTGGTGTACTCGCAATGGTTTTCACAACTTCATCTGCTGTTATAGGTGTTTCAAGTTCGGTAACAGTGTCCTCATCCAAAGTGGGAAGTGCAGTTTCCCTGATATAAGAGGACTTGTGCTCCTCTGTAGTAGAGGGGGAGCCTGACGACTGGGCCCGCAGGTATGTTGTACAGGGATTGGTAAAAATCCCTGAACCTCTGCGCAATCTTAGAAGGTGAGGAGATTGATTCTCCATGCGGTCCTTGGATATGGGAGATGAAAGTAGAGGATCCTTTTGGGTGCAGGGAATGGGCCAGTGACCTGCCACACTTGTCTTGGAATTTATATTGATGGAAAGCAAGCTTGTCCGCGCATGTACATGCAAAGGTCTCATACAGACCTCTGAGATGTGATCGGGCATTAGAAACCTCCGTGAGCGTTTCGATTGTTGGGGAACGCTTATGGTCAGTTTCCAGGTTTCGGAGCTTTTGAATTGCAGCCACTATATCGGATGAGCGTTCCTTTTTCAGACGAGATCCTAATTGAAATAAAGTTCCACGTAATACTGCTTTCAGTGCCTCCCATTGGATGGGGAACGACGTGGTATCTTGTGTGTGGTCCCCCAAAAAGATTTTTTCCGAGATACGCGTAATACAGTCGGAGTTGGCTAGCAACGAGTTGTTCAAGCGCCATGTCCACTCCTTCACAGGCGTGGAGGGGAGCGAGAACATCAAGTATATAGGGGAGTGTTCTGACCAGATCATATTAGTCTATTACGCACTCAGGAGACCAATCTGGTCAACTATGGTCACTCAATATGGGACTATGCGACTATAGGTCTGATGTACCTGAGAAAAGTGTGTGTAGTTACGAGCCTTAGGGTACAGTACCCTCCAAACATCTACAAGGAATAAGTCGTATAGTGCACGTTTCAGGGCCCTCAATTTGGGAAATGAGATACGTGACCTTGAGGTGGAGGAATCCAATAGTGGCTCCAGGGGGGTATTAAAATCCCCACCTAGGATGAGCTTGCCCTCCATGAATTCAGATAGAATCTTCAGATACTGCAAAGCTAATGGAACTTGGTTGACATTTGGTAAGTAAATGTTAGCTTTCGTAAATTTAACTCCCCACAGCAAAAATTTCACAAAAGACTTACCTTCCCTAAGGGTTGGAGAGATGATCAAGCAATTCAATGGGGAGAGCTTTGTGAAAAGCTACAGATACTCCCTTAGTTTTCTGGGATGGATTAGTACTATGGAACCATCTGTTGAAATATCTGTTGGAGCAAGGGGTGGAGGCTGACTGAAAGTGCGTCTCCTGTAAGAGGAGCACATTATCTTGGCATTTGTGCATTCGATATAGGATTTGTCCACGTTTAGAGGCTACATTGAGTCCATTTACATTGTATGAACACAGTTTTAGTCGAGGGTGAGATAATACCGTATAGGCCATGGTGGAGCGAGGAGACCAGAAGAAATTTGAAAGTCCAGAAAAAGAGAGGGGAAGGCGTTTGGGGAAGAAACAGAAAAGGGAAGGTAGTTACAAAAAGGGAAGAGGAATGGAAGAAGGCTGGACAGAGGACACCTGGGAAAGGTGTCTCAAAACAAAATAGCAGGTATATATAACGTACATGTATCACACCCCTCTATCGTAGTATATTGACTACCTAAAATTTTAGGTTACAAAAGAACATGGCATATATCTAATCAGTGTTTGAAAAAACGCTTGAACACCCATGTTCATTCAGCTATCATCACAAGCATTAGTATGTATAACAAGCATTTAAAAAATATGAGGTAACATTGAGGAATTCAACTAGTTCTATGGTACAGGGGCAGTTAGGCTCGGGACTGAGAGGAGACCAAGAAGCCCAAAACAGGTAATAAGGTAGCTTCTGGGGGACTCCAAGTCAGTCAGCAGGTCCATGGACCCGAAGAACTGGAAAGGCACATTGGCTACAGGTACTACCCCAGGAACTTAGTGGTGGACTCCATTCGGGCTGGGCCCCATCCCGATTAAGAGCATCATAAGGTTCTGGAGAATTAGGTAACAAAGGAAGGTTTCTTAAGGAAGCGATGCTCATAGTATTCAATTTGGTCTTGGTATGGTCCGTGTGTGGGAAAGTGTACAGCTAAGGCCAGGACCGTCCAGTGTTGAATGGAGCCCCCAGGCAGTTATAAAGAGCAGCAACATTGTCAGCATCTAATCTACATTACATCCCTTTTAGGTGTAACGGTCCCAGTAAGGGCAACACTAAAAAACCTCCCCTGAGCTCAGCAAACTTCTATACAGTCCCTGTAAGCGGAGTGGTATGGTTAGCATGAGTTCATAGGAGGAGGGCACATAGAGAACACAGTACCAATGCAAACCTGGCCAAATCCCTTAACAAAAACTGTTGATTGAAAGGTGTAAACCCATTGTAAAACATTGGACAGAGAGAACAAGTAACAGTGTTGGCTCACGTGGGGAGCCGAATCAGTCTTCTGGCGACGTTGGATGTCTTGCTCTAGGACCAAAAGAAGCAGATCCAGATCTCGGATGTCTGCGACCTTGCGGTAGAGGGCCCGGTAGTCGTTGACGATCTTCTGGAGGGTCCAGCCAGTTTGGGATGCTGATACAGTCTTGTGCAAGGAAGGTGAAGAAGGCAGGAAGTTGTTCAGGGTCCGACAGAACAAACTTACAGTTATCATCTCGGGTTACTTTGATGCTGAAAGGATGGCCCCAGGTGTAGGTAGCCCCAGCCTGACGGATCAAATCCAAAAGTGGGCGGACCACCCGTCTCATGTATAAGGTGTTGCGGGAGAGGTCCGAATAGAGGTGTATTGTAGATCCATCGAATTCCACAGGACCCAGGTGCCAGGCCTTACGCATAATCTCTTCCTTGAGTGTATAGTAATGTACCCGGCATAGGACATTGCGGGGGCGGTCGCTGCGGTCTCCCCCCATGCCTCCCACTCTATGTACTCTGTCCAGTTCAATAGGGGATGTAACTTCCCTGCCCAGGAACTGGTTGAGGATAGAGACGACAGTGGGTTTTAGATCAGTGCCTGAGGTTGCCTACGGGACTCCCTTTATCCTAATGTTGTGGCTCCTGTTTTCACTGTCTTCTATGCAGAGTTGGTGTTGCTGCAAACGGGACAGATGTGACATGGTTGCAGATTCGAGGGCCACAATATGAGCTGTATGGTCATCTTGGGTAGTAGCCAGAGCGGATACAGCGGTCTCCGCTGTTGAAACCCGATGTTGGAGGGCTTGTAGTTCTACATGGAGGGAGGCTTCCATCTTGGACGCCCAGGATTCAAAGTCTGCCCTAAAGGCGGAAAGAAGGGCTGTGGTTGTAGAGCCGGCTGATCTGACCGAGGCCGGAGGAAGTAGCTCCACGGGGCCATCTTCGGTGGAGATTAGAGTGGGCATAGCTGCCCCTGTGACAGGGGTTGGAGGGGCCATCAGAGGGGCCGAGGGCTCACCTGCAGTGTCCCCGCACATAGAGGAGTCTATGTGAACCAGAGAAGGAGGTTTAGGTTTGCCTGGGGTGTGACCGGCTGCCCGATGGTCCTTTCCTGTGTGGGAGTCGAGCGAGGATGTACAGAGTAGGGAGCGCTGGATTGAATCTTGCTGCAGCTAAGCGGAGTCAGTTGGGTGAGAGCTTGAGGATGACATAGAGGTTCTGGGTGTAGGTAACTAATAACACAGCCTGGTAATGTCGGGAGAGCAAAGAGCTCAGTAGCCCATGTCTTCAGCCATCCATCATCAGCCAGGAAGCATGATATCTAGTAGGGGGGGGCAGGACGGTTGCTACATGCGACTCTGGAGCTAGCACTGCGTTCCCTGCTAGTCTGTTTCACCATAGAATGAGATGGAGACTGTCATCCGAGGAGTTTTGTTTTGTAAGGAAGGGCTACAGGTGGCAGCTGGACCTGCTGGCCAGCTCTAGTGACAGTGCAGGGAGTGATCCAGGAGCAAAGGGGTTAAGGAGACTAGGAGCACATGTATATACTGCAGTAGGGTGGAGCAAGATGGCCACTCCACGTGGCCCCGGGGGTCAGGGCTGCAACCCACACCACAAGTGGGGGTGGATATTAGTTTTTATCCCCTTCTGGGGTCACAGTCTACTAGGTCGGGGCACCCTGGTGGTTAGATGGGGCCTGGATCGAGCACAGAGGAGACGGGGAAACTGCTGAGGTGTAGCAAGATGGCCGCCACTTACTGTGTGTGTTAATGTTGTCTTTCAGGCTGGCATGCAGAAGCGGCACAGGGGAGATCGCAGGCTGCGGTCAGTGGGCTGGGCTGCTCCGGTGTCCGTGCAGGGAGAGAGCCAGGCGCAGAGTAGCCACGAAGGCCCAGAGGCAGTGGCGCTGTGTGGGCCGGGTGTACCAATATGGCCGCTGCTCCCCGGGTTAAGGCTGGAGCCGCAGTCTGTAGTTAAGGCGGCCGGAACACGGAATCGCCGTATCAACGGTCCTAGGTGACACCTTTGTGGTCTGGGGGACCCTGGGTTTTGTGCAGGTGGTAAGGCGGGTCTGTTAGGGGGAAAGAGATAGATTATATGCCCCAAAGCGGCAGGAGCTCTCCGCGGGCACGTCTGTTCCCAAGGAGGGATTTTTAAGTATTGGGGGTGACCAGTGCATGTTTTAGAGCATTGGGGAAAAAGCCAGAGGTGAGGGAGAAATTGAAGATGTGGGATAGAGAGTGTAGGATAGAGTCAGAGGGCGACCTTAGTGTTTGAGAGGGAATAGGGTCCAGGGGGTAGGTGGTTAGAAAGGAGTTTAGCAACTTCGCCTGTAGTAGCAGATTTGAACAAGGGGAGTGTCAATTGTACCTGTTGATATGGGATCTTAACTGGGGGAGATACCTGTAGAGTGGAGATTTCATCAGGGATTGTATCAATTTTGTTTTTGAAGTGATTAGCAATCTCCTGGGCAGTGAATGAGTCAGTGGGTGGAGGCTGTGGAGGATGAAGTAGAGAGTTGAAGGTAGAGACGTTTACGGGGACTGGATGAGAAGGTGTTAATAAGAGTGGTAAAATAGGTCTACTTGGCAGTGTAGAGGAAAGATTAGTATTTTTGGAGGGCAGATTTGTATTGGTTGAAGTCTTTGAGAGACTTAATCTTGTGCCACAGATGCTCAAGAGCGCGAATAAGTTTTTTGAGAATTTTAGTGTCATCTGTTTGCCAGGGTTGTTGTGTATGCTCCATCGGACTTTTGCTGGCGCCAGCAAAAGATTGAGAGCAGGTTCTCTATTTTTCCGTCGGAAAAAGGAAAAAAGGAAATTCCGTTCGTCTGTATGCAATTCCGAAGCGCAAAAAAACATGCATGCTCGGAAGCAATTCGACGCATGCTCGGAAGCATTGAACTTCATTTTCTCGGCTCGTCGTAGTGTTGTACGTCACCGCGTTCTTGACGGTCGAAAGTTCAGAGAACTTTTGTGTGACCGTGTGTATGCAAGCCAAGCTTGAGCGGAATTCAGTTGGAAAAACCATCCAAGATTTTTCAGACGGAAATTCCGCTCGTGTGTATGGGGCATTACTGTGAAGAAACCTTTCCGTATTTGGAGATTAAATCTCTTTTCCTCCAGACGTAAAGAGTTCCCCCTTGTCCTCTGTGATGACCTTAATGTGAACCCCCAGCTTTTTCCTGGCAGCAGCACAAGATAAGGGGGGTGTACTGTGATGTAAGAGAGGGTGGGGGACTCTTGACTTCTGATGATGGGGGGCTCTTGACATCTGATGTATGAGGGGTGGGGTGCTCCAGACATCTAGTCTTACAGATACAATCGACCATTTGAGGGAAGCCATAATGCTGATGCAACCCATAATAAAATTGAGTTTGACACCCCTGTTCTATAGTGTCCCCAAGTTTGGCAGTGATATCTTCCATCGATAATAATATTTAGTAGCTTTTTGTGTAATGCCCCGTACACACGGTCGGACTTTGTTCGGACATTCCGACAACAAAATCCTAGGATTTTTTCCGAAGGATGTTGGCTCAAACTTGTCTTGCATACACACGGTCACACAAAGTTGTCGGAAAATCCGATCGTTCTGAACGCGGTGACGTAAAACACGTACGTCGGGACTATAAACGGGGCAGTGGCCAATAGCTTTCATCTCTTTATTTATTCTGAGCATGCGTGGCACTTTGTCCGTCGTCTTTGTGTACACACGATCGGAATTTCCGACAACGGATTTTGTTGTCGGAAAATTTTATCTCCTGCTCTCCAACTTTGTGTGTCGGAAAATCCGATGGAAAATGTCCGAAGGAGCCCACACACGGTCGGAATTTCCGACAACACGCTCCGATCGGACATTTTCCATCGGAAAATCCGACCGTGTGTACGGGGCATAATAGTGTGTCTGTAGACAACCAGATATAGCTCTCCTAGCGGCAGTCAAAATATGAGAAATCATTTTTTTGGTGTGCCTGGAGATGCTAGGGAAAGGTAGAACCAAAAGAAAATGAATTAGGTCCACGGGAAGGGAGGGGTCCAGGGGGAATTAAAGAGTTGTTGTAGGATTGACATCACATGGGCCCAGAGGGGCAGATACGAGGGCATTGCCAAAAACATGGAAAAGTGAGCCATCTCCATGACCACGTCTCTAACACATTTCAGGCATTGTTGGATTTCGAGCATGCAACATCTCAGACGTTTTATACCATAACATCATAATTTTAATGTTTTTTTGCCTAGGAGCTTACCTTCCTTATAGCTGGTAAAATTTATATTGCTCAAGTTACTTTTTTTTTTTTAATATTATACTTTGGATGAAGTTCCACACTAGTACACAATGGTGTTTAAGTACATCCCCACCTCCTACATATGGAGGTTACACAAAGGTGAAGAATGAAGATACCAGCTAAAGGGATGGCACCCAGGTATCAGATTACAGCCAAGGTTTATGCTCTGAATTTGAACTGATATGGTCTTTGTTTGTCAAAGCACCACTGCATTGTTTGCAACTTCTAGCTGTCTATTCAAAAAAAAAAAAAAAAAAGTAGCAGATAACATGTCATTTTCTAGGCAGTCTATGAATGTTACACAACACTTTTTCCTCCCAGCCACAGCAGCAGAAAAAACAACAGACACCTGCACAAGCTAACCGCTCTGTACTATGCATCATTTAACAGCCAGAAGAACAAAGCAATCTCTGTAGTGAAAAGGAAAATAAAATGCTCTAAAAAAAAGAGTCACAACATGTGTTGGAGGGGAAAGTGGATACATGCCTCAGCTCAGTATCATAGCCATGCTAGTAAATCAAATCAGCACTGTCTGCAAAACAACCCTGGTTTTTATGAAACTAATGTGCACTAAATTCACAAAACAAAATATAATCATTAATATATTCATTATGTCGCTGCCTTTTAAACCTGAGCTCCAGGGCTGATAAACATTTACCCTTGCCCAGGGTGTGATAAAAAAGGGTGATATGCTTACCTTATTCCAGGACCTCATTGTCCTCCTGTACGATGTAGGACTTGTAAGGGTAGGGCATAGTTGCCAAAATTGGTAAAAAAATATTTCTAGGGACACTTATTTTTCTATGTGGCAAGAATGCCTCTGTAGGCAGGGCATCACTTAAATTAGGGGCAGGGCATTCATATATTATGGGCACGGTTGCACAAAAAGCAAAATAGGTGACAATGCGGCGGGCGAAGCATTCCGCGTCGAAAAGTGGCCATGGTTTAAAATATGCTAAATTTTGGGTATGGCTTTAAGGGGGATGTGGATAAATTGGATTTGACTTGACTTGCATAGTGCAGAATGTGGTAAGGTAAATAGATGACTGTGTGTGCGTAGGAAAGATATGTGTGTGTGTGACAGGGGACAGAGTCTGCTGGCTGCTGACTGTCCGTGACATTGCTTAGTTTCCGTGATTCTGCTTGGGACATGGTCTGCCCGGGACACCGGTCAGTTTTCTGTGAATGTCCCAGACAATTAGGGACTATTGCCAACTATGATAGGCTGGTGGTTGTTTATCATGTCCTCCATGTTTCCCTCCTCATTGGGCACCAAGCCAGGGTCACATGAGAGGCCTACCCCTGGTAGGTTCTTCTGGGCTATGCTAGGTGGTACCTTGTACAAGGTTACTTTACCACACATGGAGTACCTTTGCTTTGTGCCATATTCCTTAACGCCCTGGGACAAGGCTGAGGCTGTCATGGGGGAATAATCAACTTTAAGGCGGACCTATACTTTTAGAGATGAACGAACACCATGTACACTTGCACTGCAACTGTTCTCCAGTTAATTGTTGGTTCCCTGTGACAGTGTACACCTTCTCTGTAAATCGCCATTTAGGAGGGGCACGCTGAACCAATGTCCACATCCACCTGTTCAGTGTTTTCCACTACTACCCAGTAGCACCCAACTTAACTCTTGACCTTCAGAACCTCTGTACAGGATGGGAAACCATCCTGTGTGAATGTGGCCCATTGCTCTGGGAGACAGAGCGCTGGCCACTTGTGTCTTCACACTACTCCACTCCACATCAATGTCTTCATACCCTAATGTGTTAAGACCTACTCGGTGAACTATGTGTGTGCAGATTACTTGCAATACACAAGGGCAACGGTTCAAAACTTTACTTTGAAAAGTGCCAAAATTA
Source organism: Lithobates clamitans (assembly GCA_037952925.1). NCBI lineage: Eukaryota > Metazoa > Chordata > Amphibia > Anura > Ranidae > Lithobates > Lithobates clamitans. Next base: position 9,343,603 of record JBBGZY010000470.1, read on the forward strand.
GGATTTCACAGTCCAACATACATGTGCAAGGTTATTTATTTGTCCCTACTCCTAACTATAGGCTGTGTGCTGCCTCGGCAAACCTGCAAAGGTGAAGTCTAAGCAATTACAGTCCTTCATAGGCACTCTTATTTAGATGCAAATCCTTAGGAGGCATGCTCCAGTACTGGTGTCTTCAGGGTGAACCCCAGGTTCAGATCAATTTACATGATGTTGGATTTCCTTGCTGCTCATGGGTTTCATTCTCCATCTCTCTCCTTTACAGGCACATTTCGATAGGGATAATCCCCAAAACCTTCCCCAACTGTCTCTCCAGGGCTTCTCTGGACAGAACTCGAACCTCTTCTCACCTTTCTCCCTTCCACCTTTGGGGGGCTCTCTTAGAGGAACTCCTCTTACTGGGACTACTGTTATATGTTATATATCACAAAATTAGTGGGCCGGACTCAAAGCAGAACCTGCCAAAAAGACCAAACAACCGGGAAAGGCATGAACTCCTACCCTCCCAGCAGGGACAGTAGCTACCTATTTCAACCCACTCACAGACTGCTGGTCCTGGATTGTACAGAATGCTTACAGAAAGCTGCAACCTGTCAGACAGTAAAAGGAACAGGCTTTGGAGGGTCTGGTTGTGCAAAGAGGAGGGAGCCTGGCGTATACTGGCTTATTTATAATCTAAGGTGACCAGATTTTTAAAATGAAATCCGGGGACATATTTTTTTTTTTTACTAGTAATGGCAGCAAACGACGACTCTTTGCCCGTCTCCGCCGCCGCCTGCCTCACAGTCTGTCAAGTCTAATGCCCCATACACACTATCAGATTTATTGCTGATTTTTTCCTTCAGATTTACCAAAAACCATATAATATGAGGTCAATACTTAGGAGTTTCAGTTTGTATTTAATCAGGCAGGCCCTCGCACTACATGGTTTTGGCAAATCTGAAGACAAAAATCAGCAGAAAATCTGATAGTGTGTATGGGGCTTTACTCTTCGGGCCCCGGCTACTACTGGGTGGGGAGCAGAGGAAGATCACTCCACCAGGGGAGGCAAGGAGATAAGCAGGCAGGCGGCTGGCCGGGACTTGAACCAAGGCAGAAGAACATGCGAGTGGAGCTGAATGGGCATGCGCCTGAAACTGAAGAAATAGTCCCTCTGCTCCGACCAGCACATGATCATCAGAAAGGGACACAGATAATGGAAAAAAATAAACCCCCATAAGCTAGTAGGAGCGGCAGAGGAGGGGGGGGGGGTGCAATTCATATTTTTTCTTTTTATTCTGCACGGGCTGTCTTTGAAATTGCCCCAGCCCCTGTTCAAATCCAATCCGGGGACAAAACTGGGGACAGACTTGGTCCGGGGACAGTGTCCTCAATCCGGGGACTGTCCCCAGAAACCGGGGATGTCTGGTCACCCTATTATAATCCCTTAGGCAAAACAAGCAGTTAAAGTTGTGTCCCGGGCCCATAATGTGGCACTGTGTTTAACACAAAATATGGACACAGGTGCATCTGGAGTCATAAATATTACCATTAATTACGCTAATGTTCATGTAACATTTACATGCGGACAGTGTTATTGCAGTTGATTGGATGCCTGCTTCCTAGCAACCAAGGATGCTAGGACACAGGAGCCTATTAATAGTGTATATTCAGTGGCTATACATTGTTGATAGTGATGGTCAGCGGCGGCCAATAGGGCCCCTCTACGCTGTACAGCTGAATGCATATAAACATTACATGCATAGAGACAGTTAAAGCGCATGATCTTGCTGCCAGCAAGACCATGCATTTTAGATTGTAAAATAGTTGTGTGAATGAGAAATCTTAGCAGGCTGCCAGCCCTCTAATGTAAAAACACAGCAGGTGTTTTGGCCCTATTGACAATTGAGTTGAGCATCTTTAGTTGCTTTTTCAAGGTTTTTTTTTTTAGCAATTGTACAGGCATTTTTCCGTGTGTTCCAGGATTGAATGTTTTTTTTTGCCATTGGTAAACTAGTTACTGGGCAAGAAAATAGCATTACGCATGTTTTTTTGCACGCTCTCAGTGAAGTATATTAGGGTAAAACAAGTGACTCTTCCTCATACATTTTTGAGCGACAAGCTGCCTTCAAGTGACACTAAGCTCAGGTGTGAAGAGGTGCCACTGAATACAATGGAAATCTGTTGAACGTTGAAGTGCTTGAAGCTGCAAATCACGCTTCAAATTACTCAGTAGTGCACAGGGCCTAAGCTTATAGAAACCATTAAAACCAGACTCTAGAGTCTTTGTTGTGATCTTTGAGGTTCTTTGAAAAATAATTACTTCAGATTAGTATCACCTAGAGAGGTCAGTGGTGGTTTGTTTTAAAGCTCTTTAACCACTTGTTAAAGAGCAATTTTTCTCTCTCAATTAACGTTAACTATTTTAATCCTGCTAGCCTTAATAAATAGATAGCAAGGTATCTTATATATGTGTGGCCCAGCCCACTGACAACGTCGGATGGGGCCTATGGGAGTGACATCATCATTCACCACAAGTGATTGGACAAATGGTACGGACCTAGAGCAGCCCATAGGAATGCAAGATATTTATCATTCATGCACTGTACAGCCGGTTCAGCCTGCGGGTGGTGTAAATATTATTATCATATAGGATTTATATAGCGCCGACAGTTTACGTAGCACTTTACAACATTAGGGCAGACAGTACAATTACAATACAATTCAATACAGGGGGAATCAGAGCCCTGTTTGTTAGAGCTTACATGCATCTTTTATACTCAAAAAACTCTTCTATACAGTTTTACGCTATGGAATAGTTTCTTGTCTTTAATCTCTGAGAGACATTGTGGCTGTTGTGTTAGGAGCACAGATGATCCACTGGCTGGGGGTTGGCTAGATTGCATAGATGTTCAAATGCCGCACAAATTTTTTTTTTATCGCTGTAATTACCTTTATATTGTACTTTATTGTGGCACTTCCTGTCTCTCCTCCCATGGGAGTAGGCGTGTTTATTGCCTTTCCCCGGCGCCACACTGTCTCCTGGGAGCTTAGTGTCAGGCTTCCCAAGATTCAGTGCGGGAACAATGATCATGCTTGTGAACAAGCTGTGAATGAACAGCATTCACCGCATCCAGGAAATCAATGCTTGTGGGCTTCACATGCCCACAAGCAAGATGGAAACAGCCAGCATCACATTTTTAAAGTTCTTCAGTACGAAAACAGACAGAGGCGGAAATATTATACCCAAGCTGTGAGTATTATTTGGGGATTAGAAAAGTGTTTCAATGACCTAAAAAAAAAAAAAAAAAAAAAAGGATTGGTCCCACTTAAAAACTAAGAGTGCTGTTTGACCATTTGCTGTGACAGTGATTGTCAAAAGACATCTGGTAAGCTGCTGATTTCTCCTGCACTTTTCCACTGGTGGATTGAAAATAGAAAATTGAATTTCAAATATTTACTGCAATTTTCCTTTTCTGACAAGCTTCATGTCAGCCTACCATGGGTATGCTCTGCCCATACCCCCACCTGCAGGACCTAACTCGAAAATTTTACAACCACCCTCAGACCGGTGATATGCAATTGCTTCAGGATTTGGCTTCCCATTTTGAACAGCTTCAGGCCTCCTTAGGACCCCTGGTTCGACATCCTCAACCGCAATCTGTGGCCGTATCTGTTCCAGTCACAGTCACAAACCCTTTGCATTTGCCAGCTTCGTCCTGTTACTCTGGTGACTCCAAGGCCTGCAGGGGGTTCCTTAGCCAGTGTACCATTCATTTTGAACTCCAGCCCCAAAACTTCCCGTCTGATCGGGCAAAGGTAGCCTATATTATATCCCTCCTATCCGGCGAGGCTTTAGTCTGGGCTGCCCCTCTGTGAGAGAGGAATGATCCAGTGGTTTCTAGCCTGTCTAATTTCTTGAAACACTTTCAGAATATCTTCGAGGAACCAGGTTTTGTCTCTTCAGCGGCCAGCACCCTTTTTAATTTCCGCCAAGAGTCTGCTTCTGTGGGACAGTATACCCTTTATTTTCGTATTTTACATTACCTCTCTGACAGAGTGAAGGACGAATTAGCGGGAAGAACCATCCCCGCTGATCTGGATGATGTCATGTTCCTGTGTAACCAGATAGATATTCGCTTTCAGGAAAGGACAGTAAAAAAAAAAAAAACGTCAGCACTCCTTGATCCTTAGTTAACCTGAACTCCCCTCTCTTCAACCCCTGGAGCATCCCCTGCCAGCTGAGAAACCTATGCAGCTGAGCCAGACCAGGCTACCTCCCGAGAAACGTGCTAGGTGCCGAACTCTGGGCCTGTGTCTCTATTGTGGCGGCACAGGTCATTTTCGTGACACATGCTCACTTCGTCCAGGAAAGCTTGGGTCTAATACATCTGGAAGGTGGAGCATTGGACCCAGAAATATCTCCTTCTTTCGGTGTTTCTTCATGTTGGTGCTTCCTCTCATTCCGTCTTGGCATATCTGGATTCCAGAGCCGCTGGCAATTTTATGGACTGGAGAACTTCAATGAAACATACCCTTTCGCCCCTCGCCACTCCACTTGTGGTCTTGACGATTTGATGGCACTGTTTTTCCAGGGGGCCCTATCCGCTTCCAGACACTCCCTGTTAAGATGTCGGTAGGGATATGCCACCAGGAGTGGATATCCTTCCTTATCCTACCTAAGGCCTCAACCCCTATCGTATTGGGCCTTCCTTGGTTACAGCTCCATTCTCCACACATTGACTGGACTTCTGGGCAGATCCTGGCTTGGGATTCCTACTGTTTCTTGTCCTGCCTACTCAAGGTTGCCCCAAAAGAGAGACTTCCTGTTGCCACCACCTCGGTATCTTCTGAGGTGGTGACACACAAATCCCTATGCTGTCAGAGGAGAGGAGAGATGTCGTTTGTTCATAGTAAGTAGGAACAGCGAAAAGTCTTCTCTCCTACTCAGTCCTATCCTCATACAGTTAAAACACACTGAGGGGACACACATTTAACCCCTTGATCGCCCCTAGTGTTAACCCCTTCCCTACTAGTATCATTTACACAGTAATCAGTGCATTTTTATAGCACTGATCTCTATATAAATGTCAATGGTTCCAAAAATGTGTCAAAAGTGTCCGATCTGTCCTCCGCAATGTCGAAATACCGCTTAAAATCGCAGATCACCGCCATTACTAGTAAAAAAAATAATAATAATAATAAAAATGCCATAAATCTTTCCCATAGTTTGTAGACGCTATAACTTTTGTGCAAACCAACCAATATACGCTTATTGCGATTTTTTTTTTTTTTACCAAAAATATGTAGAAGAATATATATTGGCCTAAACTGATGAAGAAATTTGTTTTTTAAAAACATTTTTGGGGATATTTATTATATCAAAAAGTAAAAAATAGTTTTTTTTTTCAAAATTGTCACTCTTTTTTTGTGTATAGCGCAAAAAAAAATAAAACCGCAGAGGTGATCAATTAGCACCAATAGCACCTGGCTCAGGATGTGATCGGACGTGTTCCTGTGTAGCTCCGGTCTCTCCCTACACAATCCTGCTCCATCCTGATCATCCATCGTCAGCAGTCAAATTCTTTTTTGCCTAATCCCTCCCGGTGTGTCTCCTGCATCATCGGGGGGCATTTTGGTGGATGGGAAAGCGGCGAGCGAAGAAACAACCCCTGGTAAAGATGAGCATCGCCACCCGCTCCTGCCATGATGGCCGCCGCAACACCGTCCTTGAGCCCAGCTCATCTCCAGCCTCCACTCCGGATCTCTTTGGAGACGGCCAGGACGGGTCCCCACCACCCTCCCCTGAGATTCTGGACCCTGCAGTCGTTCCCTTGATACCGACCCCGGGCTCGGCGGTCGTGGATGGCGACAAGGAACCCACCCTGGCGGATGTCCTTGCCATTCTCCAGGTAAACCATGCGGACCTAGTGGGGAAGGTGGATGGGCTTAAGATTGACTTTACCATTATGCGGCAAGATATGCACAAGTTACGTGGCCGGGTTACTGAAACTTAGCAACATATCAGTGATTTGGAGGACACTGTCGCTCCCATTCTACCTAAACTCAATACATATGGGGGAAAGATTACATCTTTGGAGGATAAGGTTGATGACCTCGAAAACCGCCTACGCAGAAATAACCTGCGCCTGGTTGGACTTCCGGAGCGGGTGGAGGGTTCTGACCCTGTAGCCTTCCTAGAGAGCTGGTTCGAGCAAGAATTTGGCCGAGAGCAGTTATCCCCCTGTTTTGTGATTGAGAGAGCCCACTGTGTCCCTGGGCACCCCCTTCCTGAAGGTCACCCCCCACGTACGATGGTGATCCGTCTCCTTAATTACAGGGACCGCGACTCCATCTTGGGGGCTGCCAGGCGGAAAGGAAGTCTCCGCAATAATAATGCCGTGGTGTCACTCTTTCCAGACTACTCTGCGACAGTCCGCAACCCTAGAGCCAGCTATCAGCGTGTCAAGCAGAAGCTCCAGGAGCAAGATATTCAGTATTCCATGCTATTCCCTGCCACTCTTCGGGTCACATACCAGGAGAAAGCTAATTTCTTCCAGTCCCCACATGATGCCATGTCCTGGTGGGAAGCACTACCCCGCCCTCCTAAGCCTCCTGCCTGATGCGGATCCCCACATTTTGATGGCTCCACTGCTGTAACAGAAGTTTCCTCCCTCCTTTGGGTTCTCCTTACTTGCATTATTTTTTTCCTTTTTTATTAATGTGAATTTTTGTTTTGTTGCTGACCTTGGAGGATCCTACTTGTCTTCGGAGGGAGAGTACCAAGTCTTGGTTTATAACCGGGTTGAGCTGCCTTGAGGCTCAGTCCCCCTTATTTTCTTTTGGAAATATTGTTGTTGACCAATGACTTCTTTTGTTGCTTTTGAACTTATATTTTTTTCTTGCCTCCTGTTCCGGGCCATGTGCCCCAGGCATGGTACAAGTTCAGGGTATAGGCCCACTCCCTTTTTTTGGAGCTGGGCAGGGAATTTATTGCCCCTGTTGGGTAATGAACATGCTAATGTATGTAGTTGTGTGGTTGTATGCATGGTGTATGTATGGATGGTTGGATGTCTAGCACTGCGGCCCTTAATTTCCTATGTGACTGTGACTGACGGTGGGAAGCTCTCCGAGACCCCCCGACCCTTATGCATTTATAATACCAACTCCATGTCTGACGTAACCGTTTGCTCGTGGAATGTCCGCGGGCTGAACTCTAAATTTAAAAGAGCATCTATCTTTGAGGCCCTGAAACATAGTAAGCCACATATCCTATGCCTCCAGGAGACTCACTTAATGGGGTCCAAAATGATGGCACTTAAAAAACACTGGGTGGCCAATCACTATCAATCTACCTACTCAAATTATGCCCAGGGTGTTGCTATCCTAATTCGTAAGGGGTTGCCCTTCATGTGTCATCAGGTTGTCCTAGATCCCAAGGGGCAGTATGTTATTTTACATGTATCGATACATGGGACATCCCTTATTTTGGTCGCGGTGTATCTCCCTCCCCAGTCACGGCTGCAATGTTCTCTGGTCTTAATATTCACTTTGCTAACCTGCCTAATTGTCCTATGCTTATCCTTGGGGATTTCAACTTGGTCTTGCAACCTGATCTAGATAGACTAAAACCCTTAAAATCTGAGTCCGGGTTGTTTCGTGCATGGTGTAACACTTATGGATATGTGGATTTGTGGCGCTGGAAGGTTCCAGAGGCCAAAGTGTACTCCTGCCAGTCTAGGTCCTATGCAGCCCTTTCAAGAATTGATTATGCTCTGGCCACGAGGGATTTTCTACCTGCTGTTCGATCCATAGCTTATCTCCCCCAGACGGAATCTGACCATTCTATGGTACAGGTGGGTTTGACTGTGGGCCATAGACCGGCGTTCCGAACCTGGAGACTCAACTCTCTCTGGATCTCTACTCCGGAGATAGTTGAGGGCATCCCGACTGACATGACTACTTACTGGTCCCTTAACACGGACTCTGCTCCTGTGGGTCCTGTTTAGGATGCCTTTAAGGCTGTGGTCAGGGGTTCCTATATTTCTAGAATTAAGTGCTACAGATCTGCCGGGAGGAGGACACAGGAGGATCTTCGAAAAGTGTTGGAGGAGGCCCGCGCCCGTCATACGGGTGCCCCCTCCTCTGAAACTAGAGGCATGCTGACAGAGGCCCACCGGGTTCTGCAGTTGCACATGGTAGACTTGACTAGGAAACAACAGTTGTACCTCTCGGCTCGTATTCACGAGCATGGAGGGAAAAATGGCAGGCTCCTTGCATATCTTGCACACGCGGACTGTCAGGAAGCCGCGATTGCCACAATTCACTTGCCAGACGGGTCGACTACATCTGACGCATTGACTATTAATCAAACTTTCGCGGATTTCTATGCCACACTGTATAGGGGCACAAAAATCCCTCCAGAAAGAGATTTTATGGGCTTCTTTGAATTCCTTGACCTCCCGGCGCTCAGTGCCTCAAAAATCCCTTCTAGATAAACCCATTATGCTGGAGGAGGTCACCAAGGCCATAAGCCTCCTACCCTCTAATGAAACTCCGGGCCTGGACGGGCTTCCTTCGGAGTGGTACCAGGCACATATAAAAAGGTACTGGCTCCTAGGCTCCTCAAAATGTTTCAGGACTCCCTTAAATTGGGGAATCTTCCCGACTCTATGAACGAAGAACTCATTGTGGTTATACCCAAGCCCAGTAAGGATAGACAACATTGCGGATCCTACAGGCCCATTTCACTCCTGAATGGTGATGCAAAGATTTTAGCAAAAATACTTGCCCTCAGACTCCAGTCGGTCGTCCTGTCCCTTATACTGTCGGACCAATCCGGTTTCATGCCCTGGCAGGAGTGTATTTGATAATATCCGCAGGTTGTACTTACATGTTCATGAGGCAGCACGTGCAAAACGTTCTGGTTTAGTCCTGTCCCTGGACATATTGAAAGCTTTTGATACTGTGAGTTGGTCTTTCCTATGGGAAGCTATGGCACGGATGGGTATTGGGCCAAATTTTATTCACTGGGTTCGATTACTATATGCTGACCCGAAGGCTAGGGTTCACACAAACATGGACATCTCTGCACCATTTTCTTTAAGCCGGGGTACTCGGCAGGGATGCCCTCTCTCTCCTCTGCTGTTTGCAGTAGCCATTGAGTCATTGGCTCTAGCAGTGCGGCAGACGTCTGAGATTGGGGGTATCCGTTCTGGCCCGCTGGAAGAAAAAAATCTTTATACGCAGACGATGCCCTGGTATATCTGGATGGAAGGGAGAGCTCTTTTACTAAATTGCTGCAGGTGGTGGAGGAGTTTGGTGCGATCTTGGGGCTCCGGGTGGGCTGGGAAAAATCACAGGCCTTTGCTATCGGTCCCCCTTCTCCCTATGATTATCTGCAGAGGTCACGTATTCAACTAACACCCTCCTTTAAGTACCTTGGTATCCAGATACATGCCAACCTCCCTAGGTATGAAGAACTGAATATCACCCCTATAGTCCAGCAGATGATGGATAAATTCTGTACCTGGTCGTCATTGCCCCTCAATCTAATTGGTCGTATAAATGTATTTAAAATGATTTTTCTACCAAAATTTCTCTATAGGTTTAGGGCTTCCCCAGTTTTCCTCACCAAAAAATTATTTGCAAAACTTGACTCTGCCCTGTTTACTTTTATTTGGAACGGTTGCCAACCTCGTATAGCCAAATCCTCTGTACAAGCGGCCAAGGCCATAAGCAGCCTGGCTTGCCTGAACTTATGAAATTATTTTCTCGCTTCCCAGCTCACCTATATCCATGATTGGTTGCACTCCGATCCCTAAACTCCTGCCACAGCATTTCTTTTGTCCTTGTTTGCACCTCCTACCTCTTTGAAGGATGAATTGCATAGATCAAGGAAAACGGGTGGCTCCAGATTTTCTCCCATTGAGGTTTGTTTTATGGCTTATAGGGAGGGGGGAAAGACACTGACATCCCAAGTGGATATTTCTCCACAGGCTCCCCTGCGGCGGAATCCGAATATTCCTGAGCTCTCTGGTCATCCGGATTCGACGTGGTGGGCCCATTTTGGAATCACACCTCTTTCATATTTTTGAGGAGAATACCTTACTGCCCTTTGAATCCCTTAGACTTAGATATGGCCTTGACAACAAATTCTTCTTCAAGTACCTTCTATTACGACATGCCCTTAAGACACAATTTGGCTCATTGACCATAGAGCTCAAGGAATCCTCTATCGAGGACCTTCTGTCATTCCCAGAAATAAACAAACTAGTGACGACCTTTTATGGGCGCCTTCAGGTGATGGGCGTGGATCCTTTTCAGAATTCTCAACGTAAATGGCAAATGATAATGCCTGAGCTTTCTGAAGAGGATTGGGAGGAGGCAGTGGAAATATGTTTTCAGGATATCATCAGCACGGCTGATGTCCTCATACAATTCAAGTTTATACATCACTTACACTATACACCCGCTAGGTTGGTTACAATGGGGCTGGGTCGAGATATTGCATGTGCTAAATGTAACATGATTGCTGCCGATTTTTTTCATATGTTTTGGACATGTTCTGGACTTACAACATACTGGAAGGATTTGTTCTCTTTTTTCAACCATAAGCTGCATGTGCCGTTGCCTCAGACTCCGGAGGTTGGACTTCTTGGGGTATTGAATGATCATGTTCCTCGCACTCATGCTAGAATGTTGATACGTATATTGTTATTTTACGCACGTAAGACAATTTTGTTGCATTGGAAAGATACTGCCCCCCTCTCGGCCCATGCCTTTTTCTGTATTGTTCATGGGACCCTTCCAAAATTTAAATTAATATATAAAAGTAAGGCATGCCCTAAGAAGTTCACCAAAATATGGCAGCCGTGGCTGGACGTCTCAGGGGACTTCTGGGGGGATGTCCTCTCCTCAAAGTTATCTCAGTGATGTGATATGGTGATGTGATTCAGCAAACATTATTTAACATATGTATATATGTAGATGGAGATTCACATATGCTCTTAAAAGAGTCTACTCCCTATGGGTTTCTGGAAATGTACTGCATTAATGAGGTTGTGTGTGCTAGGTGTGTGAATGGGTGTGTGTGTGACTGGGTATCTCTTTTCTTGTTAGGGGTATTACTGTTTTATACAGATGTACTACTCAGTGATCTTTGTTATTTCAGCATTAATCTGCTGTCTATGACATACATGTACGTAGGTCAGTCTGTATTGTTTTTTTTTTTTTTTTTTTTTTTCTTTGTCTTCGTCTTTCTTTTGTTGTTCAAAAATGAAAATAAACACCTTTAAAAAAAAAAAAAAATAGCACCAAAAAAAAGCTCTATTTGTGGGAAAAAAAGGACGCAAATTTTGTTTGGGTAAAGCATTGCAATTACCAGTTAAAGCCACGCAGTGCCATTGTAAAAAGTGTTCTGGTCAGGAAGGGGGTAAAACCTTCCGGGGCTAAAGTGGTTAAGCAGGTTGTGATTTATCCCCCCCAAAAAAAACATGCCTTTCCCAATGTGTGTTTTCACTGAACCATTCACAGAATCATGTCCTATTTATAAAATGCTTATAATGTGTAGTTTTAGTGTTATTTTTTTCTAACCCCTTGCTGTTCAACTCAACAATTACATTTCTCTGAATTACTGTATATAAAGCAGCAAGATGTATTTTTCACAGTTTGCAGATTTGACTACTACTGTGGCCTAGCAGAAATTATTGATTTACAATAGTATCTACCAAGTCCAATTGCCACCGCTCTTATATTGTAACATAAGCATAGCCTATCTTATTTATTTATTTATACATATTTGATTCAAGTCCCCAGACCTGACTATTAATGAAAATCTGTGTATAGATTTTAAACATGCAGTGTAAGATTACCCAAGAATATTTTATTTTTAAATTAGAAGTGTTCTGCAAGAAAGAGTGAGAAAAATTCCTAAAGCAAGAATTTAAGATTGTTAGCTGGTTACAATAATTGTTTGGAGGCTGGAATTTCTGTCAAAGAGACTGATAGGGTATTGAAGCGTTTGCAGATGCCACATTTGGTATTGTTTTTCCCTGTCTGTTATATTAAGCAAAATAATAGTCAATGTAGAATAAAATGTGCATAAAAAGGCCATGGTTAAAAACTTGTAGATATTGTAATGCTCACCCTGGTTAAAACGGAGGTCCGGCCACCGCTGCAAAAAGTAAAAGCCAGCAGCTACACATACTGCAGCTGCTGGCTTTTAATAATAGGACACTTACCTGTCCTGGAGTCCAGCGATGTCGGCACCGCAGCTCATGTTTCCATCAGCTGTCGGGTGCTGCTGCCGCCATTGCGACTAAGTGAGCCCGGCAGTGTAGCCTTACTGCTTCACGCCGGGGAACCCTACTGTGCATGCGCGAGGCTCCGCTCCTCTCTTCTACTGGTCCGGTGACAGGGGGAGGAGGAGGGAGCCGAGCCGTGACGTTAATAGCCGCGGCTATAGCTCCCAGAAGTGGAGCAGGCACCGGGGGGGGGGGACAAATGAGCAGAAGTTCCACTTTTGAGTGGAAATCTGCTTTAATGGCTCCCACTGCTGTGTCTAAGCCAATGAGGAGAGAGAAAGCCGAGAAGGCTCTCGTGCACATTGCTGGATTGAGATTGACTCAGATAAGTATAAGGTGGTGGTGGGGAGCTGCTTGCACAAGGTTATTTACCTTAATGCATAGAATGCATTAGGATAAAAAAAATCCTTTTCAAACCACTTTAAGGAAAACAGTGCTACTGGTACTTGGTTGCACTCAGGACTTATTACATGCTATATTCAATGGCCAGGTAGCACTGGTGGAGGCGCAAAGGTCAGTATTTGTGGCACAGGCAGTTGCAAATGTCTGCAGAGGATGGCAAAGACATGGTCAGGAAAGGCAAAAGGTCAGTACACAGGTTATCAGATTCAGGCCATGGCAGCTAGTCAGGTACCTATGAAAGTCTCAGTAAGATTTAAATCAAGTACCTTGGGAAGGAAGGGCCAATCAATGCAGAAAGACAGAGAAAGCAGAGGGCATTGCCTGCTGGATAGGCATGATCAACAAAAGCTGACAACCCAGTAGTACTGGTATGGGCTGCCTACATTAGATATGTAATGTTAGAATTTGACTGTAGCTCCCTTTTCAGTTGAATCCATGCAAGGGCAGTGTTAACTTTAAATTTAGCAAATTTGTCAAACGTGCTATTGACCAGTGGTGCCTAAACTTTTTTCACAGTTTAAAGCACTGCTTCACAAAACTACAGTTAAAAACAAAGCAAAAAACAAAAACGTAAGTTAAAGTGGACCTATACTAAGGTTTGCCTTTCTAAAAGGCATTCATTTGCATAGTTTAAGGTGGCAAAGCAAGTCTATATAAAAACGTTCCTTAGATTATGATGTCTGGTAAGAAGAAGCAGAGCATTTCCACCCTTGTGACTGTGCCTAGGCGATAGTTGCATTTGCTTCTCAGGAGTTTGATAAGCATACTCCATCCACTCCTACTTCAGATTACTAGAATACATGGAAGGTGCCATCTGGGAAAAAGGAAGAGCTGTTCCAAACAGACACTACAAACAGACGCAGTCTCCCTAGCATGCACACCAAAACTATATTGGGAGTCCTCTGTCCATTGGACAGTGTGGCACAAAACCTAGAAGGCACAGATCCTCTAAAATTGACACCACGCAATCACTGTGACCAATCACAGCATCACACAATGTAAACAATGGTTGTCGCCAGCAGCCAGCTTTCACTTTCAAACATCGGTAATGCGCTGTACACACGGTCGGACATTGATCGGACATTCCTACAACAAAATCCATGGATTATTTCCGATGGATGTTGGCTCAAACTTGTCTTGCATACACACGGTCACACAAAGTTATCGGAAAATTCGATCGTTCTGAACGCGGTGGCGTAAAACACGTACGTCGGGACTATAAACGGGGCAGTAGCCAATAGCTTTCATCTCTTAATTTATTCTGAGCATGCGTGGCACTTTGTGCGTTGGATTTGTGTACACACGATCGGAATTCCCAGCAACGGATTTTGTTATCGGAAAATTTTATAGTAAGCTCTCAAACTTTGTGTGTCGGAAATTCCGATGGAAAATATGTGATGGAGCCCACACACGGTTGGAATTTCCGACAACAAGGTCCTATCACACATTTTCCATTGGAAAATCGGACCGTGTGTACGGGGCATTAGTGTGTGAGAGGAAAGAAAGCTTCCTGACTGCAGCCAGTACTAGTATACATTAGAACCAGTGTCATTTAGTACAAGAAAAAATACCACTCACCCCTCTACAACATATTTCACCTTTCGGGTGTCTACGTTCCAAAAAATTGTAATTTTGGGGGTTTCGGGTTTGTGCACTGTCCTGCCAATTGAGTTCCGCCCCCACACCAAAAAATGAAATACTGTAGCTTTTGACTTTAATATTAGATTATTTACCTGTTCAGGGATCCCGTGATGTTGGTACCCCAGCCGATTTTTCGATCGGCTCTCGGGTACTGCCGCCACAATTTGTGGTATGGGAAACGGACAGTGAAGCCTTTTGACTTCAAAGTTGGTTCCCTACTGCACATGCGTGAAGCGCACTGTGCTTTCTAACTAGCCCGGCGGCCAAGGAAGGACGAGGGGGGCTGAACTTCCGAGAAATCTCGCCGCAGCGGCGAGGTCTCTCGAAAGTGGGGACGGGTATCTGTCAAAAACAAATGTGGCACCGGAGGGAGGCAGGAAGCAAACAAACAGAGCTTCCACTTTTGGGTGGAGCTCTGCTTTAACTACCACAATCTCAAAAAATATATATAAAAATTTATTTGAGTACAGTTTTGCACAATGGAGAAAATTTCAGTCAAATCATCGAAGCACTGAGAACTAAAAAAATGGCATGGACAGGTGTGGGGGGACACATGCTGGTCCTCAAGAGATTATCTTGCCATGAAGGTTCTTCCCTGTGCTTTGTCCCATTCTCACAATATTGTTTTTGCATTGTCACGTGTTCTTCTGATGGATACTACGAGGGGGTGCTTCAGGCATAAGATTGCCACCATTACACATGGTTATACCCACACTGAGAGATACCATTCAACCATCACTGGAGTGCACGCATGTAGACCGGAAGTAAAAAAGATAACATTATGTTGACTTAACCACCTCAGCTTCAGAAGTTTTTAACAGAGGACCAGAGCATTTTTTGCGATTTAGCACTGCGCTACTTTAACTGGTAATAAACTGTAATTAACTGGTCATAAAACGATGTACCCAAACAAAATTTTTATCATTTTTTGCACACAAACAGAGCTTTCTTTTGGTGGTATATGATCACCACTGGGTTTTTTTTTTTTTTTTCTTTTTTGCAATTTAACTGAAAAATAAACTGAACATTTTGAAAAAACGAAAAAACAAAACATTTTTCCTTTCTACTATACAACATATCCAAGAAAAATCAAATTTATTCATAAATTTTGGCAAAAATGCATTCTGCTACATATTGTTGGTTAAAAAAATCCCAATAAGTGTATATTAATTGGTTTGTGTGAAAGTTATAGTGTTTACAAACTATGGTATATATAATTGAATTTTTTTTTATAATACTAATGGCGGTGATCAGATTTACTAAAAATCTTATTGTTTCTTATCCTAGAGAGATTGTTCCCTCCCTAAACCCAGAAACAAGCAGCGACATACCAGTACGTCACTTTCCCTGTACGACAGTACATTGCGTGCGGGTGGT
Organism: Lithobates clamitans; assembly: GCA_037952925.1. Taxonomy (NCBI): domain Eukaryota; kingdom Metazoa; phylum Chordata; class Amphibia; order Anura; family Ranidae; genus Lithobates; species Lithobates clamitans. Next base: position 9,359,307 of record JBBGZY010000470.1, read on the forward strand.
AGTTAAAAAGATGTAACTGTTTATGATACACAGTGCTTTAGCATAATAAATGTAATTTAGTTAGGATTTACATCAATTTTAAAAAAGTTTTTAGAGAATGGTTTAAATGGTTTGTTAAGATTGTTTTATTGCTGTCTGTGTTCCCACTGGTGAGATTCACTTTCTCTAAAAAAAACAACACAAAATTATATTAAAAAAAGTAAGACAATTGTGATCTCAACTGACAAGTTCAATGTTGTAGTAGCATAAAACACCACACTAGGCACAGTCTAATAATAATTATAATCTGAATTCTCTACTGTCCCATGTCTTGCTGCCAAGTGTTGGAGACAGGAGGCTTATGATTGTAGAAACAGAATGATGGCACAAAGTGCAGTAACATAGTGTAGCATATCGAGTTTAAACAAGGTTTATAAAATCTAGTACTATTCTCACAAATGAGCAGAGAAGACAAGTGCAGAAGTACATTCTTAAAAAATTTGGGATCCATAGCTTTCCCAGGATCCCATGCGATCCCATTCCCAGGATCCTAGGCAAAGTGACCAGAGGCTAATATCTGCAGCAAGTATCTTCGCCTTTTTTTCCCCTGCTTTTTTTCTTTTAGGCTTGGGTTAGTGCTTGGGGGATGAAGGTCTTGCGTTCTTTTTAATGAAAAAAAAAATTACTGTAACTGTAATACAGTTCGAGCCAAGCATAAGTTCAGCGCGAACATTGGCTGTTCGCCCGTTTGACAGACACCCAAATTGTCGGGGCTATCGATAGTTTGTTTCGGCCCACCGAATGCCCCACAATGCACTGAGCGCCGCACAGTGCATTGCAAGCCCCGATTGGCTGAAGCAATGAAGGCTTTTCCCAATCAGGGCACAGAACACTGGCAGAGCCATGATTGGAGAAAGTAATGATAACTGTGTCCAATCATGGCTCATTGCTCATAGATCCACTCCTCACCATAAAAGGTTCCTTCTCAGAGCAGACATTTGCAGTGTGATATTGGAGTGGAGGTAGATACTAGCGAGTTAGTGTGCTATTGTGATTCTTTTGTGAGTGTAAAGTATCAGTGTAGTGTGAATATAGTGATAGTGCAGCATGAGTTTAGTGCAACCTTCCTTTTTTTATTTTACTTAGGGTCAGTTTAGTGTATCAGGGCAGGTTTACTGCAGTAAATTGAACCAAAACATAGGAGAAGGCGCTGCCTCGATAAATGACTCAAGATATACTAATTAAACACAGTAAATGGCATTGAAGCCTACCAGCTGCCCATTTAAGGTGTAGACAACACCCTTAGATGAACCAAAAAAACAGAAAAAAGGGCGCTTAGAATGTACTAAAGAATAACCAGCACTGGAGCACCAAATCACTCAAGGGTTAAGTAACATGCAATAAAGAGCTTGATGAATTAAATAATGCTGACCAGGGCCGCCACCAGGGGGGTACAGCCAATACAACTGTTAGGGGCCCCCGGCGCCTGAGGGGCCCGCCTGGGCCAGAAGAAGGCAGGACGGGTGAAGGGGAGCTGTGTTGTGCACTGCAGAAACAATCTCTGCATCTTCTGCTGCTCTTTGTCATTGAGCTCAGACATCGAGTTCTTTACAGCCACCTCTGGCTACTATGTGCATGTGCACCCCTCGTGTGAGCTGCCTGTAGTGTGTATGTATGGTGATTGGCTGCCCTGTCTCAGCAACATGTCAGCTTTGTGAAAATAAGCTGGAACTAGGTAGGCTGTTTGTGTACAGGGAGGGGCCAGAGCTTTGTGTGTTTACAGATTTGTGTATGTGGAGGGCTGACATATTTATACAGGTGTGAGGGAGGGAGCAGCTGACATACATACAGGTGTGGGGGGGGGGCGGCTGACATATATACAGGTGTGAGGGGGGGAAGCTGACATATATACAGGTGTGGGGGAGCGGCTGGCATATATACAGGTGTGGGGGAGGCAGCTGACATATATACAGGTGTGAGGGGGGGGGGCGCTGACATATATATACAGGTGTGAGGGGAGGCTGACATATATATAGGTGTGAGGGGAGGCTGACATATACACAGGTGTGGGGGGGGGGCTGAGTGCGTACAGGTGGTGGACGGTGGCCGCCTGGCCGGATTCGGTGGGGTGGCCGGTGTGTGGATTCGGTGGGATGGCCTGTGGGCAGGCCCTGGGGAATGTTGGTGGTCAGGCTCGGGGGGGCCCAGGCCTAAAGCTGTGTAAGGGGCCCAAAAATGTCTGATGGCTGCCCTGATGCTGACTATTCGATGAGTAAAACAGTCTGTAATGCAAAAAGTTTGTATCTTATGGAACAAGTAGATGAAAACAATTGCTAGGATTGAATCCCAATCACCACTATATCCATTGTGCGTAATAAGTGACAGTAGCCACTGTACCACTTATGATCAGTTGATGTGTGCGCTTACCAGATCGATGCAGCTGACAAAGTTGCCTTTGCGCTGTTTAATAAAGATCCTTCAGTGGTGGTCTGTTCCTCTTCACTATGCTCCTTTGATAAGACCCAATATAGATCTTGTGTGAAGTAGTGTCTGTACATAAAGTACGACAATCCCAGGAATAGATCATGGTGCAGTAGGTTTTAATAAAAAATGTAAAACGTGCAAGTTTAAAATGTTGCTGACATTCTGTGGGTATCTGATGCAGCAGCACGCTCCCACTGGCCACTGGGTCGGCGTGTGTTCTAATGGACTGCAGCTGATGTGAATGTGAACAAGATATGGCTAGAGGGCTCAGTCTCAATCAGAGCTGGTGCAAGGATTTTTGACACCCTAGGCGAAACCTCATTTTGCCGCCCCTCCTCCTGGCTCCACCCCCTTTGCCCTGCCCATGTATACCCCACCTTTTTAATGAAGCGTCCATTAAATGCAGCCCACCTGTGCCCATCAATGCAGCCTACCAGCACTCATCAATGAATGGTTGCTTGCTTCCACTCATTCGAGAGTCAGGACACAGACACAGTCCTCTGTCGCCGCTGTGCCTCTGCACTATGGGCGAACAGAGCGGCAGCTGCCTGCTGATGCTGAGACTTAGTTGCTTGCTGCAGAGAGAAGAGAGTAGGAACGTCAGTGTTTGGCGCCCTAGGCAGCAGTGCGCCCTAGGTGGCTGACTAGTTTGCCTACTGGTAGCACCAGCCCTGGTCTCAATGCATTTTGCATGTAACGCGTCCTCAGGAAACTCAGCCTTTGCCATTTTGTTGGAGTCTTATATAGCTTCACATGTAAATCAATTGGTTCAGTTTGAATTTATTGAGTTTATTTATTGGTAATTCAAACAAGGTACTATACATAGTGTATAGCAAAATGCATTTAGACTGAGCCCTCTAGCCATATCTGGTTCACATTCACATCAGCTGTAGTCCATTGGAACACACCCAGACCCAGTGGCCACGGAGAGCGTGCTGCTGCATCAGTTAGAGCTGAGCTGTATGTGTTGGTGTCTCACAGGCACCCACAGAATGTGAGTAACATTTTAAACTTGTATGTTTTAAATCATTTTATTAAAACCTACTGCACCATGATCTATTCCTGGGATTGTCTTACTTTATGTACCATGGTATAAGACACTACTTCACACAAGATCTATAGTGGGAACAGACTATCACTGAAGGACCTTTTTTTAAACAGCGTGAAAGCTGCTTTTTCAGCTGCATCGATCTGAAAAAGTGCACACATCATCTGGGGTGTGGAGCAGGCACTTACCACTGATCATAAAAGGGAGCTACTGCCACTTATTACGCACGGTGGATTTATGGTGATTGGGATTCCCTCCTAGCAACTTTTTTCATCTACTTGTTCCATAAGACACAGACTTTTTGAATTACAGGCTGTTTTAGTCATCTAATAGTCAGCAATGTTTAATTAATCAAGCTCTTTATTGCATGTTACCTAACCCTTGAGTGATTTGGTGCTCCAGTGCTGGTTATTCTTGCATACTAAGCATTCTTCTTTCTGTTTTTTGGTGCAGTATATTGACATGTGTCAGTTTACAGTGTCAGGGCACTTTTACTGCAGTATATTGAATTGCGTTCGTGCACTTTTATTGCAGTGTGTTAAAGTGCGTTAGTGCCCTTTTACTGCAGTATACTGAAGTACGTTAGTGCGCTTTTACTGCAGTATATTGAAGTGCGTCAGGGCTCTTTTACTGCAATGTATTGAAGTGCATTAGTGTACTTTTTCTGCAGTATATTGAAGTGCGTTAGTGCACTTTTACTGCAGTATATTGTAGTGTGTCAGTGGAGTGTGTGTCTGTGTAGTGGGTGCTCAAGTTAAAGTGCAGCAAACACTACTTTACATTGATTAAAGTGTATCCAAGTACACATTTCCCTGTCTCTATTACATTTTGGTAATAAGCCCCCTCCCCCATCATGTCTGGGAGGCAAACAAAGAAAAGGCTGACATTCCCATGGCACTGTGTGGGGGCCAGCAGCATCTGTGTCCGGGCCAGCAGCATCTGTGTCCACAGGCAAAGGTGGACATGGTCCGTCCTCAGGCAGGGCACCATTTCCTCTGTTTAGTGATGCTGCCCATGCTATCCAGCCACAGTATGCAGAGGAGGTGGTGGACTGGCTTACTAAACCATCCTCATTCTCCTCATTCTCTATCACCCAAGCAGAGACGAATGCACAGTCCACTGCAGCTGCCAGAGTGGCTTATTCTGCCTCCTTGTCCACAGCTACTCCTGCCATAGCCCCAGCATCATGCATGGAAGAATCAGCTGAGTTATTTGCACACAGAATTAGCCACTTGCTCCTTGATGATGCACAGACATTACTTGATTCTGTTTTTGGTTCTGAGGTTGAGGAAGGTAGGAAGGCTCCAGTGATCATGAGGATGGAGGTGATGATGACGATGAGGTCACTGAAGCGACTTAGGTGCCGCATAGAGCAGAGGAGAAAAGGGTACATCTTTCAGGTCTACCTATATCTCATGACCTCACAGCAGCCTCCACTAACAGGGATGATGGTATAGCGAAGGGTGTTACAGGTCCTTTCAGCATGTCTGCCAGCAGCACACCACCCGCTGTAGAGTATAGCAGGCACATTTATCTGCCCCAGCTGCTGCAGTGGGAAAAAAAAATAGTCACTGCCACCCACATTCCCAGTGTCTAAATTCTAGCTTGTCAAAGCTTCTGGCTTTACAACTCCTGCCTTGCATTTGATGGATTATGCCCCCTTCTGTGAATTTGCACAATGTGCTGTACCACAATGGCAGGTTCCCAGTCGCTATTTCTTTGCCCGTAAGGCCATTCTAGCTCTGTACCATCACGTGGTAGGCAATGTTGTGGGATCGTTGGGCAAGGCAGTCAGCCGCAACGTCCACGTTACTACGTGACCGCAGTTTGGTGTCTTTGGTGTTATCTTTGTGAAACAAAATAAAAGGCAATCAGAAGTTCTGGATGTGCAGCCATTTCTTTCTTCTTTCCAAGTTTCCCACGGAGGCGGGCCGGGGCTAGCACTCTGCAAGACACTTCAATCAGCCTTATCTTTATACACCTGGAGCAGTGGTTCTTTTTCTTGTATCTATAGGGTTTATGGTGTGAAGGCACCACCAACACCCAAAGCCAAATTTTTGCGCACCTGTTTGACCAGGGCATATCATTTCAATTTTTGACAGCAAGGCCAATTCTTGCTTTCGTCAAGAGTAGCTCTACAGGGTTATGGTGCGAAGACACCACCAACACCCAAAGCCCAATTTTTCCACATCTGATACTTCTATCCAGGTTGGGTATTTGTGTGTCAGTCTCAGTCTCCACATTATCAATAGACATGATAAGTCCATGTTTATACCACCACGGTAAGACTAGTAACTGATCCAAACAACCAAGGGTCCTTAGGTAAAGAGGTCCGTTATGCCCTTTTGAGGCAGTTAAAGCAGAGTTCCACCCATAAAATTAAATAATGATATTTGAAGCGCTTCACAATGTGCATAAAAAGGAATATATAAGAATAAATATAAATAGTCAAATCCAGCGGTGAGTAAAAATTCCTAAAAAATCCAGCAATCAAAATAGTGTAAAATTATAAAAAATTAGTGACACCAAATGTGTAAAAAATTCACATAAAAAATCCACATAAAAATAAATATATAGGGATGTATTCAGAAGGTTCAATTATACAGGTGTAGAATCCTGATTGGTATAGAGCTTTTGATCACTAGCAAAGCTGTTTAAAAACACTTGCTTAATTAAGGTGCTCATTGATAGTACCAATGTGTTTTTTGCTTCTATTCACAACCAATGTGAGAATCATAAACAGGCAGATAAGAGAAAAAAACAATCATTGTGCAATAGTTAGGATACCAGGTACACAGGCAAACTTCAATCCACTCACGTGTGCCTTATAATGATAAGGCATATGCAGGTTTTACTATAGCAGTCAGCCGCCTTAGACAGGAGCAGATTCAGTGCAGTACACTGTGTGAAACTGCTGATCTGCACAGAGCGTCCTTGGCTCCTCCCACGCGTTACATCACAGTCACGTGACTTTGATCCTTGAAAAAGTCACGTGACTGTGATGTTGTGATGTAAGCGCTTCAAATATCATTATTTATTCTTTTTAAGTGACTCTGAAAACACTCTCTTTTGATAGCGGCCTCACTTGGTTTTATGTGTAATTATCAGCTATTTAGCATCACAGCGCTTTGTGTTTTATATATATTTTTACCCATAAAATTAACTTTTCATTATTCAGCAGCATTAAACCTAATAAACAACATTTGGAAAAAAATAGGATTTTTATAACAGCTTACCTGTAAAATCCTTTTCTTTTGAGGTACATCACGGGACACAGAGCCTCGGTACTTACTGATGGGTTATAGGGTATCACTAGGTGATTGGACACTGGTCCCACCCTAGACAGGAAGTTCAACCCCCTATATAACCCCTCCCCTTACCGGGGATACCTCAGTTTTGTAGCAAAGCAATATAAGTGTATTAGAAGAGGGGCGGGACCTCTGTGTCCCGTGATGTACCTCAAAAGAAAAGGATTTTACAGGTAAGCTGTTATAAAAATCCTATTTTCTTTCTCGTACGACATGGGACACAGAGCCTCAGTAATTACTGATGGGATGTCCCAGAGCAATGCTATTTGAGGGGAGGGGACCACACAACGTAGGGTGTAATCAGACCTGAGGACCTCGTACTGCTGCCTGCAGCACACTACGCCCAAAGGCGATATCCTCATGCCTTCCCACATCCACCTGATAAAATCTGGTGAATGTATGGACTGTAGACCAGGTTGCGGCCTTGCAGATTTGAGCCATAGAGGCCCGGTGATGCACCGCCCAAGAAGCACTAATAGCCCTTGTGAAGTGTGCCTTGATTTGAAAAGGTGGAATTTTCTGTTTCAAACCGTAAGCTTGAATAATCATTTGTCGAATCCATTTTGAAATGGTAGACTTTGACGCTGCCTGTCCTCTATTGGGACCTTCTGGCAGTACGGACAAAACATCAGTTTTGCGAATTTGAGCCGTTGCTTCCAGATAGGCCTTGACTACATCTTACTACATCCAAAGAATGTAGTGAACTTTCTTCCGTAGAACAGGGATCTGGAAAAAAGGAAGGCAGAACAATATCTTGGTTTAGATGAAAATCTGAAACCACTTTCGGTAGAAAGCTAGGATGAGGGCACAATACCACTCTATCCTTGTGTATGATTAAATAAGGCTCTTTACAGGAAAGAGCTGCTAATTCTGATACTCTTCTAGCAGAAGAAATGGCTACCAGAAAAATTAACTTTCTTGTCAACAAGACCAAGAGAATTTGACGTATTGGTTCAAAAGGCTGTTTCTGTAAAACTGACAGAACCAAATTCAAGTCCCAGAGGTTTGCAGTATAATGGGGGACTGGGACTTTAAATGAGGCACTTCAAAAGATGTGCCTCCATCCCGGGTTCAATAGAGCAAAAACAGGAAGTTTGGCACTTTAAATGAGGTGGTGGACACGTGTAGGTAAAAGTATAACAAATTTTATTGTTGGAATACAAAATAAATAATTTGATGACAATGATGTAATACATAATGAAAATCATTGAGTAATTATTGACATATTAATACAAATAGTACTGTTGTGTACGCAGTTATGTATAGTCAGCACGTCACAACAATAAATTGATAAAAATTGTATATGAAACAGTAGGTATGCATGACAGTTAGCAGTTGTGAGAAGTAAGGAGAGTGTAAAATATAACATATCCATAAGTAGGTGAGTATCTTAGTAGGGCACATAGCTAAGTCTTGGGAGCCCAGTGGGGCACAGAGCTACGTCCCTAGAGCCCGACGCGTTTCTCCTGCCTAATATATACAGGGGCTGAAGTGCCAGAAGCAGATGCAGCCCCTGACCCTGACGGCTCACCCTGGCCAGCCAACCCAGGTCCTATAGGGGGGGAAGGTGCTGCAGAAGGGGGGTCCTCAGAGCCTGAGGGAGATCCCCTAGAGCCTCTGGTTTTCAGGGTATTTGTACCTCTTCTACCCATAGTGCCAAGCAACAAGGTGGAGGTATCACACAAAAACACTGACTGCTGAGCGATGAAGTTCAGCAACTGCTGCTGCTACCAATGCCCAGTCTGGTGTTTAAAGTAAATGCTGCCTGGGAGAATGCCTGTGTCCCACCTCACATGCGCCCGTCAGCTCTGTGTCCCTCCATAGGCTGTGTGCACCTAAAAGAGAGTGCACTTTATAGCCTGTATAGCCAGCGATGTGGGTGTCCTAATCATGCCGGACGTCGCGTTAACGCTCTGCCCCCCCTCCTCCGACCACCCCTCCGTCCCCCTTCGTTTTTTTCAAAAACATGTGCTTTCCCGCGCGAGCCGAGGCTCCGATCCTCGGGACAAGCATGGAGGGGAGGCTGGGGCGGAGGAAAGAGAGAAGGGCCGGTGGATGGGAACCTGCCAGAAATGGCGGTAGCGGCGGTGGCTGGTGCGGTATACTACCGCTGCTTGCTCAGGCTCACCCTGGCCCCGCTAAGCCATGGGGGGAGATTCCCTGAAGGAGAGAACCCCCCAACCCATCCTACCTGGAGCCTGGCTGGAGGAGCGTACAGCGTGGACACTGAGACAGACGGAACAAGCATGAAAAGGTATGTGCTCTTGGCAGCCCCCGATGGTGACTATAAGCATAGCATACATTTTTTTTTACAAGAAAAGCATAGCATACTTTTACCTAAAGGAGAAAACCTACTAGAATTAAAAAAATTCTTGAGGAGTCTCTCTTACCTTATCCGGCTGCAGGGTTCTGTTATACAGACCCAATCTTCACCTCTCACAGTGGGCTCCGTTTGAAAAAACCTTCAGAGACTGGGGCCCCCTTAAATAGGAGGATCCGCAGTTCTGGGCCCGTAAAGCACCCCGCCAGGGATATGGCTGAAAAAACAAAATACTGGATCCCGGGGTCCAGCTCTCTAAAAAGAGAAGCGTTACAGGTAAAACCTTGTTTCTTCGGACACGAGGCCCGGGTACCATCCAATTTGGCCTGAAAAAGCACTTTGAATGGATCCGGTTGCATGGCTTGCCCCAGTATAGGATATTCCTTTGGAGCTCAGCACAGTACATCTTATTCATGACCAACACCTAAGACACTGGCGAAAAAACTGAGGTATCCCCGGTAAGGGGAAGGGTTATATAGGGGGTTGAACTTCCTGTCTAGGGTGTGACCAGTGTCCAATCACCTAGTGATACCCTATAACCCATCAGTAATTACTGAGGCTCTGTGTCCCGTGATGTACGAGAAAGAAAAATGTTTTTTTACTCACGTTTTGATGTCTGTTGCTAAGGGGTGCCTTGGAATCTGTCTCTTCCTCTCCCTGGCGCCTCACGTCATTTCCCTCGGTGCCCGTGCTCGCTAGTGCTCCTGGGAGATACTTGTCATCATTTCCCAGGAGTCAGTGGGCAACGCAGAGGGCTTCGTTTCCATTTCAACGGGGGCGGGCACTTCCGCCCCCCGTTGTGATGGCAACGTCAGAAGTGTACGCTGCTGCTCCGTACATACTGTGCATGTGCGAGAACGAGCGGTGCATGCTGGTCACTCAGCTGCACCAGAGCCCGGAAGATAGTGCTTGTGGGTTTCACATGCCCACAAGCAAGATGGAAATTGCCAAGAAGGAGGAATAAAATATATCTTGCTCTAATAAATCGTCAATCGAGAGGCGATTGAAAAGAGAAACATGAGTGCTATTAATAGGAATTTTAAAATAAAGATATTCATCCTAAAAAAAAAAAAAAAAAATTAACAGTTGGAACTCCGGTTTAAAGAACTTTATTACTACTATTGGGGCACTGGCCATCTTTTGCATTGATGTTAATGGTAGTGCCACCGCTAGCCATGCACCCCTAGTCTCTGTGGTGAGAGGTATGCAGGGCTTTTTTTCTCAGAGAATAGGTGCAGGAACTCCGCCTTTTAGAGTTAGCCCTTGTCTCTGCTCCTACCCACCTCCGAGCACCGTTACTTGGTTCCACCCCTATCCACCTCCAATACTGCCCCTTTTAGAAAATACAGAACCAAGTAACATTTGTGGTACTAAGTAATTTGTATGGCATTTGTTAATGATAACAAGAAAATTAGTAAAATACCCCCCTCCAGCAACAATAGACCCCTGGAAGCAACAACAGATCTCCCCCCCACAGGCAGCATCAATAGACCTTCCAGCAGCCAGCTACAATAGACTGCTCCCTCAACAGTAAATCCCCCCAACAAAAACTGACCCCCCCAGCAACAATAGATTCCCCGCCAGCAACAATAGGCCCCCCGCAAGCAACAACAGACCTCCCCCTGCAAAAATAGATTGCTTCCAGAGACAATAGGTCCCCCAGCAGCCACAATAGACCTCCCCAGCAACAATAAACCCCTGAAAAAAAAATAGCACCTCCAGTAACAATAGATCCCCCAGCAGTCAGCATCAATAGACACTGTAACACAATCCAGCACCCCTCACCATTACATACATTCAGTGCTGAAGGTGCCGGAACTGCGTTCCCCCGTGTTCCCCCTGAAAAAAAGCCCTGGAGGTTTGTATATATGTGGATAGATCCTACCTGCAGCTGATCCAAGACCTCATCACCCCTAACTCCAATCATTGACCTGAACTAGGACCCAGGCGCCAATTTACCATCAAGTGCTGTGCTGGGCAAATCATTATTCATTTCCTCTTCTCTTTGATATAACTTTACAGTAAATTTCTCCAGAAATCCTAATGTTTGCCTAGCTCTCACTACAGCTTTTGATTAATAGCTAGTAAGAACCAATCAGAAGCAGAGGATAGGATCAGAGTAAGTATTTTAGCATTCAGAAGAAATGCACTGCGATGCAATGTTGCATAGACTGGTGAAAGAAGATTAAAGCCTAACTGAAACCTCTTATTTATTGCTGCAATACAGTCAGGCTGCATGCAAGGGTTAAAATACTCTTTTCTAGTACACCATAGACAAGTTAGACTGCTGCTCTCAAACCCCGTAGCCCCCCCAGGGTGTTCTAATCAACAGCACTCTTGCTCCCTGAACAGTGTTCTGGGAAAAGGTGTTGGACAGCAGTGGTCTGGACTCTTCTATTTTACCCTTGTTGCAGCATTTATCAGTTAAAAAAGTTAAAAAGCCTTGTACTTATTACTATATTGCAGCCTGGCTGTATTACAGTAGAAAATCAAAAGGGTTCAATTGGCCTTTAAACAATCCAATATCCTTCCTTTATCGGTCAAGTATGTGGGGGGGAAAAAAAAACAGAAGAAAGAGAATATAGGACTTGTGACCGGTGACCTTTAAGAACTTTTCAGTGTTATCCCAAAGCCACAAATTGGACTACACGCTGCATTCACTATGTATATATTCTGGCACTGCAATATATGATGATGCTCATGATCGACAGTTTAATTCTATGGCTTTATGCTGCCATTACTGGCTTTGAAATCCTATCTGTCTCTGGGACATCTATGTGCAACCCAGGGTCAGGAAGAATGCTGACAACACAAATGTCAGCATATCAGGATCTGGAGTTTCTTATCATTTAGGTATAATAACATTCACAAATATTTGACTAGTATAAGCACCCTGGGCTGTCTTGCTCCAGGATTCATGATCTGTGTGCTCCTTCACAATAGCAGAACTAAACTTATCAAAGATGATCAACAATTCTTCACTGAAGGAAAATCCAAGACTTTATTCCATTGATAAAAACATCAGATAATGGTGCACAAACACTTTGCTTTTCTACAAACAACGGATTTCGACCCATTGGGTTTCAAATCCCATGTTCTACAAGTTGTGGTATAATTTCTAGGCAGAGTTGAATTCAGCAGCATGGAGTAGTTTAAACCAGGATATAAAAGAACATAAAAAAGTTATTACACATTCTACTTACTTTAAAAAGCTGTGTGAGAATAATAAATTACTTTGTTAAAAAAAATATTTTCATGTAAGACTTGTGCTTAGACTAAAGTAGGAGTTAATCCAGGTTTATCACAAAGATCTATTATATTACATTTATGTTGATCAGCGAGTGAGAGGCATGAAATACATTAAAATACCATAAACACAAATACTTATATACTATTGTACCTTAAGCTAGGACAAAGTAAAAAAAAAAATAGGATTTTTATAACAGCTTACCTGTAAAATCCTTTTCTTGGAGTACATCACGGGACACAGAACAGCATAGTAATTACTATATGGGTTATAGGCCACCTTCAGGTGATGGACACTGGCACACCCAAGACAGGAAGTTGCCTCTCTATATAACCCCTCCCATACAGGGAGTACCTCAGTTTTTGTAGCAAAGCAATATACTGTACACATGTCCCAAAAGAGGGGAGGGACCTCTGTGTCCCGTGATGTACTCCAAGAAAAGGATTTTACAGGTAAGCTGTTATAAAAATCTTATTTTCTTTATCGTACATAACGGGACACAGAGCACCATAGTAATTACTATGTAAGACGTCCCAAAGCAATGCTATCTAAGCGGAGGGAGACACAAACAATCAGGGCGTCATCAGACTTGAGGACCTATACTGCTGCCTGCAGCACTCTACGCCAAAGGCGGAATCCTCATGCCTTTTTTACATTCACCTGATAGAATCTAGTGACTGTATGGACCGAAGATCAAGTTGCGACCTTGCAAGACTGAGTCATGGAGGCTTTGGTGATGTACCGCCCATGAAGCACTTACTGCTCTGGTAGCGCGTGCTCTAACTTGAAAAGGCGGAATCCTCCTTTTCAAACCATAAGCCTGAATCATAACCTGCCAAATCTACTCAAAAAAATAGTAGATTTCGACTCAGCCTGCCCCTTCCTGGGCCCTTCTGGCAGCACAAACAAAGCATCAGTCTTCCGTATCTGAGCAGTTGCTTTCAGATAGACTTTACCCACTCTCACTACATCAAGAGAGTGTAATAATCTTTCTTCTGCAGAATGGGGTTCTGGAAAAAACGAAGTTAGGGAAACATCTTTGGTTCATATGAAAACTAGATACTACTTTAGGTAAAAAAGGATGGGTGAGGACGCAGCACCAACTTATCCTTAAGAATGATTAAGTATGGCTCTTTACAAGAAAAAGCTGCCAACTCTGGAATTCTTTTTGCGGAAGTTACCGGAACCAAGAACACCAATTTCCCTGTCACAAGGATCAAGGGGACAGTCATGGTTATGCAATAGAGTTTGTCAGCTTACCTGTCTCCATGTGTTCATCTCTAGAGACCAGCTGACCCTCACCTGAGTGCTTTTATAAAACTCTCCTCTAGCATGGCTCTACCCCAGCTCTTATCAGGGAACCCTATATTAACCTGTGCACGGCAAGCCAGCAGTGCTGATCAACCGTTGTGTGTTAGCTTTCGTGTGTACTTGCTGTGTTTCCTACGTCTGATTCCATTTACTGACCTTGGCCTGTTCTCGACTATCCCTGTCTGCTTGTGACCCTGACCTTTGGCGTGTTATCTTTATCCTTGTCTGCTAGTCGCCCGGACATTTGGCTTATTCCTTACTTTCCTTGTTTTTTCAGCCTGCTGCCTCCTACCTCTTCTCCTGTAGTCTACCGTGAGCGTGAGCTGTGAGACCCTGGGGGCCGCGACCTGGAACCAGACTGCAGCACAGTCCATTCTCACCACTAGAGGCTCTGGTGAACACCTGCTGGCTCTTAGACTCCGCACCCTGGGGAATCTATGCTCTAGCTCCCAGTGGGATCTGTGTCAATGTTCCAGTAGACCTGCTTCCTGAACTTCCCAGGGTTCAATCCGCAGCAGTCAGTCCTAGGGTCCACTACTTTAGCGGTGCACTCCTGACTTCCACGGAGTGCATCTGTCACCTGGTCTCAGGTGACCTGACAGGAACATGGCGCCAGAGCTCAAAAAAGGCTGACCTTGTAAAGCAGTCAAAACCACACTAAAATCCCATGGGCACAAGGGTGACCTAACTGGCGGATTTATACGTGTTACCCCTTGTATAAAGGCCCGGACCAAGAATGCAAAGCAAGTGGCCGAAATTTGACCCTTGATAGTACTTCACGGCTAACTTAATTTCTACTCCTAATTATAGGAAGGCAAGAACTCTACTTATGACATACTTCTGAAGATGCCATCTCACACCAAGAAACGTAGGCCGTCCAGACCCTATAGTAAATGGTCCTAGAGGCCGGTTACCTTGCATTAATCATGGTAGTTACTACTGAACCTTAAAGCCCCCTACTCCTTAGAATGTGGGCTTCAGTAGCCAAACCCTCACATTTAGCGCTTTTAAGGCAGGATCGAACACCGGCCCCTGTGAAAGCAGATCTGGCTGAGATGGAAGAGACCAAGGGTCCCCTTACTGCCATCTTTAAGATTCCTGCATACCAGGATCTACTGAGCCATGTCAGGGTCACTAGAATTACCGGCTTCTGTTTCTCCCTGAGCCTGCGTAACAGTTGTGGTAGCAGCTGAACTGGAGGGAATGCATAGATCAGTGAGAACTGATCCCAAGGAGTCATTAAAGCATTAGGCCTGTAGGCGAGCGGATCCCTTATCCTTTACACAAAGCTGTCCAACTTCTTGTTGAACCTAGATGCTAATAGATCTATATCCGGGGGTACCCCCCTTTCTGGCATATGGCTAGAAAGACATCGGGATGTAAAGACCATTCTCCTGGGAACAACTGTTGGCGGCTCAGAAAAACTCGCCTGACAATTCTCCACCCCCAGGATAAGATTGCAGATAGGCAAGGAACATGTTCCTCTGCCCAAGTCAGAACATGGTTCACCTCCCTCTGGGCTCCGTAAGTTTTTGGTGCCCCCTTTTTGATGATTGAAATAGGCCAATGTTGTGGCATAGTCGGACTGTATCCTGATGGGAAAATTCTGCAACCTGAACGTCCAGGCTATTAGAGCCAGACGTACTGCCCGAATCTCCAGGATGTTGATGGGCAAGGACTTCGCGGACTCTGACCATTTTCTTTTGAACAGTGGTCTCTTCTAGGACTGCTTTCCAGCCTGCAGGCATCCGTTGTTACTATTTTCCAAGTAACCGGAATGAAGAATTTCCCTTCCTGAAAATCCCTGGTTATCAACCACCAACTGAGACTCTGGCGCACCCTTGGGGCCAGATTCATTGGATAATCCAAGGCTTAGGCCTTCCTGTTCCAAGCAGACAGAATACAGTATTGCACCAGTCTTGAAACTGGACATAGGGACCTGCTTTGAATGAAGCCAGCATCTTCTCTAGCAACCTCATACAAAGGCAAATGAAAGAACCCTTCCTCACTTTGACCACCTGGACCAGCTTCCTTATAGAATTGATTTTGCCTGGGGCAAATATAATCCTTAATGATCGTAAGGATGATTTCTCTAGGTTGAGAATCCAGCCCAGGTGTTCCAGATAAATAACTGCACTGGACACCCTTGGTTTAACTGTGCCACCGACAGACGACTTGCTGCTGTAGATTAAGGTACTGTATGCCATTAACGCTATACCCTGTCCTCATAGCCTTGCTAGTACTGGGGCCAGAACTTTTGTAAATACCGGGGAGCGATGGCTAACCAGAAGGGCAAGGCCACGAACTGAAAGTGGCGCTGTTCAACCACAAAAAGCAGAAATTTTTGATGAGCTGGGAAAATTGGCATACGTAGATATGCATCTTTGATGTCTATTGATGCTAAAACTTCTCCTCCCCATAGGGTGGATACGACTGACCGGACTGACTCCATGCGACAAGAGCAGATGTTTAGGAAGCGTCCAGATCTTTGAAAGCTAAAATGGGTCTGACATCTCCAATCGGTTTCGGTACGTGAAGAGATTTGAATAAAACCACATACCCTGCTTCTTCTGAGGGGGTCTCTGTAATTACACCCTTAGACATCAATGCCTCCTTGGCCGTGAGCGTCCGGGCGCCTGGCCGGACATCCCCCTCGTGAGGGGCGCCCGGACTCAAGGCTTCCAAACCTTCCGAGCCCCCTCTGCCCCTCTGGCGGTGAGGCCCATGCGGTACCCGGCTCGGTCTGCCAGTGGGCGGGTTCCCCTTCGGGCTGGAGGGGAGGGCTGCTCAAAGCGATCTAGCGCCAGACATAAAGGCTTACTTTTCATATGGACTTTGGGGAGTAGCCTAGAGCTACCACAGAGATGACCGATCTGTCAAGGATCTCTTCTTGCCAAGCCCCTAAAAAAAACAACAGAAGTCTTCCCCCCACCTTGATCGAGCGGCGGCGTCCCAACATAAGTAGGCCTTGGGACTCTGTTTTGTAGGCTTCTCCCCTCAGGCAGTTCCGTAGTTTTATGCCAATAAACACATAGGTAAACAGTTCCAGAAGAAAGCAAGTACATACGTATACATCTTTAATGTATGCAGCATGTATCAAAGCAATATGCCTCAATGGAAGTGTGCGTTCATGGAAGCATGGTCCATACAAACATGCTTTTAGGCAAAATATGTAAAGTGCACGCTGTACAGCCGCATTCACGTAGCAAGTGCCATGGATCAAGCATTGTTGCAAAGTAAGCATGCGTTTATGAAACGTGTTATGCCACATTACGCAACATGTATCTATGCAGATATGCATTCCTATGCGATCATGAGGAATCATGTATATTTAAGTAAATGTGTATTAACATCCCTCATTATGTAACCATGCATCTTTAGGCGCTCATGCAACTTTTAGGCGAACATGCCTCTCTGCGTGATCAAACATCCTTGTGTGATCAAGCATCCTTGTGCGCTCAAGCACCCTTGTGCTATCAAGCATCTTATGCAATCAAACATCCTTGTGCGATTAAGCACCCTGTGCGATCAAGAATTTTGTGCGATCAAGCACCTTGTGCAATCCAGCATCTTGTGCGATCAAGCATTTTGTGCGATTAAGCACCCTTGTGCAATCAAGCACCCTTGTGTGACCAAACACCCTTGTGCGATCAAGCACCCTTGTGTGACCAAGCACCCTTGTGCGATCAAGCATCTTATGCGATTATGTAAACACCACACATATCCATCCAAACATGCATTTTTATGATCATGTTATGCGATCACTTGTTTTTATGTGATCACTGCTGCTCCCTTGCTTGAGGGCCCGGTGTGGGGAAGGGTGTTCTGTCCACCAGATGTCTTGCTGTTGTTTTATACTGGTTATTTGTACCTGTGTTGTTAAATTTACATGCAAAATATGTAATTTACTTAAGACAATCATATGTGGTGTGCAGGCTCCATCTAGCGTTCCTTTTTGGTATTGCTGCAGTTCTGTTTATTTCTTTTGATGTATGTGTAAATAGGAAGTTGTCAGCAAGCAGGGAATTATGGGTAGAATCTTCACAGGAAGTGAAACAGCCACCATTCTGTGAGAAGACATTCAGGAAACAACTCATGTATTTCTCTATCTATCGCCATCAACCTTTAGAGAACTTAAAAAGTAAGTTTTTACTATCCCATCTTGTACTGTATATCGTTGTTTATGCAATGTTTGCTGTATTGTATGCAATATTATACTTTTAGAGGTCTATTTCTGTTATTTTGTAGTTTCATCTGGCTTGTTCTCATTAAACTGAGATCAAAGAAATATGGTATCTACAGTTACTGGGATAAGAAGGTTTAGCTATCTGCTCCTTGAGACAGAACAAAGGGAGATCTTTCGCATTTCTTTCCACTCTGGGAAGAGGATGCGATTAAGCAGCTAACCTCTATAGTAATGCAAACAAAAGCTGAGGACTGTCACGGAATTTAGTAGACCAGACTGTGTGGACTGCACAGAGGAAATCAGAAACACATGTCAGTGAAAAATAAGGGTGATTATTAAATAGGTGACAAATAAGTGCAATATAAACAGTGCAAAACCAACCACAGACCCACAAATTACAAACAATATATACAAATAACTGGAGATACCGGAATCGTAAACAAAGCCTGGCCGAGGTCATACACAGGGAGGTCAGCAGATGGATAAGGATGGGAAACCAACAGGACAGGGAGATGATGGATGGACAGGCTGCAGGGCAGGGATACAAGGAAATCAGGGCACAGAAGGGACAGGTCCACGATGGGTTCGGGATAGGGATCGGATCAGATCAGATCAGATCAGATCAGAAAGAGGCTCAAGGTCAGGATACAAGCAGCGAGGTCAGGGCACAGGGAGAAAGATACCAAGGCAAGCATGTGAGGGCTTGCTGGGTATTTATAAGGCTGCAGTAATTGACCTCACATTATACACCTGAGCGCAGAGGGTGCTGTCTGCTCCACACTGCCGGAGTACACCCGCTGGTGGACACCGGTACTACGGCCCAAGGATGCAACAGTGTCATCAGCAGGTGAGTCCTCTTATTACAGGTCCTAGGTGTTGGTAGACACCTGCTGGTGGACACTGGTACTGCGATCCAAGAGACTGATAGCGCCACCAACGGGTAAACCTTTGGATGATAAGGACAAAATGCTTCAGTAACATAAACAGGGGCTGGAAGATTGGAAACAGCTGCAACTGACAATCCCAATGGCTCACCCTGATTAGCCACCTCTGGTCTCTCCAGGGAGGAAGGTACTGTGGAGGCATGACTAGAATCCTCAGAGCCTGATGGAGATGCTTTTGGTGCCTTTCTTTGAGGTGTTTGTACACTTCTTGGAAGGCATAGTCCTAAGCACAAAAGCAGAGGTACTAAAGTAACAAGCGTACCACCTGCTGAGCTATAGTCCAGCAAAGAAAAGGTGCTATTAATGCTCAGCCTGATGCTGAGTAAATGTGTCCTGGGAATGCCTGTATGCACCAGTTTTACATGACCTTACTGCTCCTGTGTCCATTCAGCCAGCTGCACTGTATGCTTAGAGACTGTCTTATGGGCTCAGCAGCCCTGCACCTGCGCCGTGTGATACATGTGGACGCTGAGTCAAGCACACATCGCTATGCTAAGCCACACCCCTTTCCCCTCCCCAACATGCCCATCTCTATTATTTAAAGATTATGCTTCCCGTGTGGGCGTTGTTCGGATCAGCGTGGGGGGAGGGAGAAGGAGAAAAAATGGGGAGCTGCTTCGACCTCTGCGGGGGGGGCACAGGCCATCCGCCGCAGCCTCCATCACCCCTGCTCCCGGGGGGAAAAGAGCCTGCATGTAAAGGCAAACTTATCCATGGCTTATCCAGGAATCCTCCCTGCAAAATCCTCCTGTCTCCTGGGTGGCTGAGACTAAGTACGCTGTCTCCTTACTGACACAGAGAAAGATACTGAGGAGCATGTAAAAGGTATGTGCTCTCCCACCCTCTAGTGGTAGAAACTAGACATGACCACATTTACTAAAAAAAGAAGAAATCCATAAGTACATTTAAAGTTTCTTAGGATTCTTCACTTACCTGTTCCCCGCCGCAGGATTCTGCTGGTAGCCAGACAGACCCAATCTTCACCCCAGCTACGTTTAAAAATCTTCAAGGACCGGGTCCCTTTTTATCAGGGGTCCACTCCCTTGGACCTGTATAGCACCCTGCCAGAAAACTTTATGGTGTTAGATGCATAACCAAAGTACTGGATCCCAGGGTCCAGCCCTCCAAGGAGAGGCGTTACAGGCAAAACCTTGTTCTTCCACGAGGCCCGGGTACCATCCACTTTGGCCTCAGTGGCACTTTGGATGGATCCGGTCTGCAAAGGCTGTTTGATCCAGTAAGATCATCGCACATCTTCAACCGTGACCAACACCTTAGACACTGGCGAAAAAACTGAGGTACTCCCTATATGGGAGGGGTTATATAGGGAGGCAACTTCCTGCCTTGGGTGTGCCAGTGTCCATCACCTGAAGGTGGCCTATAACCCACATAGTACTGGTAATTACTATGCTGCTCTGTGTCCCGTAATGTATGATAAAGAAACATTTAGAATGCCTACAGATAGCAAATGTCTAACTTAAGTATGATGGGAGTATGATATCTGCTGGGATTTGAATAGCTCACTTGCTGTCAAGACCTGTCCCAATCTTTTTCCTCTGAATTCAGCTGCTGTATGGATGTGGCACATGCCTGAAGAAGGGATCCTGTGTGGCCCCAAAACGTTGCTGTTTGTATGCTGTGATGCGATCGTAAAACTTCTGGATGCTTTTTTGTGCCGGTGACATATCTCTTGTTCTACATGCAGACTAAAGACTTCCATTTCACTTTTCGCCATAGAAAAGGGAAGGATTGGCTATCAGATGTTGACAACATACTAGCACTTTATTTTGGTAAGATAGAGGTAAAAGGACCTACTTGTTCCACCTTTTCTCAAGGAGTGCCTAAATCTGTTAAACAGCATAACTTGCTTTTGTTGGTTCTTATATGGGCACTCAAGATACAGTGCCTTTAAAAAGTATAAAAAAAGTATAAAAGTAAAAGTCATACTCCTTGAAATTTTCCACATTTTGTCATGTTACAACCAAAAACATAAATGTATTTTACTGGGATTTTATGTGATAGACCAACAAAAAGTGGCACATACTTGTGAAGTGGAAGGAAAACGATAAATGATTTTCAAAATTTTTTACAAATAAATACAGTATGTGAAAAGCGTGGCATGCATTTGTATTCAGCCCCTTTACTCTGATACCCCTAACTAAAATCTAGTGGAACCAATTGCCTTCAGAAGTCACCTAATTGGTAAATAGAGTCCACCTGTGTGTAATTTAATGTCCGTATAAATACAGCTGTTTTGTGAAGCCCTCAGAGGTTTGTCAGAGAACCTAGGTGAACAACAGCATCATGAAGGCCAAGGAACACACCAGACAGGTCAGGGATAAACTTGTGGAGAAGTTTCAAGCAGGGTTAGGTTATAAAAAATATCCCAAGCTTGGAACATCTCAGGGAGCACTGTTCAATCCATCATCCAAACATTGAAAGAGCATGGCACAACCGCAAACCTGCCAAGACATGGCCGTCCACCTAAACAAACAGGCCGGGCAAGGAGAGCATAAATCAGAGAATCAGCCGAAAAAAGCATGGTAACTCTGGCAGAGCTGCAGAGATCCAAAGCTCAGGTGGGAGAATCTGTCCTCAGAACAACTATTATGTAAGAGTGGCAAGAAGAAAGCCATTGTTGAAAGACAGCCATAAGAAGTCCCGTTTGCTGTTGGAGAGAAGCCGTGCGGGAGACACAGCAAACATGTTCAAGAAGGTAATCTGGTCAGATGAGAACAAAATTGAAAACGGAATGTGTGACGGAAAACTAACACTGCACACACCATCTCCACTGTAAAACATGGTGGTGGAAGCATCATGTTTTGGGGATGCTTTTCTTCAGCAGGTACAGGGAAGCTGGTCAGAGTTGATGAGAAGATGGATAGAGTCAAATACAGGGCAATCTTAGAAGAAAACCTACCAGTCTGCAAAAGACTCAAGACTGAGGTGGAGGTTCACCTTCCAGCAGGACAATGACCCTAAACACACAACCAGAGCTACAATGGAATGGTTTAGATCAGGGATATGCTAGTTTAGATCAAAACATATTCATGTGTTAGAATGGCCCAGCCAAAGTCCAGACTTAAATCCCAATGAGAATCTGTGGCAAGACTTGAAAACTGCTGTTCGCAGACGCTCTTCATCCAATCTGACAGAGCTTGAGCTATTTTGCAAAGAAGAACGGGCAAACATTTCACTCTCTAGATGTGCAAAGCTGGTAGAGACATCCCCAAAAAAGACTTGCAGCTGTAATTGCAGTGAAAGGTGGTTCTACAAAGTATTGACTCAGAGGCGCTGAATACAAATGCACACCACACTTTTCACATAATTATTTGAAAAAAGTTTGTAAAACCATTTATCATTTCCTTTCCATTTCATTATTATGTGCCACTTTGTGTTGGTCTATCACATAAAATCCCAATAAAATACATTTACGTTTTTGGTTGTAACATGACAAAATGTGGAAAATTTCAAGGGGTGTGAATTCTTTTTTAAGGCACTAATCTGTACTCAGAAAATAGTAGGGCTGCCATTGATTAACCACTTGCCGACCGCCTCACGCAGATATACTGCGGCAGAATGGCACGGGCAGGCAAAGTAACGTATGGGTACCTCCCCCTGGTGCCCGAGGTGGTCAGCTTCTGTCCCGGAGCGATCAGAGGTGAGGGGGAGGCCATCCATTCGTGGCCACCCCCTCGCGATCCTTCCCAGCCAATGAAATTCTTCCTCTGCTGCTGTATAGTAAACAGCGGCAGAGGAAGTGATGTCATCTCTCCTCGGCTCGGTATTTTCCGTTCCGGCGCGAAAATAGAAGGAGAGAAGACATCGATGTGAGTGCACAAACACTACACACACCCAAGCAGTTTTTTTTTTTTCTGATTACTGCATTGGTGTCGGTTTGTGACAGTTAGTGTGGTAGGGCAGTTAGTGTTAGCCCCCTTTAGGTCTAGGATACCCCCCTAACCCCCTTAATAAAGTTTTAACCCCTTAATCACCCCCCGTCGCCAGTGTCACTAAGCGATCGTTTTTCTGATCGCTGTATTAGTGTCACTGGTGACCCTAGTTAGGGAGGTAAATATATAGGTTCGCCGTCAGCGTTTTATAGCGTCAGGGACCCCCATATACTACCTAATAAAGGTTTTAACCTCTTGATTGCCTCCTAGTTAACCCTTTCACCAGTGATCGCCCTATAACTGTGACAGGTGACACTGGTTAGTTTATTTTTTATAGTGTCAGGGCACCCGCCGTTTATCACCTAATAAAGGTTTAGCCCCCTGATTGCCCGGCGGTGATATAACGTAGGTTTTAGGGTCAGATAGGGTCTGCGTCACCCAGGGGCGTTGCTAGGGGGTGGCGTTTGGGGCTATAGCCCCGAATCTGGGGCCAATAGCCCCGAGTCTCTGCAGGGGTCCCCAAAGGGGAGGGGAGGCTCTCTGGGGACCCTTATGTAAGTGGGGGGGCTCTCTGGGGACCCTGATTTTAAGGCAGAGGCTCTCTAAGGACCCAGATTTAAGGGGGAGGCTCTCTGTGGACCCTAATGTAAGGGGGGCTCTCTGGGAACCCTGATGTAAATGGGGGGCCCTCTGGGTACCCTGATGAAAGGGGGCTTTCTGGGGACCCTGATGTAAGTGGGGGGCTCTCTGGGGATATATATATACACACACACACGTATATTACTGTATATACATGTGTATGCCCGCCCAAGCGTATGACTTTCTTTACTACGCTGCTATGGGCTCTAGCCCCAGATCTTTTGTAGACCTAGCAACGCCCCTGGCGTCACCCCAGGCAGCGTCAGGTTAGTGCCAGTAGCGCTAACACCCACGCACGCACCGTACACCTCCCTTAGTGGTACAGTATCTGAACGGATCAATATCAGATCTATACTAGTGTTCCCAGCAGTTTAGGGTTCCCAAAAATGCAGTGTTAGTGGGATCAGCCCAGATACCTGCTAGCACCTGCGTTTTGCCCGTCCGCCCAGCCCACCCCTGTGCAGTATCGATCGATCACTGTCACTTACAAAACACTAAACACATAACTGCAGCGTTCGCAGAGTTAGGCCTGATCCCTGCGATCGCTAACAGTTTTTTTGGTAGCGTTTTGGTGAACTGGCAAGCACCAGCGGCATAGTACATCCCGGTCGTAGTCAAACCAGCACTGCAGTAACACTTGGTGACGTGGCGAGTCTCATAAGTGCAGTTCAAGCTGTAAGGTGGCAAGCACAAGTAGTGTCCCGCTGCCACCAAGAAGACAAACACAGGCCCGTCGTGCCCATAATGCCCTTCCTGCTGCTTTCGACAATCCTAATTGGGAACCCACAACTTCTGCAGCGCCCGTTATTCCCCCATTCACATCCCCAACCAAATGCAGTCGGCTGCATGAGAGGCATTTTCTTTATGTCCTCCCGAGTACCCCTACCCAACGAACCCCCCCAAAAAAGATGTCGTGTCTGCAGCAAGCGCGGATATAGGCGTGACACCCGCTATTATTGTACCTCCTGTCCTGACAATCCTGGTCTTTGCATTAGTGAATGTTTTGAACGATACCATACACTAGTTGAGTATTAGCGTACAGCATTGCACAGACTAGGCACACTAACACATGGTCTCCCAAGATGCCATCGCATTTTGAGAGACCCGAACCTGGAACCGGTTACAGTTATGAAAGTTACAGTTACAAAAAAAAGTGTAAAAAAAAACCCCACAAAAAAATATATAAAATAAAAAAAAATAGTTGTCATTTTATTGTTCTCTCTCTCTCTATTCTCTCTCTATTGTTCTGCTCTTTTTTACTGTATTCTATTCTGCAATGTTTTATTGTTATTATGTTTTATCATGTTTGCTTTTCAGGTATGCAATTTTTTAAACTTTACTGTGTTTTATTGTTAACCATTTTTTGTCTTCAGGTACTCCATTCAGTGCAGAGTGGATTTATTTATCTTGACAGCAACAGCGTTTGCTCCCACGATATATAAAGCTGTGATTCCAGCGGAGGTGATATATGCTGAAGCATGGGGGCAGCAGGGGCGGAGGAGCGATTTGCTCCTACCTTTTGGGGCAGATGCCCCCATGCTTCGGCATATATAAATGGTGCATATATGCCCATCATTAGAAGTGGGTGGATGAAGGGAGGTATTCTAATGGTGGGCCTACCCACCAATCAATCTCTTTTTTTCGTTCAGCCCACAGGCTGCATGAAAAAAAAAAATTACAATATATGCCCAACAAGGACCAGCAACGTACTGGTATGTTGCTGGACTTTGAGTGGTTATACCAGAATGATGCCTGCAGGTTTAGGTATCATCTTGGTATCATTCTTTTCAGCCAGCAGTCGACTTTCATGTAAAAGCAATCCTAATGGCTAATTCGCCTCTAGACTGCTTTTACAAGCAGTGGGAGGGAATGCCCCCCCCCCCACTGTCTTTCATGTTTTTCTCTGGCTCTCCTGTCCCAACAGGGAACCTGAGAATGCAGCCGGGGATTCCGCCAGCTGACCATAGAGCTGATCAGAGACCAGAGTGGCTCCAAACATCTCTATGGCCTAAGAAACCGGAAGCTACGAGCATTTCATGATTTCGCCAGATGTAAACAGCGCCATTGGGAAATTTGGAAAGCATTTTATCACACCGATCTTGGTGTGGTCAGATGCTTTGAGGGCAGAGGAGAGATCTAGGGTCTAATAGACCCCAATTTTTTCAAAAAAGAGTACCTGTCACTACCTATTGCTATCATAGGGGATATTTACATTCCCTGAGATAACAATAAAAATGATTAAAAAAAAATGAAAGGAACAGGAACAAATAAGATAAAAAAGCAAAAAAAAAAAATAAAGGAAAAAAAAAAAAAGCACCCTTGTCCCCCCCTGCTCTCGCGCAAAGGCGAACGCAAGCGTCGGTCTGGCGTCAAATGTAAACAGCAATTGCACCATGCATGTGAGGAATCGCCGCGAAGGTCAGATCGAGGGCAGTAATTAGACCTCCTCTGTAAATCTAAAGTGGTAACCTGTAAAGGCTTTTAAAAATGTATTTAGTTTGTCGTTTGTGCGCAATTTTAAAGCATGTCATGTTTGGTATCCATGTACTCGGCCTAAGATCATCTTTTTTATTCCATCAAACATTTGGGCAATATAGTGTGTTTTAGTGCATTATAATTTAAAAAAAAGTGTGTTTTTCCCAAAATCGCTGCTCAAATACTGTGTGAAAAAAAATGAAACTCCGGCCATTTTAATCTGTAGGGCATTTGCTTTAAAAAAATATATAATGTTTGGGGGTTCAAAGTAATTTTCTTGCAAAAAAAAATCATTTTTTCATGTAAATAAAAAGTGTCAGAAAGGGTTTTGTCTTCAAGTGGTTAGAAGAGTGGGTGATGTGTGACATAAGCTTCTAAATGTTGTGCATAAAATGCCAGGACAGTTCAAACCCCCTCCCCAAATGACCCCATTTTGGAAAGTAGACACCCCAAAATATTTGCTGAGAGGCATGTCGAATCCATGGAATATTTTATATTGTGACACAAGTTGCGGGAAAAAGACAACTTTTTTTTTTTTTTGCACAAAGTTGTCACTAAATAATATATTGCTCAAAAATGCCATGGGAATATGTAAAATTACACCCCAAAATACATTCTGTTGCTTCTCCTGAGTACGGGGATACCATATGTGTGAGACTTTTTGGCAGCCTAGCCGCGTACAGGACCCAAGCACCGCCTTCAGGCTTTCTAATGCCGCATGCACACGACCGGACTTTGCGGCATACTTTGCCCGGTGGACTTTTGGACGGACTTTACGACGGACTTTACGAATGAACGGACTTGCCTACACACGATCAACCAAAGTCCGACGGATTCGTACGTGATGACGTACGACCAGACTAAAACAAGGAAGTTCATAGCCAGTAGCCAATAGCTGCCCTAGCGTCGGTTTTTGTCCTTCGGACTAGCATACAGACGAGCGAACTTTTCAACCGGACTCGAGTCCGTCGGATAGATTTGAAACATGTTTCATATCTAAGTCCGTCAAACTTTTGAGAAAACAAAGTCCGCTGTAGCCCACACACGATCGAATTGTCCATCGAAATCCGGTACGCCGGACAAAGTATGCCGTAAAGTCCGATCGTTTGTACGTACATTTTTGATTTCACTCTTCACTGCCTATCACAGTTTCAGAGGCCATGGAATGCCCAGGTGGCACAAAACCCCACCAAATGACCCTATTTTGGAAAGTAGACACCCCAAGCTATTTGCTGAGAGGTATAGTGAGTATTTTGCAGACCTCACTTTTTGTCACAAAGTTTTGAAAATTGAAAAAAGAAAAAACATTTTTTTTTTCTTGTCTTTCTTCATTTTCAAAAACAAATGAGAGCTGCAAAATACTCACCATGCCTCTCAGCAAATAGCTTGGGGTGTCTACTTTCCAAAATGGGGTCATTTGGGGGGGGTTTGTGCCATCTTGGCATTTTATGGCCTTCAAAACTGTGATAGGTAGTGAGGAGTGAAATAAAAAATTTGCGCAGCTAGGCTCACAAAAAGTCCCACACATGTGGTATCCCCATACTCTGCAGAAGCAGCTAAATGTATTTTGGGGTGCAATTCCACATATGCCTATGGCCTGTGTGAACAATATATCATTTAGTGACAACTTTGTGCAAAAAAAAAAAAAAATTGTCACTTTCCCGCAACTTGTGTCAAAATATAAAATATTCCATGGACTCAACATGCCTCTCACCAAATAGCTTGGGGTGTCTACTTTCCAAAATGGGGTCATTTGGTTTTTTTTTGTGCCATATGGGCATTTTATGGCCTTCAAAACTGTGATAGGTAGTGAGGAGTGAAATCAAAAATTTACGCCCTTAGAAATCCTGAAGGCAGTGATTGGTTTTCGGGGCCCCGTATGCGGCTAGGCTCCCAAAAAGTCCCATACATAAGGTATCCCCATACTCAGAAGCAGCTAAATGTATTTTGGGGTGCAATTCCACATATGCCCATGGCCTGTGTGAGCAATATATCATTTAGTGACAACTTTTTGTAAATTTTTTGTTGTTGTCATTATTCAATCACTTGGGACAAAAAAATTTATATTCAATGGGCTCAACATGCCTCTCAGCAATTTCCTTGGGGTGTCTACTTTCCAAAATGGGGTCATTTGTGGGGGTTTTGTACTGCCCTGCCATTTTAGCACCTCAAGAAATGACATAGGCAGTCATAAACTAAAAGCTGTGTAAATTCCAGAAAATGTACCCTAGTTTGTAGACGCTATAACTTTTGCCCAAACCAATAAATATACGCTTATTGACATTTTTTTTACCAAAGACATGTGGCCGAATACATTTTGGATTTTTTTTATAACAAAAAGTAGAAAATATCATTTTTTTTCATCATTTTGGGTCTTTTTCCGTTTATAGCGCAAAAAATAAAAACCGCAGAGGTGATCAACTACCATCAAAGAAAGAAAGCTTTATTTGTGGGAAGAAAAGGATGCAAATTTCGTTTGGGTACAGCATTGCATGACCGCGCAATTAGCAGTTAAAGCGACGTAGTGCCAAATTGTAAAAAGTGCTCTGGTCAGGTAGGGGGTAAATCCTTCCGGGGCTGAAGTTGTTAAAGTGCATCTCCAGACAATAAATAAATATATTCTGTTAGATGCAACAACTGTTTGGGCATTCAAGCAGCCACGGGCAGAGTTTACCCAATGTCTTGTGCCAGTCACAACACTGACACAAGGACCATAAGGTAGGGGAATTCTTCAACAATTAGAGCAATAAAAACATTCTGTAAAGCAGGAACTGAAGGCAGAGATACTCACCTTTCCAATGGTTCCTCCAGTGCTAGCATATTCACCTTGGTTTTCAGGCCTCTTCATTGGTCGTGAGGGATAACACCACTCCTGCATGCACAGCTCAGCTTGAATTTCTGGGATTGCTCTAATCAGACAGTGACATGTAGTTTATTGCAGAAGAGATTTTGCATGTCTCTTCTACAATAAAAAGCCTGTGTGCTCACAGGGAGTTACTGTACATTGAAACTTTAGTTCCACTTTACATAGAGTAAGGAAAATCTAGAATTGTCACCAGAGCAGGAAGTGAGGAGAAATCCCAGTGAAATCTCAAGCAGAAAAAAAAACTAACAGAGGTTTTGTCCTTTCATTTCTATTTCCAAAACCTCATCTCCCGCTGTGCACTATGACTATACGTGCTGACACACAGAACACCAACGTATCGAGCCTTAGTTAGAGGAGCCCACCACTTCTCTATTCAACAGTGGCTGGCAGAGGTGGATTAGCAATTGCTATAGAGACTGAGAAATGAGCGGTCCTGAGGCATACCAACATGCCACTGCTAACGTAACACAACTGTAAGGGCATCTTCACACCAGGCCATGGATTTAAAGTAGAACTCTAGGCAAAACGTTTTTCTTCATTTTGGATAAGTAAGGGAGGGTTATAACCGCTATGAGGTTTATTTTTGCCATCTGTGTCCCATTGGGGAGATTTACCTTCACTTCCTGTACCATAGCCAAACAGGAAGTGACAGGAAATCTCTGCTAATAAGGGGAATCTCTTGGGGACCACCAGGTCACCAGAACTTGTGTCCTTATTGGAAGATTTCCCCTCTATTACTTTTCTGGGGACAACCCGAAATTTGTGATTTTCTTTTACTTTCAGACCCCTTTCACACTGCGAGCACCGGCCGACAGCGCTAAAACAGCGCTTTAGTGCTGTTTAAGCGGTGTTTTTGCGCTGCTTTTCATCCGCTAGCAGGGAGGTTTTAACCCCAAGGAAGCGGTTAAAAGCGCTTGTGTTGCGGCGCTTCCGAATCGTTTTGGGAGTGCTGTATACATAACTCCCAAACCTCCCCAAAGATGCTGCTAGCAGGACTTTCCCCTTGATAAAGTCACGTGAATAGTGACGCAACGCATTGGTAGGAGCCAGGTTACGTCACTTCTGGTCACGGCTGAGACCAGAAGTAATATATGTGAAGCTGTTTGTCATGATTTTAAACTGTAAGTCTACTGTTTTTTTTAATAAATATATTTTGGACTACTACACCATGGAGATTACTTTGTATTACATGTGAGCAGTATATGGAGGAAAGTGAGGACCTGTCTAAAGTTTCCATTGGCATTCGTGGAAACTGTGTCCAGTCTGATTGGAGGTCCCAGGAATAGGCATTTACTGTTTGGATTCTGAAGATATCCATGACACCCAACATCAACTAAACCTGTAGGTGTCTTCGTGTGAGGTGAGAAGCTGGGGCAAACCACAAGCGCACGATGGTGGAAGTAGTTTATGATCTGGATTCATTGATCTCTCTTTATACAAGCACTTCAATTTATGAACTTTTCTCTGATTGAGCACCTTTATGATTTGGATTCATTCATTTTTCTTCACACAAGCAATTTACTAGTGAACTTCTTTCGGATTGAGCAATTTTATACCCATTGTATTGCATTGTCACTTAATTATTATGGCACCTTATGGTGCGTGAAGTTCAGGTTATTTGATGCACTGTCACTTTATGTATTTGCAATATTAATATATATAATTTTTTCTTTGATGTTATTGCTCATTGAGTGAGCGCCACATTTACTTTTATCAAATTTAAAAAAAATGCACTGATTACTGTGTAAATGTCACTGGCAGGGAAGGGGTTAACACTAAAGAGCGATCAAGGGGTTAAATGTGTTCCCTGGGAGGTGTTTCTAACTGTGGGGGGATGGTACTGACAGGAGGAGGAGAGAGATCGATGTTCCTAATCACTAGGAACGGCAGATCTCTCTCTCTCCTGTCAGAATTGGGATCTGTCTGTTTACATTGACAGATCCCCGTTCCAGCTCTCTTTCCCGCGATTGTGGGTGGTCGGCAGACATCGCGGCCGCTGGCCACGCGCAGGGGGTCCCCCCCGCCGTGCAGCAGGCACGCGCCTGCTATGGCTCTTAAAGGAGCCGACGTATACCTACAGCGATTTGTGGGAACGAGCCGACCTGCCACAGTATAAAGACGGCGGCTGGTCGGCAAGTGGTTAAATACCACCAAAAGAAAGCTCTATTTGTGTGAAAGAAATATTCTAAAAATTTCATATGGGTACAGTGTTGCATGCCCGCGCAATTGTCATTCAAAGTGTGACAGCGCTGAAAGCTGAAAATTGGCCTGGTCAGGAAGGGGGTAAAAGTGTATGGGTGTGGCTTTATGTTCTTATAACACAAGACACTAGTCACCTTTTTTCTCCTTTTTTTAAAAAACACAGCCAAAGTCTGCAGATACTCACCTCCACCTTCCAGCAATACAACTGTTAGGCCTGATTCACACCTATGCATTTTTAGTGTTTTTGCATTTTGCAGATCTGCACTACAGTCCATTTAACATGGTTTCCTATGGAACACGTTCTGTAGTGCAAATCTGCAAAATGCAAAAAGCACTAAAAATGCATAGGCGTGAATCAGGCCTTAGATCCCTGAGCTTTTTTCAGATGCATGGCAGCTGGGGGATCATGTAACTCCCACTCATGCCCATGGGAGTCATTCACTCCCGCACCACCACAGTATGCCAGGAATTTCTGCTGAGCTGTGCATGCGTAGCGCAGTGTACATTCTACAGGAGACTGTGAACAGGCAGGTATGTTTGGCTTATTGCAAAAGAGACATAACGTTTGGCTTATTGCAAAAGAGACATAACAGAGGGAAATTTTCTAAAACTGGTGCCCACAGAATCTGCTACAGCTGTGCATAGTAACCAATCAGCTTCTAGGTTTTTGCCCTCGTTCACACTGTACACGGCTTTGAAATTGTGCAAGTTCATCTGAACTTGCACGGTTTCTAAGCCGCATTTCAGTCCGACTTCGAGGGTGAGTGCGGCTTCATGCACAAGTGTCTATTGAAATCGCACCTAAAGTCACCAAAAGTAGTGCAAAAAGTACTTTTGGAAGTCGGTGTCCCACCGATTGGGACACCCCCAATGCCGGCAATAGGCTCCGATTTGAAATGTGATTTGACCTGTTAAATTGCATGTCAAATCACGCCGATGTGAATGGAGGCTTACTGTCATAGCTTGATCGAACAAGCTGAAGTTAGAAGCTGATTGGTAAATAACACACAGCTGCACCAAATTCTGTGTGCACTAGTTTTAGTAAATCTCCCCCCGCATGTCTCTTCAGCAATAAGGTTTGGTTGACACCTATGCTTTTTTGGTTCAAAAACGGTGCATTTTTGGTTCAATAGACTTCAATGGAGAAGCTGCAAAAAAGCATGTAGTGCTTTTTCACCACGATTGCCTTTTGAAACTGCCTAACATATTGGCAAGAAAAAAAAAAAGCAAAATAAATGTAAAACACATCAAAACGGATCAAAAGCAAACTGCATAGGTGTGAACCAAGCCTAATGCCAGGTTCACATTATTGCGAATTAGATGCGGAATCTCTGCATCCAATTTGCAATAGCATGAGAATGTGACCGGCTCTCTATGGAGCCGGTTCACATATCTCTGATGCGGCTCCAGTGCAAATA
Organism: Lithobates clamitans; assembly: GCA_037952925.1. Taxonomy (NCBI): domain Eukaryota; kingdom Metazoa; phylum Chordata; class Amphibia; order Anura; family Ranidae; genus Lithobates; species Lithobates clamitans. The sequence goes on from JBBGZY010000470.1 coordinate 9,391,627, forward strand.
TGCACCAGGTCCTGTGCGTCTTTTGGTCCGTTTCAGGTGCAAATTCAGCCCAAAATTCGGGCTGAAATAGGACCTGAAACGGTGAACCAAGACCCCTCCTGGGACCCACATCGGCATCCAGTGTCAACCAAGCCTTAAGGTCTGTCTGCTTGCAATTTTTTTTTATTGTAGGTTTAAAGTGTCACAAAACAATACTTCATTCAATCTTATGCACTGCAGCACAGCACATTGTGGTGACAAGCAGCGCAGTGAAGTGTGCTGTTTAGGAAATGCAGCATGTCTACATTTTTATGCAGTGCACCGCAACCACCTTGACACAGATTTATGGTGTGCATATGGCACATAGAAAACAATTGTTTTCTACAGTATGTGCCTTGTGTATACCTTCATAGATCAATGGAGATAGTGTGAACAAGCCCTAAACCTTTGGAATACTTGGTAATCATGATATACATGACACTATGAATAATAATACAAAATGTATTGATCACTTCAATACTGGGCACTTTTACCCCTTTCCTGCCCAGGCTAATTTTCAGCTTTCAGCGCTGTCGCACTCTGAATGACAATTGCGCGGTCATGCAACGCTGTACACAAACACAATTTTTGTCATTGTTTTTTTTAAACAAATAAAGCTTTCTTTTGGTGGTATTTAACCACCACTGGGTTTTTTTATTTTTTGCTAAACAAATGAAAAAAGATCGAAAATTTTGAAAATGAAAGAATGCTTTTCTTCGTTTCTGTTATAACAATTTGTAAATAAGTAACTTTTCTCCTTCACTGATGTGCACTGATGAGGAGCCACTAATATGCAGCACTGATATGCAGCATGTATGGGCACTGATAGGTGGAAATATTGGGCACTGAAAGGCATCACTGATGGGCACTGAAAGGCATCACTGATGGGCACTGATTGGCATCACTGGTGAATACTGATTGGCATCACTCGTGGACATCACTGGTCAGCACTGACAGGTATCACTAATGGGGCTGCACTGATAATCATTGCACTGTTCATCAGTGCAGATGTCCACCTCTAAAGAAAGCTGCTTATTGGCTCTCCTCATGTAAGCAGAGGAATGCCGTTAACCAGCCCTTCCTATTTACACTGTGATCAACTGTGATTGGACACAGATTACGTCATAGGCTCTTAAACATGATCGGAGATGCGGTGTGTCCAAGGGACTCCCCTGGGGCTTGCACGAACAGCTTGTTTTGAAGGACGGTGTATGATGTCCACTTTGAACAATGAATCCCCTGCCCAGCCTATAGCAGAATGAGTGGTTTAAGTGGTTAAAATTATTTGAAAAAAATCCACTGATAGAACAGCTGTTCTACTGAACCACTCTGAATGTGTGAAAACATTTCTTTTGCATACTTAAAGTTATTGTAAAGCTACATTTTTTTAAATTAAAATAATAAACGTTCACCTTGCCTGATCTGTGCAATGGTATTGCACAAAGCGGCCCTTTACCTTCTCCTCCCTAGCACCGTCTGCTCTTCCTCTTCTCTGGGGGCACTTGTGGTGGTGTGCTCTTGAGCCGGGCTGTGTGCGTTCATAGACATACACAGCACAGCTTGGCCCCACCCCCACTTCCTCCTCATAGGATTTCAATAACAGCAAAAGAAGCCAATGGCTCCAACTGCTCTCAGTAAAGCCCCTGAATGCCTGAAGAGAGGAGAGCAGGACTGCCAGTAGGCACAGTGCTAGATCGAGAGCAGCGTCAGGTAATTGTATATGGAGAGGAGGGGAAGGCATAGACATTGAAAGGTTTTTGTTTTTTTTTATCTTAATGCAGAGAATGCATTAAGATAAAAAAAACTCTTTGCCTTTAGAGCTACTTTAAACTTTCCCTTAAGAAAATGACGATTGTCTGTTAGTTATTATGTTGAGCTATATGTTTTAATAGTTTAAGTCGCTGACCAGAAACAAGTGTGTGGATTCCAACTTTACTGATGACAAGCTTGCACATTTCCCACCATTCAAGGGTAAGAAAGAGGGACACATTATAGACCAAAAATATTGTGGTAGAAGACACAGGGGGTGATTCTGTAAAGCAGTTGCGACACATTTCTGTTTGCATATTTGTAGTCAAAAGCTTTGTGCTAATTTTGGGAAAACCTTGCCACATTTTCATCATTAGTACCCAATCACATGATAAATTCAAGTTTCTTACTTTGAACATGTTTACTGTATAGTGCTATTGTTGCTACAAATTTGGTTTAAAAAGAAACCTCACCTCAGGAAAGTGGAGGTAAATATGATCCCTTCCATGTTGGAGTAAATTGTTAATTGTGTCGCTCCTGTAATCATTGGGGTTTATTTACCAAAGGCAAATGCACTTTGCACTACAAGTGCACTTGTAAGTGCAGTCGCTGTAGATCTGAGGGGAAGCTATGAAATGAGGGGAAGCTCTGCTGATTTTATCATCCAATCATGTACAAGCAAAAAATGCTGTTTTTTATTTTCCTTGCATAACCCCCTCAGATCTACAACGACTGCACTTCCAAGTGCACTTGCAGTGCAAAGTGGATTTGCCTTTAGTAAATCCCCCCCCCCCCCCCATAGTGTCACATCTTTTGGCTGCATTTACACCTGAGGCCTTATGCAAACTGGATGTCAAGACCTGGATTGCCTGCTAGCAGTGTGGTTCTCTGGGCAGAGGGTTGCAATTCCAGTGTCAACCAGCAGCCCTCAGTAATCAGTCTTCACCTGATGTTGACTGCTGGGAGGATATTTAGACCCTCCTATTTTAGTGCCTCTTGCTTCAGTTTTGCTGCTAGTAATCCTGATGTTGCGCCTGCCCTATTGGACAAACTGGGGGGAATTGTGCAGAATGGGGGGGGGGGGGTGAAGTACTGTGAGCAGCGCAAAGGAAACTGCAACTCCCAGAGTCTTGGAGGCAGGCAGAGGTAGGGTGCACCAGGGAGGCGGGACACATGTGACTGACTCAAACAACTTTACCCCAGGAGCAGGAGCATCACCCCCCCAGGAGGGCGTGGGCACTGATGAGGCTGCATTGATGGGCACTGATGAGGCTGAGCTGATGGGCACTGGTGAGGCTGCACAGATGGGAATTGGTGACGCTTCACTGATGGGCACTGATGAGGCGGCATGGATGGGCACTGATGAGGTGGCATGGGTGGGCATTGATCAGGCTGAGCTGGTAGGCTGCATTGATGGACACCGATCTGACTGCATTGATGGGCACTGATGAGGCTGCAGTGATGCATTATTTTTATTAAACCTCCTTTGTTGCTATTAACATTAAATGATGTTACCACATTGTATCATATTTGTCTTGCTTCATAACATCAATATCCCTTAAAAAAACAAGTGGGCATGGATGGTGAGCTGATTCGGTGGTTCAAAGGGCCACTTGATTGTACTTGCCCCTTAGGCCTAAGGCTGCCAGCCAGGCCTCCACTAAACACTGAGGCCACATACATCGGGGGCTAAACACCCAGTGTGCACGGGACCTAGGTCAGGGTTTTTACAGGCAATTTTGGAGCAATTTTTCTGTATGTGTTTATCAGGCATAATTGGGCTGGAGAGTTTTCATTTTAGCCAACAGAAAGCTAGTTACTATGATGAAGTGATGGTTGTTTTGGCTTGAAAAACCCTTATTTTTGGGCATTCCCAGTGGAGTCTATGGAAACAAAAAATGCACCATTCTGTTTTAAAAGCAGCTAAAGTACCTTTTTTGAGGTTCAGACTACAGGTGCCTGAGTGCCTATATGTGAACAGGCATAAATAATATAAACGCATGAGATTTTGGCATTTGAGTGTTTCAGAGCTTCAAGCTACACAACTCTCAGCTGTGAACGAGGGCCAAGTTCCTCTGGAACTGATATCTGATGCTTCCCATCATTTTCCCAACTTCTCAGAATAACGTATCTGCCTGTTAAACTCCACCACTATGCAGGAGATGCTTGTGACAGATTTAGATACACCTTACAGACACATACATAAATCTGTCATATACATTTTTCATACCACTGCTAGATGGATTTCTAAAGACTATTTTTATGATTTCTAGGGATACAATGACCAATAGGGATGTCATGCAAAACTGTACCCAAATGACATTTTTTTTAAATAATTTTTGATACAGAGCTTTTTCTTCTTTTTTTTTGTAAACATAGAATTCTGTGTGTGATTGGACAAAGCCAATCATCAGGTTTCATCTGAAATCATTGGCTGAAATCTGCTGCCAAACTCGAGCTGTGTCCAATCACAGCATGGATCATGTGCATGCATGCCCCGAAACCCAGAAGGCTGTCATGTACATGTATGTGATTATGCATGCTGCCCGCTCACAGTATATATACCATACCTCCCAACTGTCCCCGATTTCGAGGGACTGTCCCTGATTTGGAACAATGTCCCTCTGTCCCTCATTTGGGTCTGATCTATATAGTTTTATATAAAATACACTATTTATCTTTCAAAAAGTATTTCCCGGTTTCATCCAATTTCTAAATTGCTACATTTGTATATTTCAAAAGCCAATATAAAGGAATAGTAGTGGTAAAAAAAAAGCACTTGTGGGTTTAACAATTTTTTTTTTTTGTATATTTAACCTTTAAAGGGGCATGGCAGGGGGTGGGTGCTATGCCTACATACTTTTGTGAAAAGGTGTCCCTCAGTCCCATCTCAAAATGTTGAGAGGTATGTATATACCAGTGAAGCAGCAATGATTAAGCACAGTTAAGTGTGAAACGCGTCAGTTCATTTGTCCCATTTTTTGCTGTGGCTTGTATTTTTTTGTTTTTTTATAATAAAGGCTATATTCCAGAGTGCAGCAGTCCAGAACTTTTCCTTGCCTCATTTGCTATATGCTTAGCCTGAACCTGGTATTCCAATTCTGAAGAGGGTCTTTTATCTACATTAAGGATGAGCTCGGGCGTGTTTGCACCCTCCACGTGCAGAGCCTGCCAAGAAGTCGGCATGGCCCTGCTTTAATTACAGGCAGTGAGACATTTCTTGATCTCTGCAGCCCCACATTGGGTAAATGTCTCACTGCCTGTGATTAGCACAGCGCCGCGCCGACTTCCTGGCGGGCTCTGCACGTGGAGTGTGCGAACACGCCTGAGCTCTTTCTTAATCCACATATCCACCTGGAGTGGTGATCCCTTCCCCCCCACCAGTGATGGCGAACCTTGGCACCCCAGATGTTTTGGAACTACATTTCCCATGATGCTCAGCTACATTGCACAGTGCACGGGCGTCATGGGAAATGTAGTTCCAAAACATCTGGGGCGCCAAGGTTTGCCATCACTGGTATATACTGTAAGCGGTCGGCAGTAGGTTAAATCTGGACATTTTTGCTATCTATTTACTAAATACAGCATCATATATTATATTTTACTGAAAGTTTGTGCGTACATAAATTGAGTTAAGCGTATTTTTTTCTTAAAATTTGCATAAAAAGCTGTGCATATATTGTGTGATATAAAAAAAAAAAGCTGCAACGGCCACCATTTTATTGTTCGGGTTTCTGCTTCGAGAAAATATATATTATGTGGGGGTTCCCAAGTAATTTTTTTGCAAAAAAAAATAAATAAATGGCGATTTTAACCTATATGTGAAAAATGTTAAATTTGCCTTGGTAGGCAGGCAGTTAAATATCTACTGAGGCCCATGGATTGCAATAGGCTGTGGAAAAAGGTAAATTGATCCTTTAAATGCAAACCAAGAAGCAGTATTAGTAGTTGAATAGCACCATGCTCCAGGGGAGACACACACAGAGCTGGGGCCATGTGCTCAGTCCAGAGTATAGAGGCGTGAGAGAGCCCATCAGCAATGTCAGTCTTCACATAGCTCTCTGTGTACAGGTTTTTTTTTTCCTTCAGTCCCATAGTTTTACCACAGTTCCTTAAGCCGTCCCAACGGTCGGTAGTGTGTTGTTTTCTCCGCCTGCCTCCGCTGTCGTCAAATTGCACACCTCCCCTAAAGCTCTTCTGCTTCTCCTTCCTATTGTTCCCCGCCGCGCGCGCACCGCAGAGCTCGCGCACAAGCCTCTCTCGCGCGGGCTCCTCTCCAGGCGCGTACCCTGCAACGCACTCCCTCGTGCACGTGAGCGCGCGCGCGAGGCTCTGTGCAAGGCCCGGCGTGCAGTACCTGCGGCCGACGCTAAGGGGTCGCTGTTCTGCGCTTTCTGCCCCCCTCACCAAGCACCACCAGCAGCAGGAGCAGCAGTGGCCGCCGCGGCCTGAGATCTTTTTGTCTGAGGCAGAGTGAGGAGCCGCTCGATTCCGCGGCCGCTTAGCCGCCCGTACGCCGGGTACATGTGAGAAGAGAGCGCCGGGGAGAGAGCGGACGGAGGCGGCGGAGAGCAGCTCACACATACACGGGGGCCAACGGCCGGTATAAGGCGCTCACACAAAGGGGGGGGAGGAGGGAGAGCGGTGGGAGCCCGCAGCGGCCCGGCAGTACAAGCACAACATGCTCCGTGTGAGGCGACCATCCGCCGGGCGCCTGTGCTGAAGCAGGAGGAGGAGAGGAGGGGGGGGAGCGGACGGTGAGGAGGCCGCCGCTCGGTAACGTTTAGCTACTGGTGGCCGCGGTGTCTCCTCGGCCTGAACTTTTGCCGTGTGTGGCCCCCTCCTTAGCCCGGCTCCCCCCCGCTCTCCTGTACGGTCCATGAGCGGGCTCGGGCCGGCCGCTGGCTCCGTCCTCTCCTGAGAGGCAGCCGAGAAGGAAGAAGAAGGAGCGGGGGGCCACCACCACCCCGGGCCCCCTATTAACGGTCACTGTGTGTGAGAGAGAGAGAGACTATCGCCCTGCCTGCTCCATCCGCATCTCTAGAGCCGGTTATCTGAGGACACCCGGGGCCACCCCCTACCATGTCCACATCGAAATCCCAACCCGTGCACCGGAGGAAGGGGCTGGCTTTCCTGGATGAGCTGCGGCAGTTCCATGAGAGTAGAGGGTGAGAGCCGGGACATACACCGGGGGAGGAGGGGAGATGATATTATTGTTATATGGGGGTCCCCCACACACACACCCCCTCCCCGCCAGGTCCGTTTCCCTCCACATTCTCCTGAGATGTCAGTGCTGGCTCCTGATCCATCCTATACACAGGGGCCACCACTTCCCTCCAATCTTTATTTACTGTTGGCCTAGATGCATTGTGGGAAGGGGCCATGCACACTGTGCACATGCTGTACCAGGACTCTCAGCAGTCCCAAACTTCTACAGGTGTCTAGTCCATCGATAGCGGAAAGTTGGAGCATGGTGGGGTCGTCTGAGTTTTATATGTCACTCAGAGGGAGAGATTTGGACCCTATACGCACTATACAACTTTTGTTGTCTGATTTTTCCTTTTAGATTTACCAAAACCATCTAGTGCAAGGTATAAACAGAAAAGTCAGTGCTACTACCCGTACACCACATAGCAGAGTTTCCAGGTGCGCGATCCACAGTCGCTGAGTACAGTAATGTAGAAAAAATGATCCGCACTCCGGTTGTTGCTCTTAAAATTTCTTCCTTTTATTGAATAGCCACAGTGAACAAACACTGTATAAATCAGTTGACGTATTTCAGCCTATAAGGCCTTAGTCATAACCACATGTAGTGCAAGGGCCTGCCTGATTACATCCAAATTGAAACTCTGATTTTTCCTTTAGATTTACCAAAATCATCTAGTGCAAGGTATAAACAGAAAAGTCAGTGCTACTAACCATACATCACATAGCAGAGCTCCCAGGTGCGCGATCCACAGTCGCTGGCTGTGTAGAGTAATGTAGAAAAAGTGATCTGCACTCCGGTTGTTGCTCTTAATTTCTTCCTTTTATTGAATAGCCACAGTGAACAAACACTGTATAAATCAGTTGACGCGTTTCAGCCTATAAGGCCTTAGTTATAACCACATGTAGTGCAAGGGCCTGCCTGATTGCATCCAAATTGAAGCACTGATTTTTTTTTTTTCCTTTAGATTTACCAAAACCATCTAGTGCAAGGTATAAACAGAAAAGTCAGTGCTACTACACGTACACCACATAGCAGAGCTCCCAGGTGCGCGATCCACAGTCGCTGAGTAGAGTAATGTAGAAAAAAAATGATCTGCACTCCAGTTGTTGCTCTTAAAATTTCTTCCTTTTATTGAATAGCCACAGTGAACAAACACTGTATAAATCAGTTGATGCCTTTCAACCTATAAGGCCTTAGTCATAACCATATGTAGTGCAAGGGCCTGCCTGATTGCATCCAAATTGAAACTCTTATGCCATGTACACACGACAGGACTGAAGGTTTTTCCAACGGAATTCCGCTCAAGCTGTCTTGCATACACACGATCTTACCAAATTCCGACTGTCCAGAACGCGGTGACGTAGGATGGGACTAGAAAACGGAAGTTCAATAGCCAGTAGCCATAAGCTTCCGTCTCGTACTTGCTTCAGAGCATGCGTTGTTTTTGGTATGTCGGAACAGCACGCAGACTAGCGGTTTTCCCGATAGGAATTGGTTCTGTCAGAAAAATATAGAGAACATGTTCTATCTAAGGCCGTCTGAATTTTCCACAGAAAAAGTCCGTACACACGGTCAGAATATACGATGAAATGCTCCCATCGGACTCTTTCTGTCAAAGTCTGCTCGTGGGCACGCGGCATTAGACCCCTTTCACACTGGGGCGGCAGGTCCGTTAGCGGTAAAGTGCTGCTAGTTTTAGCGGCGCTTTTTCGTCCGCTAGCAGGCCGCTTTTAACCTCCGCTAGCGGGCGAAGAAAGGGCTAAAAGCGCCTGTGTTGCAGCGCTTTTCAGGAGCTTCGTAAGCGCTGCCCATTCCTTTCAATGGGCAGGGGTGGTATAGGAGCGCTTCTCTTTCCTATTGTTCCCCACCGCAGAGCTCGTGAACAAGCCTCGCGCGGGCTCCTTTCCCGTACTCTCCAGGCGCGTTCCCTGCAACGATCTCCCAGGTGCACGTGAGGGCGCTCGGCTCTGTGCAAGGCCCGGCGTGCAGTACCTGTGGTGTGGGAGTGCTGTCTACAGCGCTCCCACACCGCCCCACAGATGCTACTTGCAAAAAATTTTTTCCCATCCTGCAAGCGCACTGCCCTAGCGTGGAAGCACTCGGGAGGCATGAGAGGCGCTATTTTTAGCGTTAAAACACCTGAAAAGCGCCTTGTGTGAAGGGGTCTTAAAGCGGTTGTATACCCCTTTAGCACATTTTTACCTACAAGTAAGCCTATAATAAGGCTTACCTGTAGGTAAAATGAATATCTCCTAAACCTGTACGGTTTAGGAGGTACTCACCTTGCATTCAGCGGCGCATGTGCAGTGAAGGTCCGGCAAAGGTCCAGGGTAACTTGCTGGACCGGATGCGCAGGAGTGATGTCATCGCGGCCCCAGCCACTCGGAGTCGGAGCCACGAACCCGGAAGACTCGACGAGGCAAAATGTCAGCTCCCTTGGCGGTGACCGGGAGACGGTGTGGGGGGTTCGTTCTAAGGTAAGTATTTTATAATGAGCTAGTATGCGAGCAGTACTAGCTCATTATGCCTTTGCCTTATGGTTTTTTTTTTTTTTTGTTCTAGGTATACAACCGCTTTAAGGATTGACCTCATATTTTATGGTTTTGGTAAATCTGAAGGAAAAAATCTACATAAAATCGTAATCATCGCTTTAAGCTGGATACAACTTTCTTTTAGTTTTACCAAAACCATATGATATGAGATCAAACCTAAACACTTTCAATTTGTATGCAATCAGGCAGGCCCTTCTACTACATAGTTTGAAGGTAAATCTAAAGGAAATCGAAACAACAAAAGTTGTATAGTGTGTATCCAGCTTTATTATAGAAGCTTTAAATACAGAAGGCAAAACTTCAATGGAGTACAGGAGAGTTACAACCCCCCCCCTTTTTTTTTTTTTTTTTTGCCGTCTGTGTCCTATTGGGGAGACGTCACTTACGGTCACGGACAGGATGTCAGAGTGAATCCCTCCAAAAGTGGTCGTCAACAGAACTAATGTCCCCTTTGGGAGATTTTCTCTATTACTCTTCTGTTGACTACCCAAAATACAGGGTTTTCCTTTTGAGGGCCAGTTCATACTAGGAATTGCATAGGAAATTGGTACGAGTTCCCCTGCGATTCAAAGGTAGATTCAAACGCAATATTCCCCACGCACACATTCAAGAAAATGGCTGTTCAGTAAGGCTGGGTGCTGAAGTGACCCTAGGCTGGAAACCGTGGACCATCAAAGTGAAGAAATATCATCAGCACACCAAGGATTCCTTGAAAGGGTCCTAAGCTTTATTTTTTTTTGTGGTTGCATGGTAAATATACGGCAACATTTCTGAGTCACACAGGGCCCCTTAGGCTTTGTAACATACTTCATCACTTGCTTAAGGGGCCCTGCGTGGCTCCGAAATGTTGATGTATGTTTACCATGTGACAACGAAAATAAGGCTTTGGATACTTACGAGGAATCTTTGGTTGCCTGCGAGGAATCATGGGGGCAAATGCGATGCATATGCGATCAGCATTTGGGGTGTCATTAAGTTAATATTGACACCCGCTGCAGTGCATTTAGAACACTGTGTGGGGAACGTGGGTTTCCCACACCACATTCGGCTGTAAACTGGCCCTCAGTATTTTTATAAACGTACTGCCCTGGGGTGTCATTAACATTGGACTGACACCCGCTGCAGATTGCAAAGGGCAGTGCGCTCTGAATGTGGGTTTCCCACACCGCGTTCTGTTGTGAACTGGCCCTCGGTATTATTTTGATAAACATACTGCATTTGGGGTGTCGTTAATATTGCACTGGCAGATCTCAAGATCAGTACGCTCTGAATGCGGTGCATGGAACACAGGTTTTCGGTATCACATTCTAGTGTGAACAGGCCCTTACTCTCTGATAAGTCACCTGGAAAATAGAAAGGATAAATATCCCTAATGGGCACAGACAGCAATAAAAACCTGGCGGGGTTCTAATACTTTTTCACTCTATTCAAACTAAACAAAAAAGTTTTGTCTTTTAGTTCTGACAATTGCCATCTATAATGCTGATGTACCCGTGTGTCTTTGCTGTATAAATATTTTTAAGGTCTTGGATAGACTGATGTTTCCTGTGTGTCTGGGTTTAGAATAGTTTCACTCGCCTTTGACCATAGAATGTTTTATTACATTGCAGATTGGAGTATTGCTTATCTGTCCTTTTTTATAATTTTGGGATTGGGCACAGATCCTCAATCACACTGTTCCATGGATAGTAGGAAAATGTTTGGCTGACAGTTCACTGGTTTGATTGAAGTGTTTATATTTGAGACCCTCAGGGCTGGTTCACACTGTATGTGAATCGCACATTCACATACAGTGTGGTGTTATTTCAGCCCATTCAATTTGAATAGGCCAAAATTGCACTAAAAGTAGTGCTTTCAGTATGCAGTAAAGTTGAGTGGATATAAGTTTCTTTGTGTGCCCTGGCACTCCCTCCACTGGGCATCCTAGTAGCACCTGCTGTGGTGATTTGATTAAATTCACCTAGGTTAGTGAAAAGATAAAATTTTATAGATGCAAATCCAAAATCGCCTGACTTTAATGAAATTTACACCATATATGGTATAAGCTACTGACTTTTAATATAAGGACACTTACCTGTCCAGGGATCCTGCAATGTCGGCCCCCCAAAAGCCGATTCGTCTTATTGGCTCGAGTGCAGGCGCCACCATTGCAAATAAGGGAAACTGGCAGTGAAATCTTCAGGCTTCACAGCCGGTTTCCTACTGCACATGCGCGAGTCTTGCTGCGCTTTATGAATGGTCCTGTCGTCTTCTGGGCACGCACAGGTCCCAGAAGGCAGCTGCGGCGTTAGAACGGAAGTATAAATTTGTACACTTCAAAAGGTACAAAACAAATTAGAAAACGAAAAAAATATATAAAAAACACGAGGGGGTGGGGGTGGTCTTTTGTTTAAGACCTAGTTGTTTATTTGGCTGGAACTCTGCTTTTAAACTCTTAATTTTAAAACTGCAGAGTTTGTAAGGGTCCAATCACACTGGGCTTAAAAAAAGCTTGTATATTCATGTTCTGGATTTCTATTTTGCCAACAGTTTGCGTATCGCTTTACGTGAGGCAGACAGTACAGTTACAATATAATTCAATACAGGAGGAATCGGAGGACACTGCTAGAGCATTTTTGTATGGGCGTTTAGTGCTGGTTCACACTTGTGCGATGCGAGAACCCTGTGAATCCACTGCGAGTTCTCGCATTGCACCCGACTCGCAAGGCAGTTCACACTGCCATATGCGAACTGAGTGTCAATACAATGTTAATGACACCCCCATTTCAGCTTGCATATCGCAGTGCAGTTCGGACATGAACACCCATGTGATCCGATTCTGGTGTGGACCAAAAAAAGGGTCCTGTGTGAGTTTGGTCCGAATGCGATGCAAATTCAGCCCTACTATCTTTATGGCTAAAATCGCATTGCACGGACAGCACATGTGAGTTGCGGTGCGAATCACAGGCCATCTCGCACCACGCACTGATGTGAACCGGCACTGTGTTTTTTTTCTACCAGAAAAAGAAAAGGAAAAAATCTTTTGTAGAATCTGCATTTCTTTTTTATTTTTTTAAAGCCAGTGTGCATGGATCCTAAAAGTACTGCACCCCCTGACTGGATAGTGCATTTTATTACAAAGGTGAACTTGGAGTCTTTACTGCAATATTGTTCATTAGAAACACAAAAGGCAAAGTCTGGCCAATAGGTTTCTCATCCTGAAGTCTTGCTTTTCAGCTTGCCACATGGTTATGTAAACAATCAGTTGTGTCCACCATACATGTCAGTTGTGATGAAAGATCTATAGTTGCTGAGTCTGCAAGTTCAGGCCCTCTTCAAGGATCATTCCTGTTTTGTGCTGAGTGTGATCTTTTCAATTAGCACTAGGACTTTAATCCCAGACTTTGTGCTTTTTTTTTTTTTTTAATAAATCCTAAACATTGGGGTGTATTTGAAATGTAGAGGCTTTTTGCTTCTTCAAAGTGAACCTCAATAAATAAGGTCACCCTGTGCTGATTTTAGAGTAAGTCCTGGTGGATTCATTTACTAAGACCAGTGAACATTTACATTGTGAAATAGGCTCTCACTTTTCCACTTCAGAGAGAGTGGCATATAACTAATTTTCAGCAAATATCTATAACAACTGCATAACGGGCGCCTTGCATTGTTTACCAGTAGCACTCCTGTTTGCCGCCATGATCTGAACTGCAACCTCATTGCTGAACCTGGTACGTGTGGGTACGGAGTGCAGGCCTCCTGTTGCCTGATTGGCACTGTGGCACTGGCTGTCTATTTCATGGGTTCTTTGCTGAAGCTACAGTGCAGATTGCGGTGGCAGACAGCAATGGTAAGGTATGGTAGTAGATGCTGTGCAGGAATGGACAGGTTACTTATGTTTGATTTGCTGACAAGCTTTGAGAGTTTTTCTAAAGACTTGGCATGTACATAAGGTGTGGAATTTGCATATTGTAGGTGTGCAGCTTGGTGGATTCCCATCTGTGGACCTACTGTTGGTTTATGGGTCTGATTTCTAGGAATTGACCTAGTAAGGGGGTAGTTCATCTTTACCAGTAACCTGCCTATGCAGATAAGGGGTGACTGTAGATGAAAACAAACTGTGCAGCTTTGACAAAAGTTGAATAATGCCCTTGCTATGGGTTTAGGCCATTTACATACCTCATAAAGCCTGACTGGAAAACTCCCAGGGTGTTGCTAAGAGAGGCCTAGCTGTTACTGTCTTACCTTCAGACCCCTTTCACACTGAGCCGCCCCGGGCGTCAGCAGTAAAGCGGCACTATTTTTAGCGGCGCCATTCGGCCGCTAGTGGGGCGGTTTCAACCCCCGCTAGCGGGCGACAAGGGGTTAAATCCGCCCGCAAAGCGCTCCAACGCTTTGTCGGCGGTATAGCAGCGCTGCCCCATTGTTTTCAATGGGCAGGGGCGCTTTAGGAGTGATGAGTTCACTGCTCCTAATGCGCTCTAAAGAAGCTGCTGGCAGGACTTTCTGACGCCCTGCCAGCGCACTGCTCCAGTGTGAAAGCCCTCGGGAGTGAATGGAGCCCCTGTTTCAGGGGGCTTTGCAGGCACTATTTTTAACACTATAGCGCCTGCAAAGCACCTCAGTATGAAAGGGGTCTTACCATCAGAGGCAAGCCCTTTTGTTGATTCAAACCCTTTCACATCTCTCCTGATGCTGAGCTCATTATTTGAGAGCTCCCTCCTGTGATGGTGAACAAAAACAATTAGGAGACTCCTAGTAACCTCCCTGGGAGTTTTCCAGTCAGGCTTCATGGGGTACATACATGGCCTACAGCAATAGCAAGGTCATGATTCTACTTTGGTCAAAGCTGCAGTTTATTATTTTATCTTCAGATGCCCCTTTCCTGAATAAGCAGGTTTTTGGTTAAGGTGAGCCAACCCTAATGTCTGTGTAGACGGAGGGGTAATGTAGTGTAATCCCCTTAGCTGAGCCTGGGGGAAAGGTGGGTGCAGGCTGGGGGGAGAGGGGGGGATATAGAGAAGACAGACCCATTCCCTGACACAAACAGATCAGATGAGCTCAGACACCCCCATAGTGTGAGTCCGGGGTGATGCATATACAGCTGATATATACAAGGTCCCTGTGCACACCAGTAGGGGGAGGTATATGTTCTATGGAGGATTATGGGGGGGATATATGTTCTATGGAGGATTGGAGGATTATGGGGGGGGGGGAATATATGTTCTATGGAGGATTATGGGGGATATATGTTCTATGGAGGATATAGGTTCTATGGAGGATTATGGGGGGGATATATGTTCAATGGAGGATATATGTTCTATGGAGGATTATGGGGGGGATATATGTTCTATGGAGGATTATGGGGGGGATATATGTTCTATGGAGGATTATGGGGGGATATATGTTCTATGGAGGATTATGGGGGGGATATATGTTCTATGGAGGATTATGGGGGGGATATATGTTCTATGGAGGATTATGGGGGGGATATATGTTCTATGGAGGATTATGGGGGGGGGGGGTGTTCTATGGAGGATTATGGGGGGATATATGTTCTATGGAGGATTATGGGGGGGGGGAATGTTCTATGGAGGATTATGGGGGGGATATATGTTCTATGGAGGATTATGGGGGGATATATGTTCTATGGAGGATTATGGGGGGATATATGTTCTATGGAGGATTATGGGGGGATATATGTTCTATGGAGGATTATGGGGGGATATATGTTCTATGGAGGATTATGGGGGGGGGAAATGTTCTATGGAGGATTATGGGGGGATATATGTTCTTTGGAGGATTATGGGGGGGGATATATGTTCTATGGAGGATTATGGGGGGATATATGTTCTATGGAGGGGGATACATGTTCTATGGAGGATTATGGGGGCGGGGGAGGATATATGTTCTATGGAAGATTATGGGGGGGGGGGATATATGTTCTATGGAGGATTATGGGGGGGGAGGATATATGTTCTATGGAGGATTATGGGGGGGGGGGGGGGTATATGTTCTATGGAGGATTATGGGGAGGATATATGTGCTATGGAGGATTATGGGGGGGATATATGTGCTATAGAGGATTATTGGGGGGGGGGGATATATGTGCTATGGAGGATTATTGGGGGGGGGGATATATGTGCTATGGAGGATTATGTGGGGGGGGGATATATGTGCTATGGAGGATTATGGGGGGGGATATATGTGCTATGGAGGATTATGGGGGGGGATATATGTGCTATGGAGGATTATGGGGGGGATATATGTGCTATGGAGGATTATGGGGGGATATATGTGCTATGGAGGATTATGGGGGGGGGGATATATGTGCTATGGAGGATTATGGGGGGTATATATGTGCTATGGAGGATTATGGGGGGGTATATGTGGGATTATGGGGGGGGGGTATATGTGCTATGGAGGATTATGGGGGGTATATATGTGCTATGGAGGATTATGGGGGGGGGATATATGTGCTATGGGGGATTATGGGGGGGGGGGTATATGTGCTATGGAGGATTATGGGGGGGGGTATATGTGCTATGGAGGATTATGGGGGGTATATGTGCTATGGAGGATTATGGGGGGGGGGGGGGGTATATGTGCTATGGAGGATTATGGGGGGTATAAATGTGCTATGGAGGATCATGGGGGGGGATATATGTGCTATGGGGGATTATGGGGGGGGGGGGGATATATGTGCTATGGAGGATTATGGGGGGGGATATATGTGCTATGGGGGATTATGGGGGGGGGGGGATATATGTGCTATGGAGGATTATGGGGGGGGATATATGTGCTATGGAGGATTATGGGGGGGTATATGTACTATGGAGGATTATGGGGGGGATAAATGTGCTATGGAGGATTATGGGGGGGGGGGGTTTATATGTGCTATGGAGGATTATGGGGGGGGGGCTGTGTTTGATCTCGAGGTGAGTGTATTGTGATTGCTGTCTCCGCAGGTCCCGGTTCAGGAAGATCCCGGCGGTGGGGGGCAGGGAGCTGGACCTGCACACCCTCTACACCCGAGTGATCGCTCTGGGAGGCTTCGCCAAGGTGAGCACCGTATGTGTGGAATGTCCTTCATGCATATGTCCCCCCAGTATTGGTGTTCCCGGAGTCATGGCTCCCGCTGTGTGAATAGATCCCCGGTTCCATGTTTGGGGGGGAGGGGTGTTCCGGTATGACATTGGTAGACCTGATCCGGGGGGTGGTAGTAGCAGTGTGAGGCCGCGCTATGCCCCTGCTCTGTACAGCGGGTAGACTCGGCTGCGCTCACCACTTCCCCTACAAAGTCAAAATTAGCGGGCAAGGCTCGACATCGATAATCGTCCTCAGAGCACGGCGCCGAGGAGAGGAGGAGGGGGGGGGGGGGGCACAGGAGGCCTTACATCCTCTCTACACCACTCCGCCTGGGGAGCACAGCGTGTATGCTGTACCGGGACGGATCGCACAAATACTATATATTGCGGTTATTATGGATGGATCAAATTTTCCGGGGGCGTGTATTTATGTATGTATGAGGGCCTCCCTCCTTCTCCCCGGCCCTGCTACAGGGCTTCCCTCCCTAACAGTGTGTGCGGGGAGGGGGAGAGGGGAGTGTCCACACATCACACACTGTACACAACCTGACACTCTCACCTCCATTATCCTCCTCTACATCTCATCTGTACACAGGTCTCCGAGAAGAACCAGTGGGCAGAAATAGTAGAAGACTTCCACTTTCCAAGGGGCTGTGCAAATGCTGCCTTTGCTCTGAAACAGTATTATTTGCGGTAAGTTGTAAAGATTTTTTTTTTTTTTTTAAGGAAGATTTCTGCAGTGTTTGCCTGAAAATATGTTAAAATGTTCAAAACATATTTGTCATGTTGTATTCTTATATTGTTGTTGGTGCCTATCAGGAAGTGATGGATGATACATTTATTTGTAGTGCATGTATCATTTCTATCTCCTTCTTTTGTGGGAGTTTGGGTGGTGGAGCTGGCACACTTCTGCAGATCAGCGCTAGAGAGAAATCATCCCTTGCAAAGGAATATTACTTGATCTTGCTTCAAGTTTATTTTCATATTTAATATTACTGGAACTTTCTTATTACTATAGGCCAAAGTAGCAGAGATATTTTGTAGGATACAGTAGTTGCATGCATTGAACAGTCTTTGATGTGGAGGCTGACTTGTGTATGTAGAATTATGTAACACTGTCATGTATGCTCTGTATGTTGTGCGTCTGCATTTGGCAACTCTTTGTACAATGCATATTGATTAGCGTACGTTGTTAGTGGTCTTGGATATAAAGCAAAGGCTTGTCTACCCCTTTTTGAAGTTTTTAGTGTAGATCAGTATTTTGTACAAAAGTTTTTGTGGCCGATTACCCTTTTTCAGCACCGAGATAAATATGGTCTTGGTTATTTCTGTTTCACACCATATATGTAACACAGAATGGCTACTTAAGTGTAAGGGCAGTCATACATGATTATCCTCCTCAATACAGGGCACTTAACCCCCTTCCTGCCCAGTCCAATTTTCAGCTTTCAGCGCTCTCACAGTTTGCATGACAATTACTCAGTCATGCAACACTGTACCCATATGAAACTTGCGTCCTTTTTCACACAAATAGAGCTTTTGGTGGTATTTAATTACTATTGGGTTTTTTTGTGCTATTAATAAAAAAAGACCGTAAATCTTGTGAAGAAAATGCTCTTTTCTTTGTTTCTGTCATAAAATTTTGCGAATTAGTAATTTTTCTTTATAAATTTTGTCCAAAATTTATACTGCTACATATCTTTGGTATGAAAAGATGCAAAAATACTCTTGCGCACAGGTGTATTAGCTAAAAGATCCCAAGGGTTCAGGAAGGACTGTGGATTTCGACCTTGCTGCTCTTAAGGATGGGATTCCTAGTATTAAATGAAAAGAAAGAAAAAAAGAGCGCACCAGGCTAGTGCATTATCCTTGACAGATTTATTGATTAAAAACAAGATAAAATCTACTCGCAAAGGTTGAAGAAAAAACGCATTGTATATGGCACAGAGGCGAATAGTCCAGTGGTAGCAGTTTTCCAGGTCCCAGGAAGGAGGCGTACGGACTACTGCTGGCTAACGCGTTATTAAACGTAAAAAGTTTTTTAATAACATTAAAAATAAATACACTATGGCCCTATAATAATGACAACAAAGCCAAGACCCACCCTTCTCAGAGGACCGCCCACTAATTAAGGGAGGAGCCTCAGAACTAACCTGACCAGTCTTGTCTGGATAGACACATGTATAAAAACCAGCAGGAGACCAACACTACTAAGGCTCTGATGAAGAAGGGTAACCTTTGAAACGCGTTAGCCAACAGTAGTCCGTACGCCTCCTTCCTGGGACCTGGAAAACTGTTACCACTGGACTATTCGCCTCTGTGCCATATACAATGCGATTTTTTTTTCTTCAACCTTTGTGAGTAGATTTTATCTTGTTTTTAATCAATAAATCTGTCAAGGATAATGCACTAGGCTGGTGCGCTCTTTTTTTCTTTCTTTTAACATATCTTTGGTAAAAATAACCCAAATTAGTGTATATTATTTGGTGTTTGTGAAAGTTATAGAGTCTACAAACTATGGTGCCATTCACTGAAAATTGATCACATCTGATCAGGCCTTCAGTACATCAGGTGAATCTGATTTCTTGAGACACTAAGACCTCTTTCACACTGGGGCGCTTTGCAGGTTCTACAATGCTAAAAATAGCGCCTGCAAAGCGCCCTGAAAGAGCCGCTGCTGTGTCTCCAATGTGAAAGCCACGAGGGCTTTCACACTGGAGCGGTGCGCTGGCAGGTCGGAAAAAAAAGTCCTGCTAGCAGCATCTTTGGAGCGGTGTATACACCACTCCTTCACCGCTCCTGCCCATTGAAATCAGTGGGGCAGCGTGGCTATACCACCACCATAACGCTGCTGCAGCAGTGCTTTGCATTGGTTTTAACCCTTTCTCGGCCGCTAGCAGGGGGTAAAACTGCCCCGCTAGCGGCCGAATACCGCCGCTAAAACGACGGTAAAGCGTCACTAAAAATAGCGACGTTTTACCGCCGACCCCGCCCCAGTGTGAAAGGGGCCTAACAAGTCAGGAAAGTACAAATACCCCCCAAATGACCCCTTTTTAGAAAGTAGACATTCCAAGGCATTAAGTAGGTAGCATGGTGAGTTTCTTAAGTTGTCATTTTTTTCCCACAATTCTTTGCAAAATTTAAGATATCTTTTTTTTTTTACACAAAATTGTCATATTATCAGGTTATTTCTCGCACACAGCATATGCATACAACAAATTACACCCCAAATGCATTCTGCTACTCTTCCCTAGTATGACGATACCACATGTGTGAGACTTTTACAAAGCCTTGCCACATACAAAGGCCTAATATTGAAGTACCATCTTCAGGCGTTCTACAAGCATAAATTGCACATCTCATTTCTCAACCACCTATTACACTTTTGAAGGCCCTGGAGCACCAGGACAATGGAATTGCCCACAAATTGACCCCATTTTGGAAAGCAAATGCCCCAACGTATAATCTGAGGCATAATGAGTCTTTTGAACGGTTCATTTTTTCCAGAAGTTTTTGGGAAAAAAACGAAAACACTTTTTTTTTTTTACACAAAGTTGTCAATTTAAAGGATATTTCTAATACATAGTATGTATATAGCAAAATTTACATACCAAAATACATGCTGCTACTCTTCTCGAGTATGGCGATACCACATGTGTGAGACTTTTACACAACCTGGCCACATACAGGGGCCTAACATTGAAAAAGCACCTTCAGGCGTTCTAGGAGCATAAATTACACATCTCATTTCATTCCTACCTATCACACTTTTGAAGGTCCTTGAGCACCAGCCCAGTGGAATTACCCACATAATGACCTCATTTTGGAAAGCAAGCACCCCAACGTATTTTCTATGAGGCATGGGCTGCAAATAATTACTCTGATGTGCTGGAGACAGGTACTTGGGTAATTTGAGCTGTAGACGGGTACTCGGTTACTCTAATGGGCTGGTGACAGGTACTCGGTTACTCTAATGGGCTGGTGACAGGTACTCGGTTACTCTAATGGGCTGGTGACAGGTACTCGGTTACTCTGATGGGCTGGTGACAGGTACTCGGTTACTCTGATGGGCTGGTGACAGGTACTCGGTTACTCTGATGGGCTGGTGACAGGTACTATGTTACTCTGATGGCCTGGTGACAGTTACTCGGTTACTCTGAAGGCCTGGTGACAGTTACTCGGTTACTCTGATGGTACTCGGTAGGGCTGGGGAAAAAATCCATTCAAATCTTGAATCGAGTTGAGAGGTCAAATCGATTCAAAATTTAAACAAATCGATTCTTTTCGATTTTTTTTTTTTTTTTTTTCACCGCGCTGCTCCTGAGGTGCTGCAAGCATGAATTTTTAGGCGAGGCCGCGGCTTCGGCCTAGTCCGCGGCTTCGGCCTAGTCCGCGGCTTCGGCCGGACGCCGCGGCCTCGCCTAAAAACTCATGCCCGCAGCGCCTCAGGACCGGCGAGGTTTCCGAAGAAAAAAAAAACTCGATTCGAAGCGTGAATCGAGTTTTTTTTTTTTTTTTTTTTTTAAGAGAATCTCCCAGCCCTAGTACTCGGTTACTCTGATGGCCTGGTGACAGGTACTCTGATGGACTGTGACAGGTCCTCTTTATTGGAGGGGGGGCAATCGGTGTGATTGGTGTACACTGTAAGCGGTAACGAGATGTTACGCCAATCTCCTCACATATGATCGGTGTGTGAGGAGGAGAACCCGGTAACATCTCGTTTGTTGACATTTAGTGATCGGCTGTGAAAGGATCACAGCCGATCACGTGGTAAACAGCCGCTGGCCAATGGCTGTTTACCAGCATTGGTGACGAGCAGTGTTCGCGGGAACACATGGCCGACGTGCACGCGCAGCGCTATCGCGAGCATGCGGCCGGCAAAGTGGGGCGGTACCACCTGTGATCGGCCATGACTTCGCCACCGAAGGAACAGGGATGCGCGCACACGATTGCGCACATTTCCTGTTTAAATGGACGGATATCATATGATGCCCGCCCAGAACGAGAGCCGCGCTGCCTGGCTGTCATAAAATACAGCAGGCGGCAAGCGGTTAAGGTACATTTATTTTGTTGCGGTTGTAGAGTGGTGTATGGTATAAAGGATGACTCTCAAAAGATTGAGCAGTAATAGACAAAAATATCAAGATTTTTTTTTTTTTTTAGGAAAAAAGAAAACCCCCTTGCTTGAGACTTTAAAACAACACAAGTTGAGAGTAAAAAAGCATTTATTATTGCACGTAAAATTTGATCATACAAACATGTAATGATCAGTTAAAAACATGACATAACAAAAAACAAAAGAACAAAAATGTAACAAAATTGCTTAGCAAGCATAGAATTGTATCATAAATACTCTCTGATTAGTGAAAACCTCCTGTACCCCGAGTTTCTTTTAAACTGACAGTGGTGATGGTTTTGTTACATGTTGCAAAGCATTATTATACTTGTCATATATGTCTGAAAAATAATGCTTGTTTGCAAATAACCAAAATTTCATTGTGTGGTCAGCAACATTTAGCCCGGGTTCACACCAGCGTGGTCTGAGATAGCATGTGATTCGCACCCGCACTGCAGGTGCCGATCACATGCGATCTCTGAGCAATGCGAGTTCAGCCATACAGTTGTATGGCTGAACTCGCATTGGATTCGCACAGAAAATAGTGCAGGGATTTGTTTTTCCCCGCACTAGAATCGGATCGCATGGGTGTTCTCACCTATGCGATCCGATTCCTGTGTGAGTTCGCACTGCGATCTGTGTACTAAACTGGGGGTGTCCATTAACTTAATCGCACTGGTTCCCGCATCGCATTAGTGTGAACCCAGGGTGAAGGTACACTTACTGCCTCTCCCACTCTCTCTCAGGTGATTGTCAGAGCCAAGAGTTAAGTCAGCCATACATAAATCAAAATTCGGCCAGTTCAGGCACTGGCCAAATTTTGATCCATGTATTGGCTAGTTCTATTGATCAACTTGTGTACAACCAGCCTGTTATGTTTTTCCTGAATAAGTGCTGCTGGCAAACACTGATCATTGTATTTTACTGGGGGGGGGGTTCCCCGCTGGCAGAATACAGTAGCTCAGCGGGAGTGATTTTACACCTCGGATGTGTGGATGGTGAAATCTGTTTATCATTTCTGTTCAACCCTCTCGTTGAACAAAAACATAAGAATCATATATGGCCTACCTTGGGGTTCATCCACACTGATGCTCAGCCTCGTATAGTGCGAAGAGCAATTTCCTTACTCTTCTCTACTACCCCTGAGCTGCATGCAGGCAGGCTATGTAGGTGAATGGGAGTGCATCAGCTGTATGGACTCACCTGTACAGTCAAGTTTTTGTCAGGGGCACAAACCTGGATGCACAAGCTGCGCACCTGTCAAACTAGACTGTGCAGGTGAGTCCATACAGCCAATGTGCTCCCATTTACCTATGTTGGCTGCCTGGACAAAACTAGCGGTGAAAAGTGAACAAACCAGCGCATCACGATATACAGGGCTGAGAATCTTTGAATGAGCCTTAACACTTGGCTCTGTCACTTAAAAAAAATAAATAAATAAAAATAGTTGTAACATACAGACATCAGGAAGTGCCTTCACATACCTGCAGTTAACTCAAACTGTACTCTTATATGGCAGAATGTAGGGATGTTATGAATGGGCAAAACGTTGGTATAAAGGTGAACTCTTTCTGCTTCTCTCCTGTTCTGCCAACATACAAAGCATCATAGTGATGGGATAGATGGGGCGTGGGAGGAAGCAGTAAAGCGCAGACACTACCCAGAAGGTGTTGGTCCTTTGTGTGTTCAGTATGGCCCAGCATTTGGGAATAGAGCTGCTACTGGTATGTGCTGTATCTAGCGTAACTATTACAGCTGTATTATTACAGCTGTATTAGTTTTCAACTTGTTTCTACAGGCAACCCTATAATGAGGCTTACCTGTAGGTACAGTGAATTTCTCCTAAACTTGTGGTGTTTAGAACATATTCACACTGAAATCGGCCAGTGACATCGCCGGGTCATGCACATTGCTCTCTGAATTGACAGCACCCTGAGTATGCCGTCAATTCAGAGCGCTGTGCTGCGGCTGTGACATCATTGTGGCCTGGCCATTCAAATTGCTGGAGCCTGCAAACCCGGAAGGAAGACTGATTGAAGATGGAAGTACTGTCAGCCATAACTGTGCACCGCTTGAGGGCTTCGGTTTAAGGAAAGCCAGCCATAATGTACTGGAATGCCGTGCATGCTACCACATTATGGCTTAAACCACCCGGGGGCCCATTTTTTTTTTCCTTCAAGTTTAATACCACTTTAACTGAGAAACCTTAAAATTCCAGTGCTGAAGTTAAGACTTATAATTGTTGCTGCGTGATAAATTGAAGTGGTAATTTTAACCCCGTTCTTCTGCTCTTTGCGATAATAGCACTTCCCTGTTTCAAGGTGGCTCCTTACCCTTATAGGGTCCTATGGAGCCACTTTTTTGTGAATTATCCCAGGATCTGACTACAAGGTGACATAATGGCACTGCCTGCACAGGAAGCCTAAGAGGATGAAGCACAAAAGGCGTGCCTCTGCTGCTCCTCAAAGGGAAGTGATTGATTGGTTTCCCAGTCTCTGCCTCATTAGTGTCTGACAGTCACTCCCCTTGGAGGAGAAACGGAGGCTGTGCCTTTGTGTAAAGTCCAAGCTGCCTGTGCGTATTGGTGCAGGCAGTATACCCCTGTTAGCGTACCCCTGCAGTTGTAGAATTTTTCTAAGAACAAAAACTGATGGGAAAGAGGTTTGTAACTTGTGAATTTGAGGGCACGCTTCCTCACCTGGAGATTTGTAGAGGCAATGCACAGGAACCTTGAGAAACACAAAATGTTAAGGTCCTTTCACACAGGTGTCATCAGTTCAGTCACATTTTGTGCAAAAAGAAAACCGATTAATAATAATTAAAGTTACATCCGTTACATCTTCTTTTTTTTTTTTTTTTAGTTCAGCTCAATTTACATCCATTTTTGCATTGTGGTTCATTCTGGATCTGTCTGAAAAACTAACAGATGGATCCAGACAGCACGCCTGTGTGAAAAGGCCCTAATTGTTTCTAAGCTGTGTAGGGAAGAATTGTTTATTCTCCTGTTAATATAATCTATACAGATGTTTGTTATAAAAGTTAAGGGTTTAGTGTTTAAAGCAATTTGTAAAGGTAAAATGTATTTAGAAAAAACAAAACAAAAACGTGTCTATACCTGCTCTTTGCAATGGGATTGCACAGAGCGGCTGCAAACCTCCTCTTCTCGGGTCTCTCACTGGTGCTCCTGGCTCCTCCTCTCTCTTTGTCCAGTACTCTAGCGTGCTCGCTCCTGAGCCCCGCTGCTGCGTCCATTGACACAGACAGCGGGACTCTGCCTTGCCCCCCCACTCCCTCGTCACTGGCTTTGATTGACACCACTGGGGGCTAATGGCTCCCTGTGCCCCTGCAAAGCCAGTGAGACCCAAAATGAGGGTTAGAGAAGAGCTGCTGATGTGCACAGCCATGGATCGAATGAGGGCTCAGTTAAAGTGGATGTAAACCCAAATTTTTTTATTTTTTTTTTATCATTCTGTAGAGTATAAGATTTCCTATCATTTGAGCCCAGTCTTGCCACACAGAGTTAATCCGGCTCTAAGCAATCCTCTTTTTATTGTTCAGTGAGAAAAATCTTGACGAACTGAGAAAAACTTTGTCAAATCCTCCCCCTTGCTGTGAGTGACAGGTGATTTACATCTCGTGCACTAGCCTAAGACACAGGCATTATTTTTTTATTTCCTCCCATGCCTTTCTTCTTCTGCTCTGCAAGGATTGGCTGTTCCACACCTCAGCATGATTTGGCATGCTGAAGTCATGTGGTTACTTTCCTGTCTTTTCACTGGATGTTAAAGATCATAGCAGAAGTTCAGTGTAAGAAATACACAGGAGAAAATGCATATTGACAAGGAGTGTAGAGATGGGCGGGGAGTCTACTGACATCACGACTCCACCCACCGAGCTCCAGACAACAGACCCACCCCCAGAATATGCAGTTTTTCGGGTCTCATAACAGACAGAGGGGAGACATTTGACAGGTGAAGATACATGCAGGAGGCATGTATATCCTCATTGGGTTTACATCCACTTTAAGTTAAAGGGGGTTGAGGGGGGGATTCTGATGGCTAATCATTTTTTACCTTAATACAAGGAATGCGTTAAGGTAAAACGTGTTTAGGCTTTATAACCACTTAAAAAGAGAAGGTTTTTTCATCTTAATGCATTTTATGCATTAAGATAAAAACCTTTTGTGCGTAGCAGCCCCCCTCCCCCTAGCACCCACCTAATTACTTACCTGAGCTCCATCACTCTCCAGTGATGTCCACGAATGTCTAAACCGTTTGAGACACTCCTCCTGATTGGCTGAGGCACAGCAGAGGCGCCATTGGCTCCCACGCCACGGCTGTCAGTCATTCAGCCAATCAGAGGAGAGAGGGGGCTGGGCCAGGGTCAGGGCTCTGTGTCTGAATGGACTTACGGAGCTGTGACTCGGCTACAGTGCCCCCATAGGAAGCTGCTGACTGGGGGGGGGGGGGGGACGCGGCACTCGATAGGAGGGGCCAGGAGCACTGAACAGGGACCCAAAAAGAGGAGGCTCTGGGGTGCTCTGTGCAAAACCAACTGCACAGAGGAGGTAAGTATAACATGTTTGTTATTTAAAAAAAAAAATACTTTTAACTGTTTCCCGATTCAGCTCACGTCTTTTTACGGGGGCAGAATGGCACCCCTGCATGAAACCATGTATACGGGGTTCCCTTAGCCACCGGAGGCGTGCACGCATGCCCGGGGACCCGATGCTTGTTGTCGCTATTTCCGGCCAGGCATGATTGCGTGCAGGAGAGCCAGCATGGGGATTTGTGTGTGAAAACGCACAAATTCCTGTCCTGTCAGGGGAGAGGAGATATATCGTTTGTTCCTAGTAAGTAGGAAGAACGATATCTCTCCTCCCTTAGTCAGTCCTATCCCCATACAGTTAGAACACACTGAGGGAACACACATTTAAGCCCTTGATCGCCCCTTAGTGTTAACCCATTTCCTACCATTGACAATTATACAGTAATCAGTGCATATTTATAGCACTGATTACTGTATAAATGTCAATGGTCTGTACGTCGCAATACCGCTAAAAATTGCAGATCACCGTCATTGGTAGTAGGAAAAAAAATGCCATAAATCTTTCCCATAGATTGTAGAAGCTATAACTGCGATTTTTTTTTTTTTTTTTTACCAAAAATATCTAGAAGAATACAGTGGGGACGGAAAGTATTCAGACCCCCTTTAATTTTTCACTCTGTTATATTGCAGCCATTTGCTAAAATCATTTAAGTTCATTTTTTTTCCTCATTATTGTACACACAGCTTCCATGTGCTTCATATAAAGTCCCACCCTCTATGCCCCCCTCTCCAATGTACACACAACACCCCATATTGACAGAAAAACACAGAATTGTTGACATTTTTGTAGATTTATTAAAAAAGAAAAATGAAATATCACATGGTCGGAAGTGCTCTGGTCAGGAAGGGGGTAAAACCTTCCGGGCTGAAGTGGTTAAATCACTTTTAAAGCGGAGTTCCGTTTTAAAAAAAAAGTCAGCAGCTACAAATACTGCAGCTGCTGACTTTTAATAACTGGACACTTACCTGTCCCAGGGTCCAGTGATGCGGGGGAGCGAAGTCCCGCTTGTCTCCCACTCCTCTCTGCGGCGCCGGCATTGTCACTGTGGCAATGCACGAGCCGCGCCGTGACTGGCCGGACAATTATCTGGGACCTGTGACGTGTCCTAGATGATTGCTGAGAGGGAGGGGGGAGAGGTTAACTTGCTTCCGGCACCGGGAGGAAGTGGAAGCTGGAACCCTCCTAAAAAGAGTGTATCTGCCCCCCCCCCCAAAAATGACACGCCAAATGTGGCATGTCGGGGGTCACCTTCCCTTAAAGCGGAAGTTCCATTTTTGGGTGGAACTCCACTTGAAGGTCAAAAATTTGGGGGGAAAATAATTTCCCACTTTTTAGCCTATTTTGGGCAGTGTAGCTACTCATAGATCTAAGGCATTGTTTTGACTATTTTCTGTCAATAGCACGTCTAATATCTGTTGGTATCTTAGGCTATCTTAACTACACATGCCATTTATAAAAGCTAATGCAGTTTTTGACCATGCCAGCCAGTCAAATTGTTGAAAATGGAGCTTGTTGTATTGTTTTTTTAGGTTCTTGAAAGGTTCTTTTCAATTCAATGTATTAAAGGGATGCTAAACAATATCTTAATTTGCTGTTCAGGGACTACATTTCTCTTTGGGTTCTTGTTGGTACTGTGTGCGTTGGAACCTGGGGCTGTTGAAAGTATGGGTCCCTCTCTGGTATATGTTAATATTTGGTGGTCTCACCATCTAGCATATTTTGGGGTGGAGCACAGCCAGTTTGGTTCCTTGCTAAACTGCGAATGGCTTTTTTGTATTGTACTGTACTTTGTACTTTTACAATTATTACTTAATAAAAATGAATACTTCAGAAATAAAATATCAATTCATATGCAAAGTGCTCAGTGCTTAATAAAAAGTGTCCAGTGCTTCAGTTAAATCATTCAACAACCAAAGTGTCCAGTGCTTCCAATAAAAATTTTGTGCTGCAGTTCATTCAATAATCAAAGTGCTTGGTGCTCTCCAGCTTCATCAAACCCACTGTCAACTTTAGACATAGTATTCCACAGCAGTGTTCCTTGTCGCCTCCAGTGCTGCTTTCCCTTTCGTCACCACTTCTACATTAGCGAGAACCAGATTGTTTGACCCACTTTTTTGCTGAAAGAGTTTAAACAGCTCCCCCCCCCCCCCCAGGGGGATTCCTGTTCCTTTAAGATCTTTTATCACTATTGCTCAGCATGTTCCCCATTGTTTACATTTAGACCGGCCACAAGGAAAGACAAAAAGAAAATGCCTAACATAGCATAAAATTCTTGATTTCAAACTTGTAATGCATAAAAACAGTTCACACTCGCAATGATCTATGCTGTATCTTAGCACTCGGGATATCTATCCTCCTATGGGAGCGCAGTCCCATTGTGTGGGATGATGTTGGTGCCTGTAGCTTGGCCCCTACGCGTTTCATCATACTAATTTGAATTAAAAATTACAAGAATAGATTCTTTTTTTCAAAAGCAGAGTTTAGTGTCACTTTATTGTATTTGAACGCTTTGTTTTTAAATGTGACAATAGGTTATTGCTCACTTCTTATGTTGGTGTCTTCTGCCTGTGATGCCTTTTGGGGGATTTTTCTTCACTTTCTGTCTCTTTGACACCTGTACTAGAAATGAGGGGAGCTGTTAACAGTGCAGAAGGACACAGACCGCAATAAAAACTTTGTCAGAAGTTTTAAACTTGACCCACTTTTCATTATGTATTTACTGGAGATTTTTTTTCACCACTTTTTCCCCAGACAGGATGTAAGAGAGAATCTCCAAGTTAAGGTCAGAGATGGCAGTGAGAGGCTCAGACCCTTTTCTGTTTTATCCAAAATAGAAAAAAACTTTTGACTGAAGCTGGGCTTTAAAACGTAAAGGCTAATGCTGGCCATACACTGTATGAAAAATTGGCTGAAATTCGGTCATTTAGGCAGTTTGTTAGTTTTTCGGCCAGTTAATGGGCATAAAATAATTAATAATCGTTGGGACGTTTTTGAGCCGAAAAACCGAAGGACAAGTTTGGAAATTTTCTGCCGAACGATAAATTGAAAGGTTAATGTGTTTCCCGTCTGAACTGTTTGCACTAGGTATATGTAAAAAAACAAACAAAAAATGGATTCGTTTATGTTCACTGATTTATCGGCCATTACATGATTACACTATCGTTTGCTCTCACGGCCGAATGTTCATTTTTTGAAAATGGGTTCGGCCGATTTTAGTGTATGGCCAACATAAGTTCAATTAAAAAGAAAATTGAGGGACAAAAATGCACATTTATTATTTTTTTTCACAGGAGCCAGCAATGCCAGGTACCTGTAGGTTCTTCCTTCAGCTTCATGCTGAGGAATGCTAAGCTACATGTTACACCCTAAATACAGATGTAACCTGTTGCAAAAGGTGGAGTCAGCTTTTAAAGCTAAAGTTTGTTGATTTTTTTTTTAAATGCCATGAGGGATGATGGTATTTACCATGACTGAAGTGTGTCTTTTATGTCTGCTGTGTCAGGTTGAAATCTGAAGTCCTCTGACCACAGATATCCCTGCAGCAGTGATCTCAGTGCTGTAAGGATTAATATGAACAGCTGCACCTGTGACAGTTACTTGTCGAGTGCCAACTTTGCCCATCCTTTCCGCCCCTGTACTCCACGGAGGTGTTGTGTCCGCAGGAAACAGAGAAACAGCAGGACACTGATCTTCCCAGTGATTAGTTGTTCGGGGGGGGGGGGGGGGCGTATCGGCACAAGTATGACTTTTGGAGGACAGGCAGGCTATGCTTCCAGCACAGCCAGAAAACTGACTACGCTGGGACCGATGTGCTCTCATGCCTCAGTTGGCAATAGGAAAGCAGGGGGACTGGCATGATCTGCAGGTATTTCTCACAAAGAAAGCAATGCAGAGAAAACGGGATACATGGTACTACAGGCACATCAAGAACGTGAAAGGCTGGGGTAGCAATCATTTAAACCCTTTGCAGACTGCCCCACGAAGATATACTGCTGCAGGGTGGCCAATCTGCACTGAATCACATATCGGATCTGTGATCCAGCTCTTCCAGGTAAGGGGCGCACGCCTACTACCACAGCTGTGCTGTGATTCGTTACATCGCAAGCTGATCAGCAGGTCCCAGCCAATGATTCACTCGTCAATTGGTGGAGTGGATGGCAGGAGAGATTGTAAACAACACATAGACTTGTCCTGACAGCGAAGATGTGCCGATTTTTGTTTCTCTGCAAAGCAGGGAATACAAACCAGCACATCCCTTAGTAACACAAAGCCAGCGCTGAGGACTTCTAACTGTCCAGATCCATGTGCCAAAGGCACCCTCCAACAGGATCTTTCCACAACTATTTTTGCTAGCAGCCCTGATGAAGGGGGAGTCTCTAGTCCCCCGAAACGTGTTGGCCTCTTTTTATTGCTGAAACTTCAAATAAAATACAAATGACCTCTTTGATCACCGGGCGCTCCTTTATCCTCATTTCTTCTACATTACACGTGGAGTTGACCGTAAGGACGCACACAGAGGTAGCAGCCCAAGCCCATAACAGGGCTCACCACCACCTTTTTGCTAACTGGAGTGGGCACAGACTTCTGGAAACTAATTATTTCCCTCCTACCCACACCCTACCAATCTATAACACTGACTGATAGTCAGTCCATCTCGATTTACACCCATTCTTCTCAACCAGTGTATATTATTAGCACTAATCACTGTATTAGCGTCACTGGAGATGTCAGTGACAGCCAGTTCCCACTCAGTGTCAGATTGCCCACCGCACTATCACAGTCCCGCTATAAATCGCTAATCGCCGCCATAACTAGTATAAAAAAAATGAAAAAAACTCCAGTATATATCCCATAGTTTGTAGACACTTTAACTTTCACGCAAACCAAATATTATATACTCTTATTAGGATTTTTTTATCAAAAATATGTAGCAGAATACATTTTGGTATAAAATTTATAAAGAAATTAGATTTTTTTTATTTGATATGTTTCATAGCAGAAAGAAAATATATTTATTTAAAAAAAAACAGTGATGATCAAATACCACCAAAAGAGAGCTCTAATTGTGTGGAAAAATATTATCTAAATTTAGTTTGGTTACAGCGTTGCATGACCATGCAAGCGCCAGTTAAAGTAGCACAGTGTCGAACAGCAAAAAAAATGGCTTGGTCATGAGTGGGGTAACGTTTTCTGGAGGTCAAGTAGTTGAGGCCCCTTTTAGACATGCGTTCCGAATTCCGATCAGGTTCGCCATTGTCATTTGTTCAGGAGGACCTAATTAGAAGGTTCATTCATCCCCATGGATAGGTAGGTGTAAACAGACTTGTATCCCTTTACACCCGCTTACCTCTGGGTCTAATCAGACCCACTAAAATAACAAATATTAGAGGACTCCATTTAGGAAGGGCGCATTGGAGGTAGCTGGTGTAAACTGACAGCGGAGTCCATTTACACTGGGCTGCCCATAAAGCAGAGTGGTCCCTGCCCATGTCTGCTCTGCAGATACTGACAAAGACAAGGATGTGTCATCCGCCTGCTCTGCTCAGCAGGGGGATTAGCTCACAGATCCCCTGCTGATCACAATGGAATTTGCCCTGTGTGAAAGGGGCCTAAAGTAAAAGTTCTTTATTATTTGTGTGTATATATGTATACAAACATAATCTGATTCCTTATTTAGATTCTCTTTTTTTTTTTTTTAATGCAACCTTTTTAATTTTCTGATTGTGCTTCTTTATAGTTTTTTCTTCTATGTTTTTTTGGCTTTTTATTTGGCAGTGAGGTAATGAATTGCTGTCTCTCATTGTAACCACCAGAAAGAGAGATCTGTCAGTGTGCACATTCCTCAGTTGTCATTTACGCTGCTTACATTACTGGCTGAGAAGCTTTGTAAAATGCTCAGACATTCCCACTATTAGTTGTCCTGAGTTGACTACCCACGTGATGATGTATTCTACATGGGGTTTAGAAATAACCTGACTGATTCAACAAATTAGCTGTGACTAAGTTTGAGGGAAATACAGTGTTGTATTCTCAGTATGCTTTCTGTCTGATCGCTTATTGACTTGGTAGTAATTGCTGATTTCTTGTTAACCACTTGCTTACAGGGCACTTAAACCCCCCTCCTATCCAGACCAATTTTTAGCTTTCAGCGCTGACGCACTTTGAATGACAATTGCGCGGTCATACAACACTGTACCCAAATGAAATTTTTATCATTTTTTCACCACAAATAGAGCTTTCTTTTGGTGTTATTTGATCACCATTTTTACTTTTTGTTAAAAAAATGTAAAAAACTGAATTAAAAAAAAAAAATTTATTTTATTTTATATTTTGTTATAAAAAATTTTAAACAAGTAATTTTTCTCCTTCATTGATGTACGCTGATGAGGCGGAAGTGATGGGCACTGATGGGTGGCAGTGATGGGCACTGATGGGTGGCAGTGATGGGCAGCACTGCCGGGTGGCACTGGCACTACAGGTGGGCATTGATAGGTGGCACTTGTGGGCGTTGATAGGTGGCACTTGTGGGCACTTAGGGGGCACTGTGGGCCTCCTGGGAATTCACGTCTGCGCTGTGGCCGTCATTCGGCCATAGCGCGGATGTGTAGTGGTTAAAAGTGGGAAATAAAGAGTGGATGTTGATTACTAAAACTGGTGGTAATCAATTTTGTGGAAATTCTCAAACCGCAAATGCATTGGTAGATTTTTTTTTTTTACATTCAATTTTTTTATTTAGTTATCAGAACATAAAATAACAGACATTAAGAAAAGTATAAAAGGAGACATCATTACAGTTACATAGTATAGCAAATGCATTTTTAATAAATACATTAAGTCAGTATAATCATTGTGAATAATCCTTCAAATTCATATCTTTAAATTCAGTTTCTAGCTAGTAAATAGATTTTTATGATTCATCTTATTCAATGAAGCTGTATGTTAAAAGAAAAGAATATAGTGTATTGCATATTTGAGGAACATATAAATTGGGGGGTTACTACTGTCGCAGCACTGAAAGTGTGTGTGTGTGTGTGTGGGGGGGGAATCCAAGTGAGTTGTCAGAGAAAAAGGAAATTGATCACGATGAGGATATCTGTTCATTGACGGAGGGGATTTTCCTTACTTTGGAGAAATTTCCCCTCCTTTTGTAGTAGTACATGGCTGCCATTTTCAACCAGGGTGCCTTAGCAAAATGGCTAAAAACAGTTTAGCAAGCTGATAGGTGGATCAAGCCTGCCTTCTTTTTTTATTAGACAAAGCCACATGTTTTTACTGTGCTGCATTACAACCTTGGGCACCATGCTGGCCAGCCATTGGTGTCCCAACAACCAATGATATCATAGGTTGGTAAGGAGGATGTTGTTTGCCCCTCTCCAACACTGGGTTCACACTAGCTGAATGTGGAAGAGAAACTGAGGGAGAAGGGACATGCTGGAATACTAGTCAGTACCAGTGTGCAAAGGTGTATTTATTTGCTTTGTAAGAATAAATCTCCCCTAATGTTCATAATTTTCATAATTGATTAATCGGCCAGCCGATTAGTTGGCCTGCATAAAGAATGCATTATTTACATATCGGCAAATACAGTGCAGCACACATACAGCTCAGTACACCCTCCATACATGTCAGTAAGTGCCTGAGTACTTGTGAATGTGAGGAGCAATGCCTCATGGGACATGTAGTTCTGGGCAGGAAGTGAGTGGTTCTAAAGGCAGATGTTTTTTTTACCTTGCTATAGGGCCACTCTAAACTATAATATGCAGTTTGCTATTGGGGCACTCTGAAGGCAGGAGGTGGACCCCAGAAAAGCAGAACTAGGGCTGCTCTGTGAAAACGTTCTTAAAATTATTATTTTTTTCTTTTGAAGGAAGACATTGTTTTTGTATGGCCAGCATAAGTGACAGCAGGCGCAGGTAGCTTTTATCAAGCCCACCTGCATATGACAAGGGAGTCTGTCATACATAGTATATATTACACTTCTGTCTAAAAAAAAACTATTTTTTTTTATGTAAAAAAAAAAAAAAAAAATATTGCTCTCTGAGTCTGATATTTACCAGATTCAACCTCTAATAGTATATCTCTTCTGTTATTTATATTTAATACTGCATATAGATATTTACGAAGAAATTGGCTTTTATTTTAAACTTTACATATTAACTAAATTATACACCACACTTCTTTTTTTTTTTAAGGTTATTATCCGATTAATCAAAACAATTGGCCAACTAATCGATTATGAAAATCGTTAGTTGCAGCCCTAGGGTGCATCGAGAATGTGCCGAATTTAAAAGGGTGTCTTGACTGTAAAAAGGTTGAGAAACGCTGGTACTGGACAAATGCAATCAACAGGACGAAAGGAATAAAAATGATTATTCATGAAGGAAAAGCTGAGCAACCACCAACAAAAGAAGCTTAAGAAATGTAACATTTCTTCTTGCAGTATTTTGACACTGTAGGTCACTGCTCTAGTGATTTTTACAAAACTATTTACAACTTATAGCCACTTTTATCACTGGTGAGGTATACATAGCCATTGGGAGATTTAAAGGACAAGTTCACTTTAAAAAACTTTTTTTTTGGGGAGGTAATATATATTTCTTTTTTCTGGAAAGCATTGCACTAGCGTTTAGCAGATTGCTGGTGCCATGCAGGAAGTGAGTTGCTATCTCCATGGAAAACAAAATAAGTTACTATATTGCCCTGCATTGCTCATGTTCCCTCAAATTTTTGTTTTGAAGATGACCACATGCGTACCATTAGTCTTCAGTCAACTAAATATATCAGCATATTCAGTAATTTTACTTGTCATTTTAATAGCCTGCTTTAAAAAAAAATCTGTGACATTTTGAATATTATTTTAAAAGGTTTATGCTGGCCATTTTCTGTAAAAAACAAAAAACAAAAAACAAAAAAAAAAAACATTTGCCAGCCCGGCTTTTATCTGCTATTAATTGGACTCCTGCAACTCTTAATTTATTAGGGGAATCGTAAGACGCCTAAAGTGGAGGTTCATTCAAACACTTTAGGCCCTTTTCAGTTGCACCAGGAATGCTGCCTCCACAATTGGCCCGGATACCAACCTACAGGGTGGTCACTTCTGCCCTTGCAGCACTGATTCCACACAGGAGCCTGGTCTGATTGAAATCTGTATCTGTTGTGTGCAAAACCCAACTGTCTCCAACCAGCCTGCTCCCTTGGAATGCCTGTTCTGATTGTCCATGCACCTTTTTGCTGTACGGTGGGCTCATCACCTACTGCAGTTTTTCAGTGAAGGACAATGCTTCTGTTTCAGCGTTTGTATCCAGTGTTTCAGAAAAATATTTTTTAAATTATTCCATATAATTAGATAAATGACAAGTGCGAATGTCGTGTGTGGTTTTTTTTTGGATTATGCTTCACTTAAAATTTTGTTTCCGCTAACCAAGTGTGTTTTGTGTATAGCCTACTAATTCCAGATTCCATAGTGATAGCTTCACCCAAGTCTTCACCTAATTTGCAGTAATAGAAAAGCAAAAAAAGAAATTGAAATGCACTCTCTCAGAAAAGCTGGTGATAAATAATTACAACTTTATAGTTATTGTTTTTTTTGAAAGTTGTGTGCATGTAACTGCAAAGAGATGTCTCTTTGCACACCCTCTGCTGGAATAAGTTGTTAGGGAGAGAGACGAGCATACTTGTGGATTGTTGTATGGAGTATTAAAGTAATGGTAAACCCTCACTTTATTTTTATAGAAAAAAAAAAAAATTGCCTATATTACCTGCTCTGTACAATGGTTTTGCACAGAGCAGCCCTGATCCTCTTCTTCTGGGGTGCCCCGGCGGTGCTCCTAGCCCCTCCTTCATCGGGTGCCCCCACAGAAAGCTGCTTTCCATGGGGGCACCTGTGCAGGCTTGCTCCCAAGTCCCACTGCTGTGTCCATTGACACAGTCTCGCTCCCATGTCACAGCTTTTGATTGAGAGCTATCTGCCCAATGAGGTGAGAGACAGCAGCTTACTTAGAAACAATGCCATATGACTCTCATCAACCTGTAGTTTCCACACCCAGTGGAGAGGTTTGTGCATCTGAATCCCCCCACCCGAATGGTAGGAAAAGAACATAACTGAAGGGCCCAGTGTTCCCCTGGATTGACAGCAAATAAGACACGCTGGGATGCTGCTGCAGGTACCCCCTGTTGGGGAAATCTAGTATGACACAAGGCCTTTATGGGAGCTAATCACCTTGAGATGGGTCTTTTTTTTTGCCATGGCTAGTCTAAAGGCTAAAGGCTCTTGAGAAAGTGTTTCCAAATCAAGAAATTATTCTTGGCAGTTTGGCTGAGGTTATATGGCCCCTTGCTCTACGACTGAGGATCATGCATCAGGCGGGTCAGATGACTTCTAGAGCAATGTACTAAACTTACAGAGAAAGTAAAGTCTGCTGTATTTTTTTTAAGCCCCCCCAGGTGGATTATGCCATAATGTACTAGTATGCACAGCATATAAGTACATTATGGCAGACTTACCTGTCATACGGTGTCCTCCCAGCACAGCGATGGGAGCGATCCAGTGGGCCCCTGACGCTTCCATCGTCGCCGGTCTTCCTTTCGGGTCCCAGGCCTTCAGCCACTTGATAGGCTACGATGACGCCACTCCTGCACACGGTAGTCACCAATGGGGTCTCTTCTGTCATAAATACCCTACCTGTCAGCCGTTTGAAAAAAGTTTACTTTTTTTTTTTTACGGCTAGGCAAGTTGTGTAGGGTTCTTCTGTCTGGCGACCGTTAGAACTCTGGGTGTTATTGGTTGGGCCTTGCTCATCCTCTTGCTCTTTTGATGTTCATATACAGCAGTTTGTGGTTGTGGAATACCTCATTTCCCTGCTTAACCCTAAAGGGGTTACATTTTGCGCACCCTACTGCTCTTCTTCAGTCAGGCTGATGTAATCATTAATATCCTTGGATTTGTAGCTATCCTTAGCCTCTCCATTTCAATAGATATCTTGTTGCAAGATTGGTTGTCTAGCCAGGCAACCTTATTCTTATAATTAAACCTTCATTCCCTGAATCCCAAGGGTTGGGCGTGACTTGGATCCTTTCACTTGTAGTTCTGTGGTCATGTAAGAGGCCTGAATCTTCTGGCTTCCTCCCTTCTTCGGGTGTCCACATCACTGCCTGGGTGACATGGACAATTTCAAATGGCAGTCTCCTCTTAGAATCCAGAAGACTGCAGCGAAGTTAAGAGCAATAACAGTAAAACAAAAAAAGGGTTACACAAATAATTTTATTAATACTGAATGGGGGTGGGAAATCTTTGCAATTATAATAAAATATGCCTAACCGGAAAGGACACTGCAGCCCCCCCCCCTGTAAGTATGTGTGGGCATAGGGATTGTAATGAATAACTTGGATGCTTGAACCCTTCTGGCAGTTTTACAATCTCATGCATTTTATTACAGCCATTTTCAAATTCTTTACTTATTGCCAAAAAGTGATGACAGTTTGAGGAGCTTGGGAAAGGTCATGGAAAGAAAACCATTCAAAGCTGACTTAAAATATAAATTGTGTCTCCAACAGGGATTGGTTAGCACAATTTTTAAAGTGGATGTAGTCACTAAAAACAACAATTTTGTTAAACCGTACTTTAACAAATTAAAAGGGTACAAAAACCCTAGCAATTTATTATTTGCTACCTCTGTTTGTTAATGTCACTGTTTTAAATCGTTTTTTTTTTTTTTTTTTCATATATCAAGGTGCAGGGTGGATTTGATTTAAATCACTAGTAAAAAGGCTTGATTTACATCATCATTTTTAAAGAGCAACTGTCATCTCTTGGGCAGCACAGTGGTATTGTGGTTAGCACCTTCACCTAGCAGCAAAAAGGGTCATTGGTTCGAATCCCGACCACGACACCATCTGCCTGGAGTTTTGTATGTTCTCCCTGTGCCTGCGTGGGTTTCCTCTGGGTACTCCGGTTTCCTCCCACACTCTAAAGACATGCTGGTAGGTTAATCGGATCCAGTCTAAAATTGGCCCTAGTGTGTGTGTATATGTGTGTGTATATGTATATATATATATATATATATATATATATATATATATATATATATATATATATATTGTGTGTTGGAGACTTTTGGTTGTAAGCTCCTTGAGGGTATATATATATATATATATATATATATATATATATATATATATATATATATATATATATATATATATATATATATATATATATATATTGTGTGTTGGAGACTTTTGGTTGTAAGCTCCTTGAGGGTAGGGACTGATTTGAATGTACAGCGTATATGTAAAGCGCTGCGTAAATTGACGGCGCTATATAAGTACCTGTAATAAATAAATCT
Organism: Lithobates clamitans; assembly: GCA_037952925.1. Taxonomy (NCBI): domain Eukaryota; kingdom Metazoa; phylum Chordata; class Amphibia; order Anura; family Ranidae; genus Lithobates; species Lithobates clamitans. Next base: position 9,430,288 of record JBBGZY010000470.1, read on the forward strand.
GTCCCGTAGCGGCGGCTCCTCCTCTGACCCACTGTTGACTCACCGATCGTCCCATTCACTTTTATGGGATGGCTGATGTTGCGGCTTTGACACAACAAGGTGAGGGACGTGGCGGCAGCTGCTCCCTATGTAGTCTGGGCAGTCACGGGGCTCCACACTTCTACCTTTTTACCTCGTAAACCAGGAAACTATATATATATATATATATATATATATATATATATATATATATATATATATATATATATAGCCTGTTTTCCTATCATAGAGCTTATACATCTTGACCCCGTATCTGGCACGCTTGCTGGGGAGAAACTGAACGCAAGGCGGCCAGATAACGTAATCGGAGACTCGTCAATGTAGACATCTTGATTGGGAATAAACAAGACTGCAAATTGTTGAAGTGGTTTACGAGGGGACAAATTTTATGGAGCCGATCATATCCAGGGTCACCTCGAGAACGACAGAGTTCATTGTCATTGAAATGCATGAACCGCAAGATTTGCTCGTATCGATTCCTGATCATGAAAGCAAAGAACACGGGCATATGGTGAATTGGGTCAGTGGACCAATATAACGGCAACTCACTCTTTTTAGTTATGCCCATGAGGAGGGATAGGCCCAGAAAGGTTTTAAATTCGGGACCCGTTATAATTTTCCAGGCAAATTCTATGGCAAGGGCCAAATGGGGATTTGCGGCGATAAATTGACCAGCATAAAAATTTGGTCCACAATAGATCTGTACAGATCTTCCAGTGAAAAACAGCTTGTGGAAGTCAAGGGAAGTAAAATACGCTGTTTCCATCTGAATTCCGGGTTGGCTAGTGAATTGGGGAAGTACGGGCGCTGCCAATCGGTATCTGCATACATATCATGAAGGGCTCTATGGGCCTGTCTTTGAATTCTTGTTGGCTGCGGAGCACTACTTGTGCTAGCCACCGCACCAGCTTGAACTGTGCTTATGGGACTCACTACACCATCAAGTAATACTGCAGTGCTGGTTTGTCTACGACCAGGGCGTACTAGGCCACTGGTACTTGCCAGTTTACCAGAAGGTTGAGCAGCACTAGTACTGGTTCTCTGCTCCATGCGGTTGTTGCACCTCAGCAACAGAAGAACGGGGTTGGGTACACCTGACCTTAGTAGGGACCCTTTCGTCAGAGCTATATATGTCAGGGTGCCGCTGCTCTCTGCAGGTTCGAATAGTGAGCCTGAATCAGATTGTAATTCTGACAGTGAGGCTTCCCTTGCGCTCTCATCTGTCATACTCAGTATCCTGTAGGCCTCTTCACTAGTGTACCTTTCATTTGACATTTTGGCCACTAAATTTGGGGGTACAGCTAGTGTGACTCGCAGGTAAAAAAAAAAAGGACCCTGGTCGTCAGACTGCTTGAATTGCTAGGAAAATAAATTAACTGTTAGCATTAGCAGGGGTCAGGCCTGACTGCTAACGCTGCACTTTTGTGTGCTATGTTAGTGCTACTGACAATCCAAGGGTTAAAATCTGACCCTGTCTGGGATTGACACTACCACTAACTGATGCTAACACCTAAACTAATGTCACCTGTGACACTAATACGGTGATCAAAAAATAGATCTGTACACTACTAGTGACACTGTGAAAGGGTTAACTGGGGAGCGATCAGGGGGTTAAACCTTTATTGGGAAATATATGGCGATACAAGACTGACGGTGACGCTAACTAGTGTTACCCGTGACACTAAATACAGTGATCAGAAAAAAGATCTGTATACTATATTAGTGACGCTGTGACAGGGGGTGAAACTGTTAATTGGGGCACAATCAAGGGGTTAAAACCTTTACTGGGCAATATATGGGGAGTACCCTAAACCCACCTGGGCCTACTACTAACTGCCACTAAGTGCCCTAATGCTGATTAGTGTCACAAGTGACACCAGTACAGTGATCAGTGAAAAATCTGAAAACTGTCCCATAGCCAAACAGGAAGTAAGAGGTAATCCCTGCAAATGAAGGGAATTCCCTGCAGACCCCCAGGTCACCAGAACTAGTGTCTTCATTGGAATATCTCCCCTCTTTCACTCTTCTGGGGAGAACCCAAAATTTTGGGATTTTCGTTTACTTTTACTTTCATTGATAATGTTAAATAGAACAAATAGAGAGGTTGAATCACCTTAACGGTGTGCACATGCAGCAATAAAAATTGACAGGTCTTCTAATCTATCTCTCCCCTATCCAGAACTAAATATAACGTTTTGCCTTTTAGTTATACGTTAGATGTTGTCCAATTAGAATCTATATATAGTTAAGTATATCATTTCCAATTCAAATCTTTGACAGTGCCTGTGTGCAATCTATTCTTTTAGCCTCACAAGCACTTATTAGGATTTCAACAATATGAGGCATAATCGCACTCATTCTCTCTTCTGATTACTAGATTGCCTTGATGGTGGTGTTTTGGGAAGGGGGTTGCTGGTTTAGGAAAAGAGCTGCCAAGTTTTAGCTCACACCTCCTTTAATATGGTACCTGCCTTGTAGCTACAAAGAACTATGGAATAGTGCAGTGACTGGGTAAAAGCAGACTGCAATGTACTAGACTAACATTGTCAGATTAAGCTCCTTATTGTCCATTATCGACTTGGGGCACCTTGATGCTATTCATGAGTGCTGAATGCAGAAGTGGGTCTAATGCTTGGATAAACTTGCATGCTGGCACCTCCTTTGGACAAGTAGAATTGCGCATTCATGTGGTTGTGTTGACACACATTTTAACATGTGCATTTCCACACCCCACAATAATGGACTCTGGGGGGTGCTTTTTTTTTTTTTTTTTTGATCATGTGTACAGTTTTCAATTACATGTCTAGCTGTGCCTGGAGTTCTAATTTAAAATGTAAGTGCAAACTAACCATAAGCTAGAAAATAAATTAAGTTAAAGGGGTTGTAAACCCTCGTCGTTTTTCACCTTAATGCATTCTATGCATTAAGGTGAAAAACATTTTTTAATGCAGCAGCGCCCCCGAGCCCCCCTTAAACTTACCTGAGCCCCGAAATTTGCGTAACGGGAACAAACTCACCAGCTCTGACCAGTGTCTCATGTCCTGATTGGATAGATTGATAGCAGCGCAGCCATTAGTTCCTGCTGCTGTCAATCAAATCCAATGACGCGGGCACCAGGTGAGCGGTGCCGAGTCATACATTCGGCGGCTATGGGTGCCGAATGATGGACTCGGGAGCGCGCTCGCAAGGTAACCCCCCGGGAGAGCACTTCTCCTAGGGGGTTATCTGATGTGGGGAGGAGCCGCCGGGGGACCCCAGAAGATGAGGTTCGAGGCCACTCTGTGCAAAATAGCTGCACAGTGGAGGCAAGTATGATATGTTTATTTAAAAAAAAAAAAAATGAACCCTTACAATCACTTTAAACTTAATCTTTGACTTTCCATAAATCCCTTTTATGAGAATAGGGTGGAATGGTGCTGGAAAGACCTAATAATCCACTATTGGAGTCAAATAGTTACTCCATTCCTTGTCAAATATTTGCAGCGCAGCAAGCCAGTGTTGATGGGCAATATGCGTGCAGGTATAATCTGTAAGGCCCCTTTAATACAGGTGCTCCGTTTGTCAATTTTTCATCTGTCTGATTTCTTGGTGAAGGAGTAGGAGTACGATGTATCTACTTTTATACGGGTGGCCTCCTGGCAACCACCAGGCCAGGGTTGTGGGTAAGGGCCCTTGCCATCATCAACATGGGTCAAGGTGTTTTGCAAGGGGGGGTACTCCCCTGTGTGCAGGGTACGTGGCCTGGCATGGTTCAGAAGGATGCAAGCTTGTCCCTAAATCCTGGTCTGCCATGCTGTGTGTTTGTGTGCGTTTTATTTTATTAATGCGCTTTTTTTGCTTACATTATGCTGTTAGTGGGGAACCCCCACTGACAGCAGGGATGAGTCATGGTTGTTAAGGACGCTGGCATGGGGATGTAAAAACGTATGGGAACTGAACTGAAAGCTGATGTAAACTGAATCTGTGTTTATTTTGAAAAAACTTGACTGGATGAAAGGGGTCTAATAATTCTTGGCTGGGCATATTTAGTCACAGATCAAGTTACACAAACTCTTCTTAATTGTAGGCTACATATTTGAAATATTAATATGGCAATTAGGATGACAGGGTGATGTGACCGTTTAAGTCCGCTCTCTTTACATTGAAAATGTTTTATAACCCTGCAAAGAAGAAATAAATTGTACTGATGATCTTTAATTTCCAAAGAAGTCCTTTTTTTTTTTTTTTGATTTTGAGTATATATATATATATATATATATATATATATATATATATATATATATATATATATATATATATATATATATATATATAATAAAAAGAGGGGGGAAGTGATTGGGACTTTGAATGAAGCCCGTAGGTATAAAGAATTCAGTATATTGTATAAATGAACATACAAACGCATAATCATGAGTAAGTGTATATCTATACATACAATGTAGACGGGTTTCCGCATGATTATAAACGATTAATATCAAAAACTATACATACTGACCGATATCAATTGAGTCATAGGAACACGGCAAATAATAGCTCTATGCATTTCGTGGGTTGATCCACTCTTCAGGAGCATGCGCTTGAGTTCAATAAAATAGGAGTTGCTGTATGGTCTGATCCTACCCAAGGAAAAAAGAAAAATCATAAATATAATATAATAAAATAAAACCAAGTATAAAAAACCCTTCTCTACCATACTTACAAGGTTGACTATATAAAAAAGGTGTGGCACTGTAGAGCGGAGACCCCCAATCCACGAAATGCATAGAGCAGTTATATACTGTGTCCCTATGACTCAATTGATATCTGTCAGTATGTTTAGTTTTTGATATTAATCGTTTATAATCATGTGGCAACCCATTTACATTGTATGTATAGATATACATTTTTATGACTTGTACCAGTTATAATTGTATTGGATATACACTTACTCATGATTATGCGTTTGTATGTTAATTTATACAATAAACTGAATTCTTTATACTTACGTGCTTCATTCAAAGTCCCAATCCCCTTTCCCCTCTTTTTTTGACATACAGATAAGGGATGGAGGCAATTGACCTTACCAGGTCACCGTCTCATATAAAGTCCCAACTGGTCTCCTTTTTTCTTATATTAAGCTGAAAGTGAAGAAATGTATTCGAAGAATCAGTTTTCTGTGTATCATTTATGAATATTTACATAACCACTTGCCGACCACATATCGTTTTTATACGGCGGCAAAGTGGCTCTCCTGTGCTGGATCATGTAACTAGTACGTGGTCCGGTACTTTGGGGTAGGGGGCGTGCCGCTTGTGCTGTGATTAGTCACCACATAAGCTGATCAGTGGGTGCCGGCCAATAGATGACCCCTACCACCCACTGATCGGCGAGGGGAAAGCCATGACAGAGCTCTGCCTATGTAAACAATACAGAGCTCTGTCCTGTCAGCTGGGATGTGCTGGATTTTGTTTCCCTGCAAAGGGACATCCCTTAGTAAAAAGCACCACATAGTAAACACAAACATTTGGTTACGCGCACATTTTAAACCTTTGATTGCGCTAGATGTTTAATCCTTTCCCAGGCAGTGTCATTAGTGCAGTGACAGTGCATATTTTTAGCACTCATCACTGTATTCGTGTCACTGGTTCCCACAAAGTGTCAGTCTGCCGCAGTATTGCAATCCCGTTATAAGTCGCCGATTGCCGCTATTACTAGTATAAAAAAAAGTGTGTGTGTATATATGTGTGTATGTATATGTGTATATGTATATGTATATATATATATATATATATGTGTATATATATATGTGTATATATAATGTACCATAGTTTTGTAGACACTAAAGTTTGCACAAACTAATCCATATACGCTTATTGGGATTTTTTTTTTTAACCAAAAATATGTAGCACAATACATATTGGCCTAAACTTATAAAGATTATTATTTTTTTTTTTTTTTTTTATTGGTTGTTTTATAGTAGGAAGTAAAAAATGTTTTAAAAAGAATTAAAGCGTCCCATCCCTCCCTGCTTGCGCTCAGAAGCGAATGCATATGTAAACAGTATTTGCACCACCGAGTATCGCTAAGTATCACCGAAATTGTTAGAGCGAGAACAATAATTCTTGTGCTAGACCTCCTCTGTATCTCTAAACAGGTAACCTGTTCCACGAGCGTAACAACATCTTTCACGTTTTACAAAAAAATTGGGGTATATATTGTGTTTTGTTTTTAATTCATTAAATGTAAACATCCCTCTTAAATAGGAGATCTGGGGTTAAAAAAGACCTCAGATCTCATATTTACACTAAATTGCAAAAAAAAAGTCCCTTTTTAAGAGCTATGAGCGGAAGTGACGTTTTGACGGCACCGGAGCGCAGTGGGAGGGGGGGCCCCACCGATAAAAGTAATCTCGCAGCGAATCTGCCGCAGAGACCACTTTTATCTGGAAGCCGACAGCCCGCTGAAGAAGAGGATACCGGGGTTATGGCAGCTAGCTGCTGCCATAACAACGATAATTCCTCTTAAAAGTGCCGACGTCAAAGGACGGCGGGCGGTCAGCAAGTGGTTAAGATCAGTAGACATAGCCCAAAATGGCGTTATACCTGCTCTTTAGGGACCACTCATGTATGTCACTAATGTTGTTATGTACTAGTACTTTTCTATAATGTATTTTGGGTTTTTTTTTTTTTTAACTTGTTTATAACCTTAATAAAAAAATGATTGAAAAAAAAAAAAAGTCTGCAGCTATAGTATTTGTAGCTGCTGACTTATTTTTTTTGTTTTGAACGAGCCTGGAGCTCCTCTTTAATACACAGTATAACAGCATTGCATTGGATTTGCTTCATGCTTTTTAATGTGAACGGCAAAAGTAACCTGTTACAAATGTTTAGTACCCGGAAAGATCTATTAAAATCAAAAATGTCTAGGCATCCAGTGAGACTACACTGTCTAAAAGTACAGTTAAAACTAGCAAACTGGCTTTAGCAATGGCACTTTAGTGCAGGCTGTAACTCAGTTGTGAAAATGCACCCTAAATCATAAGGTGACATTTATAAATAAAATTTTGAGATTTTTATTACTGTTTGTGTCCTTTGGGGAAAATTTCCCTACTGTCTGGTCATCACATACACATTAGCAAATCTCCTCAGAATTGACTGTTCACACCACATGCAGTCCAGTGTGTTTTTGTTCTGCATCAAGAACGCATGTTAAGCGGGTTATATGGTTTCCAATGGCATAGTTCACACCAGTGCAGTCAGTTCCAGGGCTTTTCAGTTACAAAAAGTATAACATGCTGCATTTTTCCTGGACTGTACTGGAACCCAGTAAAACGCACTGGACCCTAGTATAGTTGGGGGGGGAGAAACAGGAAAAAAAAGCACGTGGAATGCATCCGAAAACACACCGGAGAGCATCAATAGCGTGTTAAAACCGTGCATGCAGAAACTCATCCGGAATTGATCTGGAGTGCGTTTTTGTGGTGTGAACCAGCCCCAAATCTCTCTGATTGTTGTCCCTAGAACAGGTGTAGCCTCTGGTGTCAATAATTCATCTTTTCCTTTTTTTTTTTTTGGACACCTGAAACATTTTGATTATTCAGTGAGTTTATTCTTCAGTGTCAATATATTCCAGAAAACCTAGTGGGTTTATTAGAGAGACCCTGTCACAAACTTAAACTGTCGAAGCACAGAAAAATAAAGTATTTTAAATGCTTTTTTTTTTCTTTTTCCCCATAAACAGTTTTTTAATTGACTTGCAATTTAACTTCTCAACTTGCTAGAATTGATACCTTTTTTAGCAAAGCCTCCTCTCTCCTTTCACATCAAGCTCTTGTGGGAGTTTCTACTGTAGGGGGATGCGGAGTATAGATGTGTCACTTGACGCTAAACTCTGGTTTAAAAAAGAAATCTATTTAAGCATACATTTTTCGCTTTAAAAAGTATGTTCTATTGCTCTCAGCCTCCTTCAAATCTTTTATAAAAAATACAAAATTAGGAACCAACAGCCTTGCTCATTCATGAGATAGACTAGGGACTATATGATCTGTAGTGTGCACTGTGTGTAGAAATGCACATGACCATAACTAACCTGTCCTGCTTATTGGAAACCATCAGAAGTATTGGGGGGGGGGGGGGGGAGACCAGACCTCAGAGGATATTACAAGGATTATTTTTGAAAAATAAGCATATTGTTTACTGTCACTTTTTAAATGTGCAAATGATTTTATAAGACAATTGTGTAGGGGTTAGAAATGACCTATTCAGCTGAACAAAGAGGCCTTTTAGTCAGTGATCGCATAGGAAAATTTTACTAATGGAAGAGTCCATAGTGGCCTAGTATTTCCCTTGCTCATGCATCATGCTGTCTGCATCATGCTGTCTGTATAGGATGGAACTTGCACTTTTCTGTTTCAATCATTTTTTTAAAAGTTGCACACAAAGATTTTTTTCCTCTTGCAGCCATGTGCAGGGAGGTTGGCTACACTCCCACGGACCTTTTAAAGTGGTTGTTAACCCATCACTTATTAATTACTCCCATCCGCTCTGTACCATTATATTAATTGTCCCTGTACCTGTGTTCAGTAAAAAATCTGCCGGATTGTACCTATATGAGCTCCGCTCCGGCGCTCATCTGTTTGTCGGCTCTATCTCCACTCTCCCCTTCCTCCCCGGCTGATGTCAGTGGGAGGGCTCGACCAAACCCATTGCAGCCGTGAGCTGGAGAGAGAAGAGGGAGGCGACAGTCAGCCGAGTGCTGGAGCTGAGCTCATATAGGTACAATCGGGCAGATATTTTTACAGAACACAGGCACGGAGACAATTATTATAATGGTACAGAGCAGATGGGAGTATTTAATAAGTGGTGGGTTAACAACCACTTTAAGGTCCGTGGGAGTTTAGCCAACCTCCCTGCACATGGCTGCAAGAGGAAAATTGACCCCGGGTTTGAACAGAAGGATGTTGCGAATGGTAGACAAAGGAAACGCCCAAAGAGTTTTAAGCTCACCTCCAAGGTCAAGGTACATCATTGATCTGATCTCACCAACTATTGCTTTTTTAACAGCAGTGTGCTCCAAGGCAAAAGACCCAGCAGGGGCTGCGCTGTTGAAAGAAAAATAAAATCAGACTGGAAGTTGCTTAAATGCATATTGACAAGTCACAATGTTAGAGAAAATGTCCTATGGACAAATGAGAAAAAACTGGAGATTTTTGGCAACTCACGTCCGTTCTGTGTTCACAGGCAAAAATAAAATTAAGCTTTCAAAGAAAAAATACCATACCTACTTTTAAAGCTTGGATTAGAGGCTCTGTTAAGTTTTTGGGCTACGTTTCAGCATCTGGCCCCTGGGGTGCCTTGAATCTGTGCAGGGCACAGCTGAAATCTCATGACTTGAAAGGAATTCTGAAGTAAAACGTACTGCCCAGTGTTAGAAATCTGTGTCTCCGTTGCAGTAACAGGATAATGTATGAGAACAAAGCATTGGCTATTCAGAGGTGAGGTTCTATTAATCCTTGTATCCTATCGAACATCTATAGAAAAAGCTGAAACTTGCAGTCTGGAGAAGGCACCCTTCAAACTTGAGACAACTGGAACAGTTTGCTCAAGGAGAGTAGGCCAAACTACCTGTTGGCAGGTGCAAAAATCTTATTGTTTGCAGTGTTTGCCTTTAAAGGGTATGTAACAAAGGTTTATCATTTTGTTTGCAATTTTCATTTGGATTCACAGAATATTTTAAAGCAGACCTTCAGTCACTTTTTCATATTAAATCTTCTGCCCTTGTTTTAACTTTGGATAGTAAAACATTTTTTTTTTTTTTTGCCAGTAAATACCTTATCCAGCCCACTTCCTGTTTCATGTCTGTTCATTAGCTTAGGCTTATGACATCATGTTTAGAGTTACAGAATGGAGGTCTAGTGCTAGAATTATTGCTCTTGCTCTAACGTTCGGGGTGATACCTCACGTGTGGTTTGAACGTTGTTTACATATGCGGGTGCAACCTACGTCTGTGTTTGCTTCTGCGTGCAAGCTCACGGGACGGGGAGCACTTTTAGTAATTATTTTGTTTATTTTATTTATTTTTTACTTTTACACTTTCCCTTTAAAAAAAAAAAAAATAAAAAATTTTTTGATCACTTTTGTTCCTATTACAAGGAATGTAAACATCCCTTGTACTAGGAATAGTGCGTGACAGGTCCTCTTTATGGAGAGATGTGGGGTCTATAAGGCCCCACATCTCTCCTCTAGGCAGGAGAGGCTGAGAAAAAAAAATAATCACGATTCCAGCCTTTCCTGCTGAGTCCCCGGCTTTGTTTACTTCCGCCAGCCCGCACGTGACGACATAACGTTGCTCCTAGGCCTCCGAGAATCGGAGTTTGCCGGGAACCATCTGTTCCTCAGAAATCTCTATGGCTAACTTCCGCCGGCGGTGGATTCATTCTCCGGATCGCGGATGGCACGCATCCTATTTAACTGCGGTAATAACTACCTGAATGCCTACACTGGTCCACTCCTCTGCTTTGAGCTTCTGCTCAGCTGTTTCATATCTCACAAATGATCAAAGTTGTGTTGTTTGCTGGCAGTCGGCTAAGCAAACGGGTACTATACATTATATTTCCGTGTGATAAGTTCCAAGTGTCCAGATCTAAGATTTTACAAAAGACAGTATTCCTGGTTTTATCAGCCATGTGCACCCATCAATCTTACCACAGCCTACTGTACATTTAAAGATTGTATTTGCCTTTTAAACACTCTAGCGCAGTGGTTCTCAACTCCTGTCCTCAGGACCCACTAACAGGCCAGGTTTGCAAGATAACTGAAATACATCACAGGTGATATTATTTGCTGCTCAGTGATTGCACTATTCTAGTCTGCATCTCCCCCAAGGTAATACTTAAAATCTGGCCTGTTGGTGGGTCCTGAGGACTGGAGTTAAGAACCACTGCTCTAGCACATACAGATTCAAAAACACTGTGATGGCTATTCATACAATTGATTTTACGTTTCTATCATTTTTATAAGGTCCCATTCACACCTGAGCGTAGCTTGAAACTCCAAAATTCTCAACATTCAAAATCCTTTGCTTTTCAGTTGTGTTCACCCCTGAGCATAGTGCCAATTAATGTTTGCAGCCCAAAAAATATCTTTATTGAAGATGCCTACTTGACCACAAATGTTGAGGAGCTCCACCCTCCTTTATTAGTAGGCAAAACAAGAGATGATCTGAGAATCGCTTTATTGGGCATGGCTTAAACCAGGGGTAGGCAACACCCGGCATGGGTGTCGCAAGCGACACGCGAAGCCTCTTTTGCCGGAACTTGACTCCCTGCCCATCAGCAGAGCAGCGCAGGAAAGTGTCAGTGACACTAATGCATTCCAATCTCAGAATTCCCCACGCTGCACCTGCACTGAGGGGGAGGCACTGCGCCCCCATGCATTGTAAAAGATGGGAAACATTGGTTCTCTAACTTTGCTGTAGCTGCAATTGTCAGCTTTTGTGATGGGGAAGAGATTGGGTGCAGTTCTGATAGGGGGGGCGGTCCCTGTTTCCAGGAGGAGGAGGACTGTCATTTGCCACTGCTAAAGCCAATCATAGTCCTGCTAGCCCCGTCCACCAACTGGAGGAAGATGACTCGCTTGGTTGCCACTACCAATCTCAGAAAGAAGGGATTTCACTGTGATTGAGGAAACCACAATCAGGTGACAGGTTGTGGAATTACTGTTGAGCTGCTGGGAACTTTCTTGAAATTATTCCTGAACCTTTGTGTCACTACTGAACTCTTGCACTCTGTGTCCCTTTAAGCCACAGCCAGTATTCAGCGCAATGAAAATCGCACCCAGATTTTTCTGCGGCACGGAGCGCCGCACCTTTTCTCAGCTGCGGAGGCCCAACTTATGAACCTGCACACAGGCCTGCTGCTTTCAGAAAATATCCCTGATCTGAGCTCATCGTTGCGCATCCATTTCAGATGCTTGTATGTGACATCACATACAAGCACGTGGGCTGGATGCGATAGGTGGATCAGCAGGATGAGTTTGCCAGGACAGGTAGATGTGCCTCATCTCTGCTTCCTTTCACCACTCTGCATATCACACATATCATAGTTGAGAAGAGGGTACAGCGGTGCAGATGAGCAAGAGGGTACAGTGGTGGGGAAAATGAGGAGGGGTTCAGAGGGGGGACAGAAGAGCAGGAGGGTACAGCTGTGGGGCAGATGTGCAGGGAGGTACAATGGTGGAAGAGATGAGAAAGGGGTTCAGCAGTGGGACAGAAGAGCATGGGGATACGGCGATGGAGCAGATGTGCAAGGAGGTACAGTGGTGGGGCAGATGAGAAAAGGGGTACATTGATGGGACAGAAGAGCAAGGAGGTAGTGGTGGGAGGGATGAGAAGGGGGTTCACCGGTGGGACCGAAAAGCAGGGGGGGGTACAGTGATGGGGCAGATGAGCAGCGGGTTACAGTGGTGAGACAGATGAGCGGGGGGGTTCAGTGTTGGGCCAGATGAGAAGAACAGGGGGGTACAGCGGTGGGGCAGATGTGAAAGGAGGTGCATTGGTGGGACAGATGAGCAGGGGGATACAGTGGTTGGGCAGAAGAGCAGGGGGTATAGAGGTGGGGCTGATGTACAGGTGGGTACAGTGGCAGGGCAGAGGAGAAAGGAGGTACATTGGTGGAACACATGAGCAGGGGGTTACAGTGGTGGGGCAGAAGAGCAGGGGGAACAGAGTTGGGACAAATGTGTAGGAGGTACAGTGGTGGGTCAGATGAGTAAGGGGGTTACAGTGGTGGGGCAGATGAGCAGATAAGTTCAGTGTGTGGACAGATGAGAAGAAGGTTCAGCGGCGAGACAGACGAGCATGGGGGTACGGCGGTGGAGCAGATGTGCAGGGAGGTACAATGAGATGAGAAAGGGGGAACATTGGTAGGGCAGATGAGCAGGATGGTACAGTGGTGGAACAGAAGAGCAGGATGGTACAGTGGTGGGGCAGATGAGCAGGGGTGTACAGAGGTGGGACAGATGTGCAGGGTAGTACAGTGATGGGGCAGATGTGCAGGAGGGGATTAGAGTGGTGGGGCAGATGTGCCGGAGGGGGTTAGAGTGGTGGGGCAGACGTGCCGGAGGGGGTTAGAGTGGTGGAGCAGACGTGCCGGAGGGGGTTAGAGTGGTGAGGCAGACGTGCAGCAGGGGGTTAGAGTGGTGGGGCAGACGTGCAGCAGGGGGTTAGAGTGGTGGGGCAGACGTGCAGGAGGGGGTTAGAGTGGTGGGGCAGGCGTGCAGGAGGGGGTTAGAGTGGTGGGGCAGACGTGCAGGAGGGGGTTAGAGTGGTGGGGCAGATGTGCAGGAGGGGGTTAGAGTGGTGGGGCAGATGTGCAGGAGGGGGTTAGAGTGGTGGGGCAGACGTGCAGGAGGGGGTTAGAGTGGTGGGGCAGACGTGCAGGAGGGGGTTAGAGTGGTGGGGGGAAGGGTGGGCAGATGTGCAGGGGGGACATTGATCTGAGGTGTGAAGGTGCATGAATTGGGGCTGATCTCAGGCGTAAGAGTGCAGGATATTAATTTCTCACTACTACTCAAGTATTTTACAGCATTTATTTTATAAAAAAATCCTTTTCATGATTGAGAGTGTGAAGTTGACTTTTTTTTTGTGATAAAATCGGGACGCTAAATTTCTTTGAAAAGATTTTTCTGCAAACTGTGCTCAAAAGGTTGCCTACCCCCCTGGCTTAAACTCTCAATTGGTTACAAATATATTGGTTATGAACATTGTGTTTCTTTTTCTCTACATAATCTGCTATTCTATAAATCAAGGCAAGTTCTACTTTCCTACAATACTTTATATTTAGTACTGCTTTCAGTAGGAGTTTGTTGCTGCTTTTAGCCGAGAGATACTGCATTTTGTGTTTAAAGGGGTTGTAAAGGTAAGTTTTTTAACCTTAATGCATTCTATGCATTAAGGTGAAAAAACATCTGACAATACTAGCCCCCCCGTTTTACTTACCTGACCCCTCGAAAGTCCCACACTTGCCCCCGACATCCTCTTCGCCGCTCAGCTTGGCTGTTGATTGGTTACAGTGGATGGATTGAAAGCAGCGCAGCCATTGGCTCGCACTGCTGTCAATCGCATCCAATGACCCGGAGGGCAGGGCTAAGTGATACAGTGAGCGGCTATGGCCGCCGGCTGTATCACAGGAGCGCGCCCGCAAGCACTCAACACCATGCGAGGGAGCTCGCATTAAAGTGTTGAGTCCTTGCGGGGAAGGAGCCAAGACAGCCGCCAAGGGACCCCAGAAAACCAGGTTCGGGGCCACTCTGTGCAAAATGAGCTGCACAGTGGAGGCAAGTTTAACATGTTTGTTTAAAAAAAAAAAAAAAAAAGATCTTTAGGCCCCTTTCACACGATCAGACCATTCAGGTCCGCCTGTCAGTTTTGACGGCGGACCTGAACGAGCGCTCCATGTTAGTCTATGGAGCGTCGCATGTCAGCGGAGACATGTCCGCTGACATCCGACCCGGTCCGATCCGCTAAAAGCAGACGGATGGCTCTACGTCCAGGTCCGTCACTATCGGATCGGGTGAAATCTGATAAAAAAGGACATGCTGTCCGTTTTCATCCGATCCCTCCATAGGCGGCAGCGGCGCCTGACAAGCCCCTCCCCACTCAGTGAGCAGAGAGGGACCTGTCATCCGCCAGATCAACGGAGAGATCTCCCGCTGAGCCGGCGGACCGAGGCGGGCTCCGTGGAAACTGAGTCCGCCTCGTGTAAAAGAGGTCTTGGTGATCCTTTAAAGGATATGTAAACATTGGTTTTTTTTTTGTTTTTTTTTTTAGAAAATGCATGCCTCCTCTGTGCAGATGGTTTTGCAGATGGTTTTGCACAGGGTGACCCAGATCCTCCTCTTCTGGGGTCTCTCAGCAGCGCTCCTGGCTCCTCCTCCCTCGGGGCACTCGTGAGGGCGCTCCTGTGTCCTGTGTCCTGCTGCTGCGTCCATTGACACAGGCAGCAGGACTCGGCTGCGGCGTCATTGGATTTGATTGACAGCAGGGGGAGCCAATGGCTGCGCTGCTATCAATCTATCCAACCAGGACCTGAGACACCGGCTGGAACAGGTGTGCTCGTCACTGGCGCAGGACTGATCAGGCTCAGGTAAGTAAAAGGGGGGGGGGGGGGCTCTGGGGGGCTGTTTTTTTTGGGGCTTTTGTACAGGCCTTTTTGCGGGCACCTAAGGCTTGAGTGGGTTTTTGTTTTGTGTTTTTGCCATTAGAAAGCTAGTTACCAGGAGAAGAAAAAATATTTTTTTTAGGTACTCCCATTGAAGTCTATTAGGCCTAAAAAAAATACTTGATGCTTGTGGCTCAAATGGAAGCTCGTGTACTTTTTTTTTTTACCTTATATAAAAAATATTCGTTTATTCACTTTTTTTTAAAATAAAAAGGCCATTTTGACTTGTGTTTGTCTGTTGTAAAATTTGTGTAAAGTTGTAAATATCTGGTTGCTTCTCTTTTTGCTCTCTCTTTAAGTATATTTGCTTTGTTGGTGGTTCTATTGGCACCCTCCTGCCTGACATCCTTTTAAAAAGAAAAATCGAAGGAGCGAGTTGGAAAATGGTCAGCCAAACAGTAGCCAATTCGTTTTGTATTTTTTTTTTTCAGTGTCACATAATAAAGAAAATACACAAAGTTGAGAAAAATGTATTTTTTAATGTTACATTAAAGGGGTTGTAAAGTCAGAAGTTTTTTTTTTTTTTTATCTTAATGCATTCTAATAAAAATCCTACTGTGTGCTGCAGCCCCCCTAATACTTGAGCCCCATCTCTGTCCAGCAATGTCCACGAGTGTCTCGGCCATCCGAGACTCTCCCTCCTGATTGTCTGAGACACAGCAGTGGAGCCATTGGCTCCTGCTGCTGTCAAAGTAAGCTAGCCAATTAGGAGAGAGATGGGGCCGGGCTGGGGCGCCGTGTCTGAATGGTTACAAGTTGCTGTGGCTCAGGTGCCCCCATAGCAAGCTGCTTGCTGTGGAGGCACTCGGTGGGTGGGAGGGGCCAGGAGCACAGAGGAGGATCTGGGCTGCTTTGTGCAAGTCCACTGCAACAGCGGGTAAGTATAACATGGTTTAAAAAAAAAACAAAAAATCTTTACAATCACTTTAAGGGACACTGGTATTCAGACAGTGTTTTTTTTTCTACTAGCAAGATTCTTCAAGTGCTGCAGAGCCACGGAGCGCATTTTGCAGCTTTCTGGATCAGCTAATTAGTATAGTCTTAGAGGCTATAGCAAGACTCCACTGTAAAGAGAAAGCAAATGTGACCTTGGGCATTGGATTGTGTTAGGCACTCTCCTCTTAAGCACCTTTGGGGCAACATGTTCGCTGCAGAGTGCCCTACAGGTACAGGGTTTTTCTGCCCTGCCCTGCACTTTGTAAAAGACAATGACACCCAAGTGCCTGGGTCATTATCCCCTGCCTAAGCCACAACACCCTTCTTTAACCACTTCAGGGGTTTTATGTCTTTTTATATTGGGAAAAGTTTGAGTCATATTTGCCGACTCAAAACACAGGGGCCACAAGCCTGCAGTCGTGCCCTCTCCTCCACAATCCATCTCTGATTTCCCTCTAGCTATGATTCCTTCTGCACAGTTAGCTAAAGATGAAGAGGAATGTAACTTATCTGTATTTGAGTCCTTAATCATGCAGTGCACACATACCTTGACCTGGAACAACCTGTATCGGCCACACCTAAGGTTACTAGCCTGGGTTCTCCTAAAAGCCCTGAGCCTGTTAAAACCTTTCCTGTTTATGTACTTTAACTACCAGTTTTGTATAGTAACTGGCCTAACGCTGAAAAGATCTTTACTCCTCCCAAGCATTTTGCTCAGCAATTTCATGGATTCCACCGTCCCACATCTCAACAAGACGTTGAATGTCCCTGTAAAGGACACTCCAGTTTGTAAAGATCTGTAGATAAGTGGCTAGAGGCCCTTACAGGAGTGTATTCACCTTTACAGGCCCAGTACTACAACCTAATTGCTTCCATATCTGTCAGTCAGACCTTGACTGTCTGAGTTCAAGGATGTCTCGGGATCCTGGGTCTATCAACACAGATCCCCCTCTATCCTCCCAACAACTGGAACCCATGCTTGCTCCACTGTGTTAGTGGATATTCTCCTGCTATCCTGAATAAGTCTCCTTTTGTTGCACATTTGGAGGACCCACGGCTCAAATGTTGATCTGTTGAATATCAGTGCAACAATTGTCCCCCTTTAAAGGGCATGCTCCATAAGACATCTCTTTGGCGAATCCCTAGATAACTTTGTCAAAGGTGTCACCAGGGGTACCCTTATACCTCAGCAGAAGGGCTAAGCTTCAGTCAGGTAAAGCCTTTTATGTCAGAGGCTAAGAAGTATTTCTGGTTTCTTCTGGGCCTCCAACCCCAAAGCTAAACCCCAGGACTTGGTTCTACCGTAAATCGCTGACCTTGAAATCTTCCAGGACTGTAAGCAAGTCCTCTTCTCGAAGAGGTGGTCCTCTCACTTGTCAGAGTGGGGGCACATCTGTTGGCGTTCTAGTGATTCTCATCACACCCAACTGGCCCAGGCAGACGTGGTACTTGGACCTTGCAAGACTCCTGATAGACCCTCTGTGGGCCCTTCCAGATCAGTCAGATCTCCTGTCCAAGAGGCAAATTTACCACCCAGCTTCTGAGACCCCGTGGAATATCGGGCCCGGTTGGTACTCCAGAATCTACCCTTTGAACCTTTCTGGGATATTCCCTGTCTAATCTCCCGTAAAAGGTTGCCTTTCTCGAGTCCATCACCACTGTGATGTGAGTTTCTAAGTAGGCGGTCTTATTCAGCAAGGAGCCCTTTCTTGCGCTATACAGATAAAGTTGTTTTGAGGTCCAAGGCTTCCTTTTTCTTTAGACAAACTGACATTAATTTTGTGATTCCTAAGCCCCGGTTCACACAGGTGCGACTTGTCAGGTGACCTAGCCGCCTGACAAGTCACGTTGTGTTCTGTACTACGGAACCGTTCTAATAGGAGCGATGCAAGTCGCTTCGACTTAGAAAAAGGTTCCTGTACTATTTTTGGGGGCGACTTCAGGAGACTTGCATTGACTTCTATACAGAAGTCGTTTTGCAAGTCGCCGCTGAAGTCGTGTGCAGGTCGCCTCGGTGAGTCGGCCTGCAAGACGTGTTGCCCCTGTGTGAACCGGCAGTGAGGGTTCCCCACAAGTTTGAGAAGATTCCTGCCAAAGCAGACTCCATTAGATCTGTTAGTGTTTAATGAGGTTTTCAGCATCAGGTATCTCTTTCTGCCATGTAGTTTATTGTTCATGTGCTTGCTTTATCAGGTGGATGTTAAAATTCCAGCTCTGGCTATGGTTTTTTTAAGTAGCTCTGTGAGCTGTATTGAAACCATTCTGTTAACCTTTTATTGACGTGAGCCTGTGAAGCTTCCTTTTTTTTTTTTTTTAGCTGTGTTGCCCACCCCTAAGTTGGAATGGTTTGGACATACATTAAATGAGCCTTAAAGTGGTTGTAAAGTCTAAACCTTTTTTACCTTAAAGCGGTGTTCCACTCGTTAAGTTTATTAAAAGTCAGCAGCTGCAAAAAGTGTAGCTGCTGACTTTTAATAAACAATCCCACGGTCCAACGATGTGGCTGCCCGAAGCCTCGCTCCTCTCTCCTCAACGCAGTCATTGCAAGCGTGGGCACCCAGCTGTGACAGCTTGCGGCTTCACAGCCTGGTGGGGACTGCGTATGCGCCTTCTCAGTGGGCAGGCAATCGTCTGGGGCCTGTGACGTGTCCCAAGAGTGTTTGGGGAGAGAGGAGTCGCCTAGGTGGCAGAGTGGAAGTGGAAGCTGGGTGCTTGTCAAAACTAGGTACCTACCCCCCACCCCCCAAAAAATGACATGCCAAATGTGGCATGTAAGGGGGCGAGGAGTGCCTAAAGCGAAAGTTCACTCTTGGGTGGAACTCTGCTTTAATGCATTCCTTTGCATAAAGGTAAAAAAATCTTTAGGTGTCAGCATCACCCCTCTCACAACACCCCCCCCCCCCTCCTTTAATTACCTGAGACCTCATTTGATCCAGCGCCGTGCAAGTTTTCAGATCTTTTCTTCCCTCACGTCCGGTTCTTGTTGGCTTTGCTGGGGCACCGGGAGCCATTGGCTCCCAGTGCTGTCAAACAAAGCCAGTGACGAGGGAGCAGGGTACAGGGCCGAGTCCTGCTGTCTGTGTCAGTGGACGCAGCAGAGGGACTCGGGTGTGAGCATGCAAGAGTACCGCTTCCCATGGGGGCACTGGTCAGGAGGGGCCAGGAGCACCAGCAGGGGACCCGAAAAGAGGAGGTTCCTGGCCGCTCTGTGCGATTTCATTGCACAGAGTAGGTAAGGGATAGATAGAGAGATCGATAGAGAGATCGATAGAGAGATCGATAGAGAGATCGATAGAGAGATCGATAGATATCTATCTATGTGTGTGTGTATATGTGTGTATATATATATATATATATATAATGTATGCACCTCACAAACAAGCATCTGGCTATGAGAACTCAACTTTCCTAAAACCACATGTGCAGTCTGCACTTTCTACAGCAGTGGAAGAGTTCAGCATTCTGCGAATAAATGAGAGAGCAAACTAGCGTGTGGTTAGGTGACAGACTGTGCATGCATGGTTAGCAAGCAATACCCAACATTCAGACTCCTAAACAAGATATGGGTAAAAGGTGAAACCGTTGCAAAAAGTTACGGGGTTTACTAAATACAGCCGTATCTTGAACAATTTAACTTATCCAGAGCTAGCAAAGTTGGAGTATGCCGCGAAAAGGTGAGAGTTTGGAGTCACACATCTTAGACATATTTTTAATGGCTGGACTCTACTCCCATTTTCCCAATTACAGTAAAACCTTGGTTTGAGAGTAACTTGGTTTGAAAGCGTTTTGCAAGACAATCAACATTTTTAAATAAATTTTGCCTTGATATACAAGTAGTGTCATGTCACAACTGAGTATAAAAGAGAAGAGAGGCGCCTCTAATTGTAGCAATATTGTTACATTTAATAAAGGTACAACATTTAGCAACTCACATGGTTGATGATTAAAACGGGCACATCTAAGATTGCAGGCATCCGAGGGAAAAGCTGTCCACATAGACCATCATCCCTTCCATGCTGCGCTCACTTTCAGATCGCTCTACTGCAGGGTAGTCTTCCCGATCATGATTGCAGACTGACCACTGTGAGAGCCGGCGGTGCGGAGGATGGTCTGTGTGGACAGCTTTACCCCGGATGTCTGCAAACTTAGATGTGACTCTTTTAATCATCCACCATGTGAGTTGCTAAATGTTGTTCCTTCTTTAACTGCTTGCCAATCAGCCGCCAACATTATACTGCAGCAGGTAGTCACGATCCCGCGAACTGTCATAGCTATACGTCGGCTCACGGGATTGGGATAGCAGGCGCGCACGCGCCAGCTGCACAGCGAGGGTGCCGATGCTCGTGGCGGACGCCCACGATGACCGCCGGCCACGAGTGATTGCGAGGGACAGAACACAGAAGTATGTGTGTAAACACACAAATCTGTGTTCTGAGAGGAATGACAGATTGTGTGTTCCTATTAGCTAGGGACCACGATCTGTCACTTCCTCTAGTCAGTCCACTCCCCCTTCAGTTAGAATCACCTCCCAGGGAACACAGTTAACCCCTTTATCGCCCCCTAGTGTTAACCCCTTCACTGCCAGTGACAGTTTTACAGTAATCCATGCATTTTTATAGCACTGATCGTTGTATAAATGCCAATGGTCCCAAAAATGTGTAAAAATTGTCCGATGTGTCCGCCATAATGTTGCATTCATGATAAAAATCACAGATCGCCGCCATTACTAGTAAAAAAAAATAATAATAAAAATGCTATAACTTTTGCGCAAACCAATCAATATACGCTTACTGCAATTTTTTTTTTTTTTTAACCAAAAATATATAGAAGAATACATATAGGCCTAAACTGAGAAAAAATTGCTTTTTTTAAAAAAGAAATGGATATTTATTACAGCAAAAAGAACAATTTTTTTTTCTAAATTGTTCTTTTTTTTGTCTCTAGTGCAAAAAATAAAAACTACAGAGGCGATCAAATACCACCAAAAGAAAGCTCTATTTGTGGGAAAAAAAGGACGTCAATTTTGTTTGGGTGCAACGTTGCATGACTGCACAATTGTCAGTTAAAGCGACACAGTGCCGAATCGCAAATAATGGCCCGGTCATTCTGCAGCCAAATCTTCCAGGGCTGAAGTGGTTAAAAGTAACCATATTGCTACACTTAGAGGCGTGTCTCTTTTATACTCTGTACTGTAGATCCTGTTGGATTTTGCTTCTAATCCCCTTGTGGAGGCTTCTATTTGTGGATGGACATTTTATGGTTACACAACCTATCACATTGCTATAATCTTTTTATATGGACTATAAACTGAAGGACTTATGAATAAAAGGTTGTGGAATGAATCATCTGAGTTTCCATTATTTTTTATGGGGAAATTTGCTTTGATATACAAGTGCTTTGGATTACAAGCATGTTTCCGGAACTAATTATGCTCGCAATCCAAGGTTTTACTGTACAGGCAAGATATGGTCTTCCACTTACTGCACTTACAATGCAATTCTTTTACTATCTACTGCAGAACGCGGTTAAAGCCCAACAATCCAGAGAGTCTTTGGCTCTATCACCAATGCCTGTTTTTAACTTAATGCAACAGTCTAGTTCTACGAAAGGCTCGACATGGTATGCTATGTTGTTTGAGGAGTTTTTGGATAAATTCCCTACCTTGGTGTTTGTGAAATGGGAGAGAGATGTGGGTGATATTCCTGGAGAACAATGGGAGGAGGCATTGGAATCCGTATTCTTGTGTTTCTTGAACGTTACCCAACTGTCTCAACTATGTTACACTGAGAGTACATCATACTCCACCTAAACAAAATAATATGGGCCTGCACCCAGATCCTATATGTGCTCGATATGGCAGAGAAAGGGGTGACCTGACTTAGCAGTGTCCAAAGTTGCATCGCTATTTGAAAAATATTATAAGCACAGTTAATAATGCGTTTTAGATAAGTCTGCCTACAGAACCTAAACATTGTATATATTGGGTATCCTATAGGAAGTAATGCCATATGTGTACATTAAAGAAGCATTGTCTCAGGCCATAGGCTATTATTCCAATGGACCTTGCAGAATTCCCCCTACACCAGACGTGGCTTGAACTTATGGGTACGATGCTACTATATGATGAATTAATATATCATCAACATAGGGGTAACCCACATAAATATGAGAATCTTTGAGGAGGCTGGCTGGCTACTCCAGGCCTGGCTCAAGTGGATCTGGTAATGGATATAATATTCATTTAATAATGACTTGTTTAGAGGAGCAGGGAAGGGGGTTACCCCTGTATTTTTTGTCTCTCATACTGTATTCTTCTTATGGAAATTAGAGTACGATTTCAGGTTATTTTCAATTTTCCATATGTATGGTATATGCTGTGTACAAAAGTGTCCCTGAAATATACCGTATGTGTTACCTGTTACTTGGCAGGTGTGAACTCTCTGAAATTGTATTATTGGATTGTATGATCTATTGTTTTCAATAAAGAATTGTTCTGATTTAAAGAAAAAAAAAGTAGGGATTGTTTTTGAAAATGGAGGACAGCATTTAAATGTACATTTGAAAACAGTAACTAGTACAGAATATATATAAAAAAGTCATTATAGGTAACTTTTTAACTTTTTTTTTTTTTTTTTTTTTTTTTTTTATAATGCGCTTATTAATGATTGAGTGGCATATTTTTAATATTTTAATGTTCTTTGTTATAGGTATTTGGAAAAATATGAGAAGGTTCATCACTTTGGAGAAGATGATGATGAGGTCCAACCTGGAAATCCAAAACCGCAGCTCCCCATTGGTGCAATACCATGTACCTACAACTACCAGCAGCATATTGTACCAGGTAAAAATTTGATCTCTTAGGAGCAGTATGCTCATAATTTGTTTTAGAGTTGGCATATATAAATCTTCATGGTGGTTTGCAAAAAACTCACTTCGTGATTAGTGATCCTTTTGACTCTGACCTCTCCTTCAGCCCCTCTGACCTCTGGGTGTAATCCTTGACTCTGACCTCTCCTTCAGCCCCCATATCCAATCACTGGCTAAATCCTGCCGCCTTAACCTCCGCAACATCTCCAGAATTCGACCCTTCCTGACTAATGACACTACAAAACAACTTATTCACTCCTTGATTATTTCCCGCCTCGACTATTGCAACTCTCTCCTTAATGGCCTACCCTTAAGCAGGCTATCCCCCCTTCAGTCTATTATGAATGCTGCTGCTAGACTAATACCCCTCACTAATCGATCCGTGACTGCTGCTCCTCTCTGCCAATCCCTTCACTGGCTTCCCCTACCCCACCGTGTAAAATTCAAAATGCTAACCATAACATACAAGGCCATTCACAACATCGCCCCCATCTACATCACCAACCTCATCTGCAGATATCGCCCAAATCGCCCCCTCCGCTCCTCCCAGGACCTCCTGCTCTCTAGCTCCCTTGTTACCTCCTCCCATGCTCGCCTTCAGGACTTCTCCAGAGCCTCTCCCATCCTCTGGAATTCCCTGCCCCAGTATGTCCGATCAGCCCCTACCCTGTCCACCTTTAGGAGATCCTTGAAAACTCATTTATTCAGGGAAGCCTATCCCACACCCACATAACTGTCCCTGAGCCACCCCCATCAAATCATTCTTTGCAGCTATTACCTTTTGTACCACCACCCCCTCCCTTTAGAATGTAAGCTCTACGAGCAGGGCTCTCCTGTACCTTTTGTATTGAACTGTACTGTAATTGTGTTGTCCCCCTTATACATTGTAAAGCGCTGAGTAAACTGTTGGCGCTATATAAATCTCGTATAATAATAATAATAATTTCACTGCTATTATGATGGCAAATTAGAAATATTTCCTATTGGAATATCTCTCCTCTCTTCCTTTTTTGGTGACCGCTCTAAAATTTGGATTTTTCCCTCTGTTAGTTCCTATGGCAGTGGTTATCAGGACATGGAGAAAGCGAAAGCTACATTCTAATGTTCTCCTGCTTGTATGACAACTATTATTGTTTTTAGAGTTGCATTACTTTTTTTTTTTTTTACCCATCATGAAATCATTTTCTTCATTACAGATTATTTACGACAAAGTTATGGGCTTACCATGGACTTCAACACACCAAATGATTACAACAAACTGGTGCTTTCACTTTTATCTGGACTCCCTAATGAAGTGGACTTTGCAATTAATGTTTGCACACTTCTGTCTAATGAAAGCAAACATGTAATGCAGCTTGAAAAGGACCCCAAAATTATCACATTGTTGCTTGCAAATGCTGGTGTATTTGATGACAGTGAGTATAAGTGCCTGTTTTGGATTACTGGATTTTATTTTGACTTCCTTTTAACCTCATAGCGCATATATGCAAGAATGCAAGAATGGTGGGCTTTGACACCCAACTGTTGCACTTACTGTATGTGTCCACAGCGGTATGAGATTGTGTGCTGAAAGCGTGGTCACTGCGCACTCCCAGCCCACTGACCATGATGTCACTGACCGTTGTCGGCCAAGGCCTTTGATTGGGAGCCGACGGGCTGACAAGCATGTGACCGCTCTGAGAGCCAATCAAAGCAGTCGCATACAGTAGCCACTCTGCCTCCCAGGCTTTAAAGCCCACTTAACGCTGCCTCCTGGTGGCCCTTTATGGAGGTCAAGGTGCATCTGCCAGCAAGCTGCCTGAAATGATTAGCTGGAATGATGCCTGGTGAGTAACAGTTGCCCCTTTTTCATGCTTTTTAGTGAAGCACAGGAATATGTTAGTAAGCTCCAATCTGTGAAGGAAAAGTTTATGCATTTGAAATTAAGTGGTTAATGAGTTCTTCCATGCACTTGGAGGTAATTAAAGTGCACTGTAATAATATTTTGGGAATATAGTAACGCCTCCCATCTACGCTGCGCTCTGGATAGGGGTAGAATTAAAGTCTTTGGCAAGAATAACAATTTTTGCTTAAGTTGAACTAAAATCTATTGCTTTTCTTCCATTAAAAATATATAAATGTAAAAGTACAGATACCTACATGTTTGCTGTAGTGGTTGATCCTGTAGAGGAGGGGTAGGCAACCTGGGGCCCTCCAGCTGTTGCAGAACTACAAGTCCCAACATGCCTCTGGGAGTAATTGTAACTGCCAGCCTTGCAATGCTTCATGGGAGATGTAGTTTCACAACAGCTGGAGGGCACCAAGTTGCCTACCCCTGCTGTAGAGCATCATGCAACTGGTGGCTCTGGAAATCTCATAGTGAATGCCTCATTTGTAAGACAGGCACCTGCTTCTGGTACTTCTGTTAGACCCCTTTCACACTGGGGCGGTTTGCAGGCGTTATTGCGCTAAAAATACCGCCTGCAAACCGACCCAAAACAGCCGCTGCTGTTTGTTCAGTGTGAAAGCCCGAGGGCTTTCACACAGAAGCGGTGCGCTGGCAGGAGAAGAAAAAATCTCCTGCAAGCCGCATCTTTGGAGCGGTGAAGGAGCGGTGTATTCACCGCTCCTAAACCGCTCCTGCCCATTGAAATCAATGGGGCAGCGCGGCTATACCGCGGCTATAGCCGCGCTATGCGAGCGGTTTTAACCCTTTTTCGGCCACCAGCGGGGGTTAAAACCGCACCGCTAGCGGCCGAATACAGCCGCAAAAACGACGGTTTTACCGCCGACGCCCCCACCGCCCCAGTGTGAAAGGGGCCTTAAAGGCAGCTCATTCTAGCAAACGGGTATTTCAGGCATTCCCAGTTATTCTTTTATTGAAAAATAAAAAGGAACTAGGGTCAATTTCAATTAAGGTCTCCTTTCAGCTTCTACTGAGAAGCTGAAAGAAGCTTTTAGCATTACTGCTGTGTAGATGACTTTTTCTCCCCTTCTGTAAGCATTTTCAGGTCAACTACAAATAACTGTGGTTCTGCCTTTCCAATGTTACATGTTCCAAAAACCAGAGAAGAGCATTTGCAGTTGCTCTTCTAGCTCTAGTTTTTTCAGGGCTGCAGTACCTGCCAGCTTTCATCTGCATAGATATTCGTGTTTTATGAATTTACCGCAATTTACCTTCCAGCTGTTTTTCCGCTAAAAACGTGGACCGTTAGAGATCTGTAAATTGGGATACTTGAGAGCAGCAGTGTCTCCCAACTCCCTCTCCAGTTCTGCAGTATTTTGCCTTTTGCTCCCAGCTACTTTTTGATGTAGCTTTCAGCAGCCCTCTTCGGGTACTTTTGTTTTTTGAATTTCCACATGTAACTTCCCCATATGCACGAAGCCTAAAAAAAGTTGCTTAGTTCATATAATTTAAAAAAAAATGTGTTTAGACTAGTATTTTTATTGTTGCCTCTCCTTGTTATATTTGAATAAGGATCACTTGCTGAAATATGCTTAAGATCTTTGTTCTGTGCTCACCCCAGAAAGACTAACTTTAATTTAACTTTAATATTTAATATGCCTAAGTTTTAATGTTTTGTGGATTTAATTTGTTATACTTCATTCTTTTATGGTCTTAATTTTGGCAATTAACAGCTCTGGGATCGTTTTCTGCGGTTTTTGGTGATGAATGGAAGGAAAAAACAGACAGGGATTTTGTACAGGTAATGTATTTATTCTTGAGTGATAAACATTCTATAAAAATGATAAAAAATAGAACTGTTAAATATACTAGCACACATCCTAATTTTTACTTTTTAAGGGCGCTTTCACACTACCCCGCTGAGCTTTGGCCGCAGTGTACCTGTTTGTTACGCTTTCCCATAGACTTCTATTGGTGCACTTTCAGGAAATGCACCACAATTGTGGGATGTAATAAGTCTATGGGAAAGTGCAGCTAACCCATATGAAAACCCCAGGTACACTGTGCTGTTGGCAAAGCACAGCAGATCAGTGTGAAGCTGTCCTGAATCCTCTGGAGTCTTCAGTTCAAAGCCTGAACTGCAGACCATGATCCCATGAGGTTATTGGTTATGTGTATGTATAAATTGCAATAAGCTGATGGCCAATCCTGTCCTATGAATTGAGAAGGTCACGAGGTGGATCGTACACAGATAAGGCATCAAGTTGAGTCAGGCTCTAATACAATAGCAGAGTAGCAAGTCAGAATTCTGCAAAGAAAGGAAATGACAGACTGTGATTGGTCGGAGGGCATGGTGGCTGAATAAACTACCCAGTACAGTCATGCTGTGTTTCTGCATGGAGTTTTGCACCTCTGAATGGCCAGATAAAAGATGAAAACTGAATACGCTAACACGGATCAGCTTATGTGCTTTGTGTGGTCAGTTTAGAACCGCTTTCTTTTTTTTTCTTTTCTTTTCTTTTCTTTTCTTTTCTTTTCTTTTCTTTTCTTTTTCTTTTCTTTCGTTCTTTTGTTCTTTCTTTTGTTCTTTCATTCTCTGAGGCACCCCAGTCTAAGGGCTCATTCATACATGAGGTTGGGGTTGTACACATGGGTACATGATGGGATGCTTTGTTTCATGGTCATGGCAAGAATTAATGCAAAGTCACATGCATGTGGTTGTGGCACGATGGTGCTGGCATTTAGTGGATTAAAACAGGCATGAAGGAGGCCCCATATCACCTCCTCCACACCTGTTGAATGCCTCTTAAAAGCGATCTAAGCATGGATCGCTTTTCAGGGAAGTGGTGGGCCTTGCTGCTAGTGTGAAAGAGCCTTAAAAAGAACTCCCGCTACTTAAAAGTAGTTCTGATCATACGGAGTGTAGGGGTCAGAATTACAAGTAATGTTAAGTCATACATACACACACACACGTAAACATTCGCGTACATAAGCTTACATAATATACACATACATACACACAGCCTTTTCAAAAACAGATTTTTTATTTTTTTGTACCTGGCTCCAAATGCTTTCTCCTCTTAGCTGATTTTCAATTTTAAATTCACATTTGGCACCTGCACTACCAGGTGAAATGCTTATTTACACATTGCTGCATGGTAGAGCTCCCACTCTGTCGACTTACAGATAGGCACTTGTGGAGGCAGAGAAGCAAGTGGGAGCTCAATCAGGGCAACAAGGTATGCCTTTCTCAACAGCACCCTGGTTGAGAGGCTGGTTTTGAAAGAGAAATTGTGAGTTGCAGGACCAACCAGTTACTTCATATAGAAGAAATGATGGAGACTATGATTTATAGGGTAATATAGACTCGTACTTCTTGCTGAAGATCTTACTAACACAATGAGGTTCTTACTCATCAGATTGTGTGTGTAAAAAAAAAAAAAAAAAGTGTTATTTTTTTTCTCCCCCCTCAAATTATCCAGCTACCTTTCATACCATATTGGAGCAGAGCACTATACAGACTCAGCAGTATATTCCTGCCTACTTTTAACAAGTCCTTTTGGCATGCTTTGCAAAACAGATTTCCAATCTTCTGTACATTTATGCTGTACAAAAGCTGCTCAGTGAAAAGATCATTTCATCTGCTGGGCTGTCTACTGTTCTTGGATTAAAGAAATACTTGTCTTTTTAATCAGCTATTGCCCATACATGCAGCAATTGTGAGAGAAGGTCAGATAGTTGCGTTTAGATAAAATATCTTTGCATGTTTCTCCAGAATTTTATATAATCTAACATTGTTAGCAACATATTTGTGTGACAGGCACTTACTGCATTCACCTTCTTCGCATATTTTCCAGCATGGCTGCTCTCACTGTGGAAGTATAGAGATTTGTTTGGCTAAACTTCAGTTTTTAAAGTACCTTTATTTTTCGTTTCAGTTTTGGAAGGATATTGTTGATGACAATGAAGTTCGTGATCTCATATATGACAAAAGTAGATCTCAAGGTAGGCTGTCTGATATATCCAGGTGTATGGAATACTGTATGGAAACATTGAGAAAGGTGCACCCTCTTATATTAATCATACAGGACACAGGCATAGTATTCATAGACCCCAAGTTATAGGCCCATTACCTTCAGGTAGTGGGACAGTAGCAAAACTTTTGACGACAGGGCATCTTCCCTATAACGTTGCCCCACTCCGTGAGTCCTCCATATTTTGGTAGTGTCCTAAGGTGATGGACCTCATCTCCCTTGTAGAGAAATCACTTAGCTTAAAGTGGAGCTTTAATGCAGACCAAAATTATTGGCAAACAGGCAAGATTTTTAATCAAAATCAAATATTTGGTGTGACCGCCCTTTGTTTTCAAAACAGCATCAATTCTCCTAGGTACACTTGTACACAGTTTATGAAGGAACTTGGCAGGTAGGTTGTTCCAAACATCTTGGAGACCTAACCACAGATCTTCTGTGGATGTACCTAACCACAGATCTTCTGTGGATGTAGGCCGTCTCAAATCGTTCTGCCTCCATGTAATCTCAGACAGACTCGATGTTGAGAATCAGGGCTCTATGGGGGCCAAACCATCACTTTCAGGACTCCTTGTTATTTACGCTGAAGATGGTTCTTGATGACATTGGTGCATGTTTGGGGCCAGTCACATGCCTCCCTGATGGTATAGCATGATGGATAATAAGTATCTGCCTGTATTTCTCAGCATTTAGGAAACCATTGATCCTGACCAAATCTCCAACTCCTGTTTGCAGATTTTCAGCCCCCAAACTTGCAGGGAACCTCCACCATGCTTCACTGTTTTCTGCAGACACTCATTATTGTACCACTCTCCAGCCCTTCTGCGAACAAACTGCCTCCTGCTACATACAAACATTTAAAATTTTGACTCCTCAGTCCAGAGCACCTGCTGCCATTTTCTTTTTCATACATAATGGGACACAGAGTTAGGCTAATATTTATTACCTGCTGGTTATAGTTCATCTCCATGTGAATGGACAGTGGTAGACCAAAGGCCTTTTAGACAGGAAGTGATCCCCTATATATAACCCCTTCCATACAGGGAGTACTTCAGTTTTTTTTACCGGTGGATGGCACGGCGGTTTGAGCTTTCCAAAATACCTCTGCAGTATTTTGAAAGCTTAGGCTGGATCATAAATGCTGAAAAGTCAACCTTGAGACCAGTTCAAAGTCTAAAGTATTTAGGTCTGATCCTAGATGCGGTCCAAGCAAGAGTGTTCTTGCCACCCGCAAGGATCTGTGCTCTGAAGAATCAGGTGTGTCAGATAAGGGGCACCACGCAACCCTCCATTCGACTCTGTATGAGTCTTTTAGGGAGGATGGTATCCTCCTTCGAGGCGGTGCCCTATGCCCAGTTCTATTCCAGGCCTCTTCAACAAGACATCTTGTTGGCTTGGTACCGGAGAGGACAAGCCCTGGATTATCCAATGATGTTATCTCCTTGGACAGGCTTAAAGTGGAGTTCCACCCCCCCCAAAAAAAATTAGTAATGTTCTTAAAAAAAATTCAAAAAAACATTTGGAGAAAATTTTTTTTTACTCACCTCTAAATGCCTGTTGCTAGGGGGTCCCTCATAGTCTATTTCGGTGCCTGGGCTCCTGACGGCACTTCCCTCGGCGCAGGAAGGGAGATCGCCTCTCCACCCTCCCTCTTGTCAATCATCTGGGACACGTGACCGATCCCAGATGATTGCGGGGCCAGTGACGGCTCACGCATGCGCAGTGTGTCCCCGGCTGTGAAGCCACAGCCGGGCGCCCACAGTTAAAATGCCGGCGCCGCCGAGCGGAGGGGGGGACGAGCGGGGGATCGATCCCCCGCCTCGGTGGACCCTGGGACAGGTAAGTGGTTTTTTTTTTAAATGGGAACCCTGCTTTACGTCTAAACTGGTGGTTGCAGTTTCAGAACCTGCGAAAGGGAAGATCCTTTCTCTCGGTAACTTGGAGAGTACTGACTACAGATGCCAGTCTCTCAGGCTGGGGGAGCGACCTTAGAGGGGCTCACAGCTCATGGGAAAAATGGTTAAGGACAGAACAGAGCCTGCCCATCAACGTCCTGGAATTGCGGGCAGTAAGACTGGACCCCAAGGTCATGGACGGTGGAGCTTCAGGACTGCCCTATCGGGGTTCAGTCCGACAATGCCACTGCAGTGGCCTATATAACCAAGGCGGTACCAGGTGTCGTTCAGCTCTGAAGGAGGTGAACCACATACTAGGCTGTGCAGAGGGACATGTACCGATTCTATCAGTAGTCCATATCCCGGGAGTAGAGAACTGGAAGGCAGATTATCTC
This sequence comes from Lithobates clamitans, assembly GCA_037952925.1. NCBI lineage: Eukaryota > Metazoa > Chordata > Amphibia > Anura > Ranidae > Lithobates > Lithobates clamitans. The sequence continues at coordinate 9,461,532 of JBBGZY010000470.1, forward strand.
AGCTGTCAGCAAATCTGCCTGGGGGAATGGTCCCTACACCCAAGAGTGTTCCAGGAAATGTGTCAACCTACTGGCATCCAGGTTCAACAACAAGCTTACAGCAGTCTGTGTCCCAAACAAGAGCTCCTTTGGCAATTGGAGCAGATGCTCTGGTAGTTCCATGGAGCCAGTACTCCCTGATTTATGCTTTCCCTCCGATAGAAGGCCCTGGTTCCCGGAGATTGTGAGACTAACAATAGACGGGTCATGGACATCGCCATGGACGCTTCCACGGCGCCCCGATCTACTGTCTCAAGGTCTTATACCCCAATTTACAGTCTCTAAATTTGACGGCATGGCTATTGAAGCCATCAAGCCAGGGTGTTAAAGGACCGTGGCATCTCGGGACCTGTGGTGTCTACCCTAGTGAATGCTAGAAAAGCTGTCACTAGGAAGATCTATCCTAAGGTCTGGAAGACTTATATTACTTGGTGTGAAGCCAAAAAATGGCATCCTCAGAAATATATGATTAAGAGAATTCTCTTTTCTACAGTCAGCTGTGAAAATCAAATTGGCTTTGAGTACAGTCAGAGGTCCAGTTTCGGCCCTATCAGTATACTTGCAAAGGCCTTTATCCTCCCATTCACTGGTCCGAACCTTTATGCAGGGGGAAACTGGCTTGTTTCCCCCCATTAGGTCACCTATGTGTCCTTGGGACTTGAACTTGATGCTGTCTGTGTAACAGAAACAACCATTTATTTATTTTTATTTATTTCAGGTACTTATATAGCGCCGTCAATTTACGCAGCGCTTTACATATATATTGTACATTCACATCAGTCCCTACCCCCAAGGAGCTTACAATCTAAGGTCCCTAACTCACATTCATACATACTAGGGACAATTTAGACAGTATCCAATTAACCTACCAGCATGTCTTTGGAGTGTGGGAGGAAACCGGAGTACCCGGAGGAAACCCACGCAGGCACAGGGAGAACATGCAAACTCCAGGCAGGTAATGTCATGGTTGGGATTCGAACCAGCGACCCTTCTTACTGCTAGGCGAGAGTGCTACCCACTACACCACTGTGCCGCCCATACCTATCAATAAAATTCCATTAGACTTGGCTATCACTCTGGCCAGAAGGGTGTCGGAATTGGTGGCCCTTTAATGCAGGGAACTGTACTTAAACCTCCACCACGACAGGGTCGTGTTATGAACAGTTCCATCCTTTTTGCCAATAGAGGTTTCGGCCTTTCATTTAAATCAGGACATTATTTTGCCGCCTTTTTTCTCAGCCTCGTTCGGCAGAAGAGAGACGACTGCATTCCTTGGACATTGTCTGGGCAGTCGAGGTTTATTTGTCTAGATCTGCAGAAATCTGAGGATCGGACTCCTTTTTTGTTTTACTAAAGGGACCCAAGAAGGGGCAGGTAGCTTCCAAAGCTTCCATTGCCAATTGGGTTAGTTAATTGGTCATTCAGGCCTATGTTCTGAGACATAAAGCTCCTCCCTTTAGGGTAAGAGCTCAGTCTACCAGGGGTGTAGGAACCTCCTGGGCTTTTCGCCATCAGGTATCTGTGGCTCAGATTTGTAAGACTGCTACCTGGTCTTCAGTGCATATGTTCACAAAATTTTATCAAGTGGATATTCCGGCAGCTGAGGATTCGGCTTTCGGCCGCAGTGTAATGCGGGATGCCGTATAAGGTCTGATGGCTATTGTTTGGTAGGGTGTCTCCCTCCCCTCAAGTCTATTGCTCTGGGACGTCCCAGCAGGTAATGAATATTAGCCTAACTCTGTGTCCAATGATGTATGAAAAAGAAAATAGGTTTTCTTTGTCATACTTACCTGTAAAATCCTTTTCTTTGAGTACATCATGGGATACAGAGGTCCCTCCCCTCTTTTTGGGGATTCAGTGCTTGCTACAAAACTGAAATACTTCCTGTATGGGAGGGGTTCTATAGGGGATCACTTCTTGTCTAAAGATTTTTGGTCTACCAGTGTCCATTCACCTGGAGATGTAGTATAACCAGCAGGTAATGAATATTAGACTAACTCTGTGTCCCATGATGTACTCTACGAAAAGGATTTTACAGGCAAGTATGACGATAAAATCCTATTTTTCTGCACCCCAGTTCATATGTTCTCCTGCATAGTTGAGTCACTTGGCCTTGCTTCCACATCAGAGGTATGGATTTTTGGCCATGAAGACCACTTCTGGCCAGACTTCTTGGGACAGTAGATGAATGTACCGTTGTACTCCTAAGTTTACATACCCTGACAGATTTTGATTTCTTGGACATTTTTCAGAGAATATTAATTATAACACAAACTTTTCTTTCACTCATGTTTGGTGTTTGGCGGAAGCAATTTACTATCAATCAACTGTGTTTACTCTTTTTAAATCATAATCACAACAGAAACTACCCAAATGACCCTGATCAAAAGTTTACACACCCCAGTTCTTAAAGCGGAGCTCCACCCTAAAGTGGAACTTCTGCTCATCGGATCCCCCCCCCCCCCCCTCTCACTTCCGGGAATAGCAAGCTGCAGATGCCCCCCCCCCCCAAAAAAACTCTCCAGTTCCTGTAAATTATTTGACTGGCTTGCATGAAGTGCACGTTTTGAGATCTCCCCAGAGTGGCTCAATGATATTGCGGTCAGGGCACTAAGATGGCCACTCCAGAACCTTCACTTTATTCTGCTGTAGCCAATGACAGGTCGACTTAGCCTTGTGTTTTCGATCATTGTCATGTTGGAATGTCCAAGTATGTCCCATGCGCAGCTTCCTGGCTGATGAATGCAAATGTTCCTACAGTATTTTTTGATAACATACTGCATTCATCTTGCCATAAATTTTGACCAAATTTCCTGTGCCTTTGTTGCTCACACATCCCCCAAAACATCAACGATCCACCTCCGTGTTTCACAGTAGGAATGGTGTACCTTTCATTATAGGCCTTGTTGTCTCCTGTCCAAATGTAGCATTTATGGTTGTGGCCAAAAAGCTAAATTTTGGTCTCATCACTCCAAATGACTGTGCCAGAAGGTTTGAGGCTTGTGTTTGGTATATTGTAAATGGGATGCTTTGCTGGCCATGCATCGACCATGCAGCCAATCTTTCTTCAAGTGCCTCCTTATTGTGTATCTTGAAACAGTCACACCACATGTTTTCAGAGAGTCCTATATTTCACCTGAAGTTATTTGTGGGTTTTCCTTTGCACCCCGAACAATTTTCCCGGCAGTTGTGGCTGAAATTTTAGTTGGTCTACCTGACCGTGGTTTGGTTTCAACAGAACCCCTCATTTTCCACTTCTTGATTAGCATTTGAACCCTGCTGATTGGCATTCTCAAATCCTTGGATATCTTTTTTTTTTTTTTTTTTATCCCTTTCCTGTTTTATTCTTTCAACTACCTTTTCCCGAAGATCCTTTGACAATTCTTTTGCTTTCTCCATGACTCAGAATCCAGAAATGTCAGTGCAGCACTGGATGAAAGATGCAAGGGTCTGTCAGGAGTCCAGAAACTCATTGACCTTTTTATACACACACAAACACTAATTACAATCAAACAGATTACAGGTGAGGATGGTTACCTTTTTAATAGCCATTCAAACCCCTTTGTGTCAACTTATGTGCATGTTATCAGGCCAAAATCATGTATGTAAACTTTTTATCAGGGTCATTTGGGTAGTTTCTGTTCTCATTATGATTTAAAAAGAGTAAACGCAGTTAGTTGATAGTGTTTGGCTGAAGCCTTTTATTAACCATGAGTGAAAAATGTTTTTGTTATTCATATTCTCTGAAAAAATGGCCAAGAAATCATAAATTCTGCCAGAGTATGTAAACTTATGAGCACAATTGTACCGGAGTCCCACTGGTTTTCACCAGTTCTGTGCTGATGACACTGCTGGACATCCTTTGATGTCGAAGGGAAGTAGGCATGATGGGCCTTTCATCTGCTGCAATAAGTTTTCTTTGCAGACAATGGTATCTACAATCCTCAACTTTGCCCGTTTTTTTTTTTTTTTGTGCTTCTTCAAAAGCGTGTGGACAGCATATCTTGAAACCCCAGTCTGCTTTGAAATCTTTGCTTTGGAGAGACCTTGCTGATGCAGTATAACTACTTTGTGTGTTCAGTCTTTCTATGGTGTATGACCTATGACATGAAATGGTCTTCCACAACCTAACCTTAGTAGCAGAGTTTGACTGTTTCTTACCCAGTTTTAACCTCATACACTTCTGTTTTAGTTAATGACTGTGTTTCAACCTCCATATAAAATTGATCAATAGCACCTGCTTGGTGTATTTGCTTAATCATACAGCTGACTCTAATCCTACAAAATTCCTGAGGGATGGTCACCCAAATATTGATTGACTGACGAGTGAGGGGAAGATGGCCCCCACCCGTCTCCATTTCACTGCAAGGCAGAAACGACGTTAAAACGTCACTTACGACCATAGCTCTTAAAGGCACTTTTTTAAGTGCCTTAAAGTAAAATAAGAAAAAAAATTTTTTGTTAAACGCCGCGTCTCGACGAGCTCGTGTGCAGAAGCAAACGCATACTTGACTAGTGCCCGCATATGAAAACTGTTCAACCCACACGTGTGAGGTATCGCCGCAATCGAGCGAGAGCAACAATTCTAGCCCTAGACCTCCTCTGTAACTTAAAACATGCAACCTGTAGAATTTTTTAAACGTCGCCTATGGAGATTTTTAAGGGGAAAAGTTTGTCGCCATTCCACAAGCGGGCACAATTTTGAAGCGTGACATGTTTGGTATCAATTTACTCGGCGTAACATTATCTTTCACAATATAAAAAAATTGGGCTAACTTTTCTCTTGTCTTATTGTTAAATTCAAAAAAGTGTATGCTTTCCAAAAAAGTGCGCTTGTAAGAGCGCTGCAGAAATATGGTGTGACAAAGTATTGCAAGGACCATTTTATTCTCTAGGGTGTAAGAGAGAAAAAGTATGTTTGGGGGTTTTAAGTAATTTTCTAGCAAAAGAAAACCAACCTGTTTTTAACGTGTAAACAACAAATCTCAGAAAGAGGCTCGGTCCTTAAGTGGTTAAAGTGCCTGCGCCAGTGACGTTGCTGGCTGCCAAACAAGTGAATATCTCCTAACTGTTTGTTTAGGGGATATTCGTTTTAGCTACAGGTAAGCTTTATAGTGGTGCATTTAAAATAGATTTCTGTTCCTCAGTTGTGGAAACTTAGTTTGTGCAAGAAAGTGAGCCATCTCATGCTCAGAGTATATTACAGTTCAGGAGTAAAAATTGTGAAAAAATGTACAAAGCCACCTCAGTGATTATCTTGGGTTCAGTGATCAGGCTACCGTCAAGTGCCTGCAAAGTGATGACCAAGGTGGGTGGGAAATCCTGAGGGGGCCAGATTAGCTGTAATGAGTGTATTTCTCATGATACTTCATACTCATAAATGGCGTGTTGGGCAGTAACTGAATTGTATTTATTTATTTTTTGAGATCAGGGAAAAGTTTGGAGGAATGTTAAAGAGGTTTTCACTTAGTAACATTTTTACATCGAAGGATAAATCTCTAGTGCAGAAGTGGGAAAACTGCAGCCCTCCAGCTGTTGTGGAACTACATGTCCCATGAGGCATTGCCAGATTGATAGTTACAAGCCTGACTGAAAGAGGCATTATGGGACTTGAAGCTGGAGGGCTGCAGTTTGCCCACCCATGTACTAGTGGGTGCAGATATACGTTTATTTTTTTGGAGTGAAGAAAAGGTAGTCTGGTACATATTTCTGCTGTCTGTGTCCCTGTAGATTTTTCCCTGCTTCTGGTTCACTAGTAACTATATGGGAACTATACCTAACAGACACAGCAGTCAAGATCTGGCAGAGGCTTTAATTTTCTTACTATATTAAAAACAAAAAAACAAAAAAAAAAATTACATTGACTGTGTAAGGTGTATGGTATATTTTGCATGTGTCAGATTTTTTTCTATCCAGTGCATTATAAAGGGCATCTTTTCTTTGGTACAAATATGACAGTAAAACCATGTGCATTGCCAATGAATCATGTGATTGCTTAATTTTTATTTTTTTATTTTTTTTACCCCCAGAAGGTACATCTCCTGAGTCTTTATGGGACTCGTTATTTCATCCACCTCGGAAGCTGGGTATAAATGACATTGAAGGACAGCGTGTTCTACAGATCGCGGTCATTTTGCGAAATCTTTCATTTGAGGAAAGCAATGTAAAACTTTTGGCAGCTAATCGGACTTGTCTCCGTTTCTTATTACTATCTGCTCATAGTCACTTTATTTCTCTACGGCAACTGGGTCTTGATACATTGGGGAATATTGCAGCAGAGGTGAGAAATGTCAATGCTCCATTTTTTTGTTATATTTTTGTAGCTAGCAATATGGCTCCCTTTCTTAAATATTCACCTGACTTTTTTTCTTAGTTACTTTAATATCGGCTTGTGTGTGATGCTAAAACAACCAGTATCTCTCACTGATGAGGTTTTTTTGCAATTTTCTCAGAATTAAAATTTGAGTGCTTTCCTTGCCATTATAATGTAGGCATCTTAATAAGTAGTAGTGGTTCAATTCTGTAAGCTCTGCAGGTTATAAATGAGATGTACCAAAATGTAATTCTCTCCTGTAATAATTACCACCCCTTTATGTTGGTGAAAGCAAACTATGGTAATCCCTGCTGGAGACCTGAATGACTATTTGAGAGGGCCCTCCCTTCTGCAACCTTGTCATTATTTGCAGAACCAATATTCTACAGCTAATTTTCTCACTGGACTAAAATAAAACATTAATACCTTTCACTTTTTATAAAATGAAGCAGCCAACTTGGGAAGGTGGTGGTTGGTGTGTGTGTGTGTGTTCAGTAATTTGCAAGTGCCATGTCACAGTAAAAACTTTGAAGCAGCTACAAACTAGGGGTCGACCAATTATTGGTGGGGCCAATATTCACTTTTTTTTTTTTTTTTAAACATCGGTCACAAAACTTACCGATTTATTGCTTCAGGGGGTTGTACAGGGGTGATGCCTGCAGCTGGCACCGTTCTTTAGAGCGGGCGGTCAGCTTTCTTGCAATAACTGATGCGCTCTGCTGTTATTACAAGCAGCGGGAGGGGACATTCCTCCCCTCCCTTACCCCCCCATGTCCGCTGGCTGGCCAAAGACCCCAACAAAGCAGCTTCGGGTCTCTGATCTAGTAACACAGAAGCAATGTCATGACTTCACTTCCGGATTACTGCCACCCTAACTTCGCCAGTTTTAAAAAAATACAAAGTATTCAAAGACAGATCTTATTGTTTTGAATGTTTTCATGTGCAGAGGAGGGGTTTGGGTCTTGCAGATCCCGCCATAAAGAGTACCTGTCACTGCCTATTACTGTCACAAGGGATGTTTACATTCCTTGTGACAGCAATAAAAGTGAATAAAAAAATTAAAAGGTCAGTAAAAATACAAAGTTTAAATCTACCGAATATCAGCATCTGATATCAGCTATCGGCCTGAAAGGCAGCCAAAGTATTGGCCCTGAAAAAACGATATTGGTTGATCCCTACTACAAACCTCTCTGCTTAAAGTGTTTTTTTGAGTCTTTAAAAAAAAAAAAAAAAAAAAAAAAAATTGTTACCTGCTCTTTGCAACGATATGCAGAGAGCAGTCCCTTTCCTCCTTTTCTGGAGTCCCCCAGCTGCTCCTCTCCTCTGGGTTCCCCCTCAGCAAGATGGTACTGAGGGGGTACCCACGTGGGTGCACTCCTGAGATGGACTGTGTGCTTCCATAGACTCACTCCGCACCTGTAAGCCCCACCCAATCTCACTCCTTTCAGGAATTTGACTAGCAGCTGCAGGAGCCTATGGCTTCCACTGCTGAGTCTCCTGTGAGATGAGAAAGAAAGGCGAGCAGTGCAGCCAGCTCTGGATTGAGAGAGGAGAGTCAGGTCAGTGTTTAGGGACGAGTGGTGTGGTTTTTACCTTAATGCAGAGAATGCATTAAGATTGAAAAAAAAAAAAACAGACTTTAGAACCACTTTAAGCTGCCCATATATGGATTTAAATGTGACCGATTCAGCAGGGACTCGTCAAAATTTAAATCCATGTATGGCCATTTCCGCCAGACAGAAGTTGATCTAACGATCGACTTCTGTCAAATGAGACAGTAGCCGCTGATCAGTGTATTCTGATAGTGGAGGAGTACCATTGTCAGAATGAGATGGCACTATGGGGAAGATTCCACCATTCACTGTGCTTGTATGGAAGGGTGAATCCGCTCATTTTATTTTATTTATTTTTTTATCGATTTAGCCCCCTGGCTGATAATCCTTTTCTGGCAATTGTAGATAGTCGCATATTTAATGCTGTAACTGGCTGCATTGCTTATCTAGGCAGTCTGAAATTGCTGGTGTGCCATGGTGGACATCAGCTGCATTGTGTAATATAAGTAGCTACTGAAACTGGTGATTCTGCATCTAGCTCCTAATGTTACAATATATCAGTTGCTCTGAGCAACTGAGCTACAGATCCCTTGAAATTTCTACAACATAGACCCTTCATTGAGACCCCTTTCACACTAAGGCAGTTTTGAAAACTGCCTCTCATGCCTCCCCAGTGTGAAAGCCTGAGTGCTTTCACACTGGGGCAGTGCGCTTGTGGGATGGGAAAAAAAGTCCTGCAAGTGGCATCTTTGGGGTGGTGTAGGAGCGCTGTATACAATGCTCCTACACTGCCCCCCGTTGGAATGAATGGGCAGCGCTGAAGCGCTGCAACACGGGCGCTATTAACCCCTTTGGCCGCTAGCGGGGGTGAAAAGCACTGCTAAAACTAGCGTCACGTTACCGCTAACAGACCCGCCGCCCCAGTGTGAAAGCAGCCTGACTGCAGATAATTTTTCTTGGCAAAAAAAACACTAAGGGGGGGTGATTTTTTTTTTTTAGCTGCTACAAATCATTCATGCAAAATTGCTACTGTGACATTGATCACTCTTCAAAGCACTTATGTCCTGTATCTGTCTCCTGCTCCATTCTTCTGTTATCAGCCTGATAACTCCCGACCAGTGCTCCATCAACTGATAAAAGCAGCTGGAGTTTTCTGTTGTGGAGGGAGCTATAAATAGATTAGCCGAGCCCTGAACATTCATAGATCAGAGCTGAAAGTCTCTACCTATGAGGAGAGGGGGTGTATTCCTTTCCTCCTCAGCTGTCTTGGCTTATGCTCAGGCTTCTAACACAATGTACACTTTCTAAACAGTATATAAAGCTGAAGACAGCAGATATACATGTAAAACCTATGTATGGAGGTTTGTTTAATCTGTGTATCATCTGAGGTCTTTCACTTCACTGGGTATATGTGAGGGTTTACATCCACTTTAATTGACTGTAGTACTTTTATTGATTTTTTTTTTTTAATTATTATAAATTAATTTTTTTTCTGCTTTAGCTTCAGCTAGATCCTGTTGATTTCAAAACCACTCACCTTATGTTTCACACTATCACAAAATGCCTAATGTCAAGGGACAGGTTCTTAAAAATGAGAGGTAAGTTTTGTTTCAGAAATTGTCTGTAAAAAAAGCATTCATCATGCTAGTTTTCGTTAACCTTCACTATGGTTTGCTGTGGTTTACTATCAGGCATGGAAATCTTAGGAAACTTGTGTAAGGCTGAAGATAATGGTGTTCTTATATGTGAGTATGTGGATCAAGATAGCTACAAGGAAATCATATGTCATCTTACTCTGCCGGATGTCCTGCTTGTAATCTCTACTCTTGAGGTGCTCTATATGCTTACAGAACTGGGAGAAGTGGCCTGTGTGAAGATAGCAAATGTAGAGCGAAGCATAGGTAAGACACTTCTGGGGTACTTAAAGGATTTGGTCAGGTTTGTTGTTTTCCTACGTACTGAATAATAAATTAAGTAAGCTTTCTGATTTTTAAATCGTGCATTACTTTTTTTGGCAGTGAAGGATTATGAAGGATTTTATTCTGTGGTAACATAGACCGTAATCCTACAATAGTTACTGTTTAAAAGTGTGTATCAGAAGTAATTTTATAACGTGTTTTATATGTAAAGTCATGGATACTTCTGATCTTCATATGCTGATACCTATTTTTAATTCACCATATGTGTTGATTGTTGCAGATACTCTAGTATGTCTTATTTCTATGGACATACAAATGTTTGGGCCTGATGCACTTACAGCAGTAAAACTTATAGAGCATCAAAGCTCCAACCACCAGGTGGTGTCAGAAATCCGCCCTCAAACTGTTGAGCATGTGCCTCCTGCAGCCAATCCAACTCCTGCTCCAGGTAATTTGCAAAATCTTTCTGTTAACTGGTTTTATTTTGTTTGTACTTCTAAGTAAGAAAAAGTGCAGTTGTCAGGGCATTTAAATCTACCTTATGTGTTCCCTGACCTACTAACCACTTGTTGACAGCCAAACATATTTTTATGGCCTGTCAGCAAGTGATGATTATACGTAACATTCTAGCTAAAAAAAATATAGGATTTTTCCTACCGCTTACCTGTAAAATCCTTTTCTTGGAGTACATCACAGGACACAGAGCAGCTATAGTAATTACTATCTGGGTTATACGCCACCTATAGGTGAATGGACACTGGCACACCAAAAAGACCGGAAGTCCCCCTCTATATAACCCATACAGGAAGTACCTCAGTTTTGTAGCAAGCAATTCCCAAAAAAAGGGAGGGACCTCTGTGTCCCGTGATGTACTCCAAGAAAAGGATTCTACAGGTAAAAAATAGGATTTTTCCTACAGCTTCTTTATCGTAAATCTCAGGACATAGAGCAGCTATAGTAATTACTATCTGGGATGTCCCAAAGCAATGCCCCTAAGGGGAGGGAGACACCATCATAGAAACTGCCACCAGAGAAGAACCTACTCTGCTATTTGTAATACGCTGAGGCCAAAGGCAGTATCTTCTACGTGATTGACATCGAACTGGTAAAAACCCTATAGATGTATAAACAAAAGACCAAATAGTGGTCTTTGTACACCTGGGCCACTGACACCCGATGGTGGATGGCCCAAGATACTCACACCTGGTAGAGAAACTCTCCCCAGAAAAACATTTTTTTGCCATTTAAACCATAGGCATCATTGATAAACTGGCAGATCCATTGTTAGATATTCGACCTGGGCTCTTCTGGCAGCACAAACCAGGATTCCTGACTTGTGCGGACAACTCAAGTAGACCCTGAGCATGTGAACTACCTCTAGAGTAGGTAGCAATCTTTCTCCTGCCGACTGTGGATTAGGAGAAAAATAAAAGGCAAGACACTGTCCTGATTCATGTGAAAACTAGAAACCACTTTAGGCTATAAAAATGGATGAGGATGAAACATCACCACCTTATGATGCAAGACCAAGAGTGTATATATTTTTCTAATTTTAATTCACCAACTTAGACTATTGTGTTTTGATCCATCACATATAATTCAGATTTTAAAAAAACATTGAACTAAAGGCTGTAATGTAACAAAATGGGTAAAAAGCCAAGGGGGGTGAATACTTTTGCAAGGCACTGTATAATTATTACTTGTCTGTCACACAGTTCTCCCATAGTAAGTACTCACACTTTGTTAATATCCATGGGCTGCTGCTATGTTTCCAGAGGCCTACTGAACCTGTTGCCACATGGTATGGCCGCCCCTTCCTGCATTTTTAAAAATAGGCCATACTGAGCGAGCCTGCACCCTCTAGTGGCTGGAGCCTACACAAGTAAGAAGTACATAGCATGATTAAACAGCACACTGCTCCCAGCAGCCACTGGGAGAACAGACAGATCTTTCTCTGCAGTTTTATTTTTCCAAAAAAAACAAAAAACAAATGCAGACTTACCATTCCTGCTGCAGAACTCTAAACATAATAGGAGTCCAATCTTCACCCATCACGGCGAGCTTTGTCATAAAAGACCTTCAGAGACTGGGTCCCCCCTTAAACTGGGGTCCACTTCCCTGGACCTGTATAGCACCCTGCAGGAAATCACCTTGGTCAGAACAAACACTGCACAGGTTACCATTACGAAGGGTCCAGCGCCATAAGGCTGCATTACAGGCAGAACCTCGAGGGATTGTCTCCTTCCAATGAGGCACGGGTACCATCCATTTTGGCCGACAGCTTTTTCGAATGGATCCGATTGAAGTCCATGATTCTTAATAGAACCATCCAGACCTCCAAGTATGCTCCAAAAGCAAATGTATCACATCAGTATCTACCACCTTGCAGACACTGGCGAAAAAACTGAGGTACTTCCTGTATAGGAGGGGTTATATAGAGGGGGTCTTGGGCTTAACGTACACGGGACGTTTTTACAACCTCTCCTGAACGATTTAACTTGACAGATAAAAACCCAGTTTTTGCCGCATTTACATGCTGCGTCTAGCGGTGTTTTGCCGTGGTTGCGTTTAGAAGCGTTTAGCCAAAAATGAAAAACGCCTACAAACAAAACGTGGCTAAATGCTGGTACCGTGTTTAGCGTCTGAAACTTTGGCATCTGAACTAATTTTTTTGCCTTCAAAGAAAAGCCTCAAGGCAACTGCCTAAAAAGGACATTAAACAAACCTGTGTACATGTACACATAAGATAACATTGAATGAGTTCATGGGCAGCTGAAAAAAGCAGCCAATGCCTCTGAACGTCCATTTACCAGCAGCAGTGTACATGAGGCCTTATGCCCCATGTACACTGCTGCTGCTAAACGGACGTTCAGCGGGCAGTTGGACACTTTTTTCAGCTGCCCCTGAACTCATTCAATGTTATGTGTGTACATGTACACAGGTTTGTTTACTGTTGTTTTTTGACAGTTGCGTTTATAGGCCTTTTCTTTTGAGGCAAAAAAATTAGTTCAGATGCCGAAGTTTCCGACGTTTCAGACTAAACGCGGTAACCCGCGTTTAGCCGCGTTTCGTTTATAAGTGTTTTTCATTTTTGATCATTAAAAAAAAAATAAAAAATTTTTTTAGAAACTCTGTAAACGCAGCAAAATGGATGTTTTAAACGTGGGTTACTAGCTGTCAAGTTAAATAGTTCAGGAGAGGTTGTAAAAACGTCCCGTGTACATGAAGCCTTACTGTCTTTTGTATGCCAGTATCCATTCACCTATAGGTGGCGTATAACCCAGATAGTAATTACTATAGCTGCTCTGTGTCCCGTGATGTATGATAAAGAAATGCAGGTTTTAACGTGTGAAAAAGGAAATTGCCCGAGAGAGTAAGCAACTTTGTAACATAATGTTCAGAATTATTTTTGCACAGGCTTCGATATAATACTATAAGGCTAGTTTTGGTCACTTAATTTTCAGTAGTAAGGTGTAACTGGAAAAGACAACCCTTTCATTAGGTAGCATCCTCATTAGTTTTGTCCATACTTTTTCTAAAGTTATTAGTGATTATTGCCAGGATTGCTGAATAATTTTAGTACCTATGCTCCTTTGCAAAAACTTTTGTTAGAATTCAGCTTTCTGTGTCAAATTTTAAACATTTTACTTTTTTTTTTTTTTTTTAAAGCTTCGAGAGCAGCTTCAGCTCATGGTGTACCACCTGGAATTGTAGAAATAGACAGCGAGAAGTTTGGTTGCCAATGGTAAGTGCAGACACTTTCTGCAGCGCCCTAATCATGTTTTGCAGTAGCATTTGTTTTTATTTTTAGTCTGAAGTTTTAGAACTGCCTCTTTATTCCTCGAACCTGACAGCATTAAAAGTTTTGCATGATGCTCCTTGTTCTACATAGCAGCCTAAAGCTGTTCCCCTTAATGGATGATTTGTAATTTAAGGATTGACTAGCATGTTTACTGGAAGTGAATTTCATGTCTTTACAGTTTCTGGGATTTTAAGCAAAGTAACATTGGTACCTATGGAAAGTATAATTAAAAAGCTTTTCTAAACCATATATGTGCATGGTAAAGACATGATTTTTTTCATTTTTTTTTTTTAACATAATTCTGATTTATCTGTGTGTGTATATGTCGTGTGTATATGTGTGTATGTATGTGTATATATATATATATATATATATATATATATATATATATATATTTATATATATATATATTATAGAGAGAGAGAGATATTAATCTCGCCTGATTGAGTTTGACAGCAATGGCGCCGCTTCTGTATCTCAATCAGGAGGGAGAGTCCCGGACGACCGAGGCATTCATGGTCATCGCTGGCTAGAGATGGGGCTTAGGTAAGTATTAGGGGGGCTGAGGGGAGCTGCTGCACAAAGAAGGCTTTTTATTTTCAAGCATAGAATGCATGAAGATGAAAAGCCTTCTGCCTTTGCAACCACTTTAAGTTGAAGATGTGGACAGACCAACTGATATTTTTCAGCTGCAACAGCAGCCAACCCCCAGAGTGAGGGATTGGAGAGGGGGAGGGGAGATGTATAGATGTAGTCCATTTACACCCATCGGTCCATAAGGGCGAATGGAGGGACTGATCTGGTTCGCCTGAAAAACTGACAGGAGCCTGCTTTTAAAAAGTCTGACATCTTTTAAAGTGGTTGTAAACCCACTAAAAAAGAAAAAAAAATACCTGCAAGACAAAGGCATAATGAGCATATCATACTAGCTCATTATGAATTACTTACATTTAGATCGAAGCCCCCACAGTGTTTCTCATACACTGCTCTGGCTGGCGACATCGCTTTCGGAGTTACTGTATACCCTTGTAAAGGGTTTACAACCACTTACACTCTGAAAGATTTTACCCCCTTCATGACCAGGCCATTTATTGCTATTCGGCACCTCGCTACTTTAACTGGTTATTGCACGGTCATGCATCGCTGTTCCTAAACCATATTTATAGCATTTTTTCACACAAAGCTTTCTTTTGGTGGCATTTGATTGCCACTGTTTTTTTTATTTTTTGCAATATAAATGAAAAATTGATATATATATATATATATATATATATATATATATATTTTTTTTTACTTTCTGCTATAAAATGTATCCAAAAGAAGGAACAAAAAAAACAAATCTTTATATATTTTGGCCAAAAGGCATTCTGCTACATGTTTTTGATAAAAAACAAAATCCCAATAAGTGTTTGGTTTGCGTAAATATATACTTGACTTTTTTTTTTATCCTATTGGCGGCAATCAGCGACCTATAACGGGACTGCAATACTGCGGTGGTCTGTCTGACACTGACGCTGGTCGGAACTAACTGCCACTGACATTATTACAGTGATCAGTGATAATACTATACACCGTCACTGTACTAATGACACTGGCTGGGTAGAGGTTAACATCTAGGGCGATCAAGGGGTAAAGTGTGCTGTTTTTCACTGATCTTTCAGTTTCTCATTTTGTTTTGTCTAAGTAGTGTAGTAGGCCCTATGTGCAATTTTGAACCGAATAAACAGATCTCTTAATGAAACCAACTTGTGAAAAGGGAGATCCCCAATGTCCTCCATGTCTTTTATCAAAGTTTGGGATGTCCCTAACCACTGGCATCTGATTCCAGATCTTTGTACCTCAAGACTTCATGGCGTGGAACAAACACATTCCCTGTCTGGATCGCCCACTACTTCTGTCCAGCCAGGCAAAATTCTCTCTGGCTTTGTGGATTTCTAGCTCAGCCATAGAATTCCTCCCCTCTCCCTGGGCTTTGGTAATGACTGATGCCAGCTTGTCAGACTGGGACGGGATCTACAATTCCCTTACTGTCCAACGGCACAGGATTTGAAGCGCCCCTATCCTGAAACTGAGAGCCATAAGACTGACTCTTCCACTCTGGACCCCTCACCTATGCGCTCTCCCAGTAGGAGTACAGACAACACCATAGATGTGGCCTACATTAACCACCAAGGGGGAACCAGAAGACGGGCAGCTGTGAAGGAGGCAAGCCTGATTCTATCTTGGGTGGAGAACCAAATTCTAAAAACATTCAGTCATATACAGTGGATATAGAAAAGAATCACCCCCTAATCGCATTTTGTTGCTTTACAGCCTGAAATGAAGACACACAGTTTTTGTTTTATCCATCTGTAATTTCTAGTGCAACTTATAGCATCCAAGTGAAAGATCTAACACTATCTCAGAAAAAAAATAATTTCAAAACCGAATCACTGAGTTGGAATAAGTATCCACTCCGTCAGTATTTTGTTGGACCACCTTTTGCTTTAATTAGTGTTTAGTCTATTGTAGGGCTGAAACAACTAATCGATTAATCAGCAACTAATCGATTATGAAATTAATAGATTACTATTTTCATAATCGATTAATCGGCCAGTAACATAATGGGGTAAAAAAAAACCTAAAATGAGCCCTTTATAGTACAAAAAGAGCAAATAATCCCTACTGTAAATATTACTTTCACAGTTCTACAGTAACAAAATGAACCCCTTACAGTAGTGATTATCTGCTTTTTTTGTACTACAAAGGGCTAATTTTTTTTTTTTTAAACCCCATTATTTTACTGAACGTCTTAGACCTGGTTCACATCTATGTGTTTTTTGGTGCTTTTTGCAGAAACGCACTACAGTTCATTTACATAGTTTCCTATGGGACACGTTTACATCTATTCTTTTTTCAGCCACTGCGTGTTTGGAAAGGGTCAGGGACTTTTTTTTAACGCAAAACTGTGCTTTTTTGGTTCAATATACTTCAATGGAGAAGCTGCAGAAAAGCATGTAATGCGCTTTTGCAGCAATTTGTGTTTTTTAATCTGCCCAACAACAAATTGGCCAAAAAAATGCAAAAACGCAAATTGCAGCAAAATCAATTTGACCTCACTAACAATTAGAAAATCGAAAACGAACGTTCTTAAAATTACATTTTTTTTTTTAAGGAAGACATTGTTTTTTTTAATACAAAAATTTGATCTCTGAGTCTGATATTTACCAGATTTACTCTTTAATAGTATATATAGTATATCTCTTCTGTCTGTTATTCTTAGAGTGGATTAGAGATTTTGCTCCCTAACCATATAGTTGGTTATTTATATTTACAACTGCATAGAGATATTTAAGAATAAATTGCCTTTTTTTAAAAAAACTTTACATATTAACTAAATTATACACCACACTTATTTTTTAATGTTATTAACCGATTAATCGGCCAACTAATCGATTATGAAAATAATCGTTAGTTGCAGCCCTAGTCTATTGGGATATGTCCCTACTTACTTTGCACAGCTCGACTCTGCAATATTTGCCCACTCTTCATGGCAGAACTGCTCAAGTTCAGTTAAATTTGATGGTGACTGTTTGTGGACTGCAGTCTAAGTCATTCCAAAGATTTCCAATGGGGTTTAAGTCTGGGCTCTGACTAGCCCATGCAAGGACATTCACCTTTTCCTCGTTCAACCACTGTGTGGTCATTTTTGCTGTTTGTTTTGGGTCACTGTCATGTTGGAAGGTAAACCTTCTTTCCATTGACAACTTTCTGGCAGAGGGGCAGCAGATTTTCCTCAAGAATTTGATGGTATTTTCCCCCATCCATATTTCTTCTATCTGGCAAGTATAGATGTGCAAAGTTAGTAGAGACCTATCCCGACAGACTAAAGGCTGTAATTAAAGCAAAAGGTGGTCCAACAAGATACTGACATATGGGGGGGGCGGGGGCGGTGGGATTGAGCCTTTTCCTCAGCGATTTGTTTTTAATGTTTTCGGACCTATTGTGTTATCTTTCACTTAGATGTTATAAGTTGCACTAGTAAATACAGCTGGTTTAAACAAAAACTTTTTGTCTTCATCTCAGGCTGCAAAGCAACAAAATGTGATTATTTTAAAGGGGGGAGGGGGTGTGATTCTTTTCTATATCTACTAGGAGTGGTTACACAACCTTCCCCCACCCAGGGATTTTTTTATTACTCTTGTTAGAATTGGGGAACACCAAATGTAGACATCATAGTCTCCATATTCAACAAAAAAATTGGACAGCTTTTGCGTTTCAGGGTTCCCCTGGCATTTGCAATGGTGATTCCTTGGGCCCCATTAAGTCTAGTGTATGCATACCCTCCAGTGAAGCTTCTCCCTCAACTGCTCTTCAAGATAGAGGTGGTGCCCAGGAGAACTTGGGCCCGGTCTAAGTGGTGCATCCATCCCTCTGGATAACAGATGGAATGCCTGTGGTCTTGCTGCCCTCCTCAGAACAATGGGTGTCCTTTAGGACTGAAACAAAAAAAAGAGGAAAGGAGGGAGCATCAACCTTGCTAATTACCAAAGATAAAATTTATTAAAAAACTGTAGCAGTAGTTGTCATACTTGCAAACAAATGTGTTTAAAAAGCGCTTATTACATGCACATACCCTTGTCATCTTCATAGGAATTGAATAAAACAATCTTGGTAGAACATTCCGGAAGGACATCTCATTCCTCCTTCTATACATTTTCCTTCTTTTCTATCCCCTTCTTTTCTCTTCTCTCTCTCTCTCTCTCTCTCTCTCTCTCTCTCTCTCTCTCTCTCTCTCTCTCTCTCTCTCTCTCTCTCTCTCTCTCTCTCTCTCTCTCTCTCTCTCTCTCTCTCTCTCTCTCTCTCTCTCTCTCTCTCTCTCTCTCTCTCTCTCTCTCTCTCTCTCTCTCTCTCTCCCTTAGCTAAAATATTACCTAGTTAGGTGGGTAGCAGGCTTTAGAATGTGACATCCCCGCTAGTTTAAATAGCATTTGATCTGTGGGTTGGATGTGCCGCTCCCCTTTCCATGACACAGCTTGTACCCATTTGGGGTGTCCGGAGAGGGGCGGCTCTAACCACAATTGTTTCTAAATCTATCTATTTGAAATTCGTTCTCTTATACGTTGCATTACTATGGATTTAGTATTCCACTATGTAAAAGAATGTATCAATGATTCTATTTTCTCTGAAAAACTTTAATAAAAAACTATTGAAAGTAAAAAAGTGCTGATCAGTACATCAGACCAAATGGAACCGTGTCTCTGGACACCTGCAACCTGGACCCAGTGTTGAAAGGGACCCGATGGCATCGCTAACGCGTTTCAAGGGAGGACCCTCTTCCTCAGAGCCAAAGCAGGAAAAAAAACAAAAAACACTTTGGTTCTGAGGAAGAGGGTTCTCCCTCCCAAAAAACAATCTTTTTTTTTTTTTTTTGTTACCAAAGAGATTACAGGAGCAAAACTGCTTACCAATCTGCTTTTAGTGCTATTTTGTTTACTGCAACATAAAATGTGAGAATATGATTTCAGGCAAGACCTTGCTTTTGCAGTGTTTTGTTACCAACATTTCCAATTTTTCCATTTTGTTTTGTGAATATTGAACAGTTTGTTAGAAAGTGTTTTTTTGTGTATTATTTGGTTTTGCAGCCATACATAGGTTGGGTACAATTATTGAATTTCTAGTTTTAAAAACAAACTAAATGAGTCCTTTCTTGTGCCTTGGCCACAGGTTAAATGCCCATTTCGAAGTAAGTCCCGATAGCTCTGTCTCCAGATCGGAAATGTACTCGGAGTATCTTTCAACATGCAGCAAATTGGCAAGAGGTGGAATTCTGACCTCCTCTGGGTTCTACAAATGTCTAAGGTACAAGAACTGCTCTTTTTATTAAATGTGTTTTTACCATCTACCCGGATTTTAGTTATTTTGTTTTGCTTGTTAGTGGTAGAAAGACCTCAGGCACTGATTAAAAATAGGGGTGGCATGGTTTTTGGGAGCAGCAAGTATACAGTACATAGTTACCACTTCAAGAAACACTGACAAAATATAGTAGAACAAAAGTAAGAAAAATCGAAGCATTGAGCTAATTTTGTCAAATTTCTTATATATGGTTTACTTGGATTATGCTTTTCTATTTTGTAAAGCAACTAGCATAAGTACACTTGAGGGGAGGGGGAAGAGAGTCGAATAGTTGGGCTGCAGTACTCATGTGCCAACGGAACATACTAATAGACGCGAGCAGAGTGACAGATGAGCCAGTCAGTCTGACACATTTTACCTTTACTGTCCACTAATAGCTCGGGAGCAGGGACAAGACCTTTTTGTATTAACTACAGTAGCGAACAGTCAGCTTTCCAGGCTGGCTGTACTGTGTGGAAGGGGCTTTGTCTGGACCTTTTTTGAGAGCTGGATTGCTAGGTATAGATATGTGTGCCTCGAATACCTGGTCCTTCCCTGTACTTTTGGTTCTTTCCTGGCTCCTACATTAATACAGGGCTAAGTAGTGATGTAGGGCCAGATGAAAGTATTCTGGCAGGAGTACCAAGTTCCCATACACCTGGAAGTGTGCTGTACGTTGAATCTGTTCCTGCAGACAGCAGGTATTGGTGGTGCCGGCGTCAGGAGAAGCAAGTATTAACTTAACCCTTTACTTTGCAGG
This sequence comes from Lithobates clamitans, assembly GCA_037952925.1. Taxonomy (NCBI): domain Eukaryota; kingdom Metazoa; phylum Chordata; class Amphibia; order Anura; family Ranidae; genus Lithobates; species Lithobates clamitans. Next base: position 9,481,792 of record JBBGZY010000470.1, read on the forward strand.
GAGGAGTCACTTAAAACCTGAATTTTGTGTTTGTTTTTTCCAAGCAATAATTTTTGCAATTTGAGTGACATTCTGTTTTTGGTGATCCTTAATAGTTTGTGCATACATTTTACATTCATGCTAGTTATTTTTTTTGATAATGTGTACAGTTAATCTGCATGTTTTGTAGGTCCGTACTCCCAAATCACAACATAAAGCGAGTAGAAGACCCGAACAATAATGGACAAGCTCATATTCACGTTTCTGGTGTGAAGAGAAGGGCATTACCACTTCCAATTCAGATGTACTATCAACAGCAGCAGTCTCCTGCTGTCAGGGCAGACGTGGTGCCTGATGCAAATACAGCAGGTTCACATTTTTTTTTTCCTGAATTTTTATTGGAATATTAACCAAAGGCTCTCAAGCATTATGCAACTATATTTTTTTCCTTTGTTATACAAAATTCTAATCGGTTATTGTACACCTAGTGGAATTTCAAATCTTGTTGACTGAGGTTGTGTCTCGTATGGATTTTAAATGAAAGGGGAAGCGGTCATATATTTATGCACCCACATTAGGTTTGGGCAGCCTTAGAGTTCGTGTTTGTTCTAGAATTAAAGTTCGAGTAACTTCACTGCAAACCCTCGTCTTCTCGCCCAGGCTAGTATGGCAGGATTAAGAAAATTCATGTAGGAAAAATATTGACAGGACTGCAGGGAGGAGAACACTGATTTCATGTTTCTTGCACAAAAAAAATGCCACACTTTTTACTGATTAGAAATGCAATGCATTGTTGCCTAATGAACAATGCACACCGCTGAATAAAGATCAGTGCAGCATTGAGTACAGAGCCATAAAATAAAATTGGAACATATTACATTTGAGTGCAGTAATTTACTTGCATACATGTGTTTACGCAAGTATAAATGAGTATATTGTACAATACTGGCAATGAAGAAGATTTTTACTCGTCTATATGCTTAAGCGCCTATATTCAACATTACTCAGCTCTTCAGTTTTTTTTATTCAAGGACTTTGTCGAGTTCCTGAGTTAACATCAGTAAATTATGATGCCTGTGATGGTTCGCTTTAAAATACTACAGAAATAACTGACCAGTCTATCACTTCAAGGTAAAGCAGCCATATGGCATGGGAGACCATAGCAGAATTGAGCCCCTTGCATACAGGCATCATTCCCCCAGCCAGGAAAAGTGACTGCCAAGTAATGAATGCCATTTGAGTCCTTACTATAGGTATAGGAGATCAATGTATGAATTTTCACTGGAAAATGTGGAAGTGATCAGTTTTCTAAACAGCCCTCATTCGACTTTTTAGATTTACATTCGTTCCCGGTTGCTGCTGACAATCGAACTCGCTGAACTATATCTTATTAACCACTTCAGCCCCGGGAGAATTTACCCCCTTCCTGACCAGGCCATTTTTTGCAATACGGCACTGTCACTTTAACTGACAATTGCATGGTCGTGCTGCGACATACCCAAACAAAATTTGTCCTTTTTTCTCCACAAATAGAGCTTTCTTTTGGTGGTATTTGATCACCTATGCGTTTGTTTTTTGCGCTATAAACAAAAGAGCAACAATTTTGAAAAAAACATTTTGTACTTTTTGCTATAATATCCCCAATTTTGAAAAGAAGATATTTTCCTCAGTTTAGGCCGATATGTAGTATTCTACATATTTTTGGTAAAAAAAAAAAATCGCAATAAGCTTATATTGGTTTGCGCAAAAGTTATAGTGTCTACAAAATAGGGGATAAATTTATGGCATTTTTATTCTTTTACTAGTAATGGCAGCGCTCAGCAATTTTTATCGTGATTGCGGCTGACACTTTTGGGACCAGTGACATTTATACAGCGATCAGAGCTAAAAATAGTCATTCATTACTGTATAAATGTCATTGACAGGGAAGGAGTTAACACTAGGGGGAGATCAAGGAGTTAACTTTGTTCCCTGGGTGCGTTCTAATGGGGGGGTGTTACTGACTAGGGGAGGAGACCGATCGTTGCTACTTAGCACACTGTTTGTCTCTACTCCCCTGACAGAACTGGGATTTGTGTTTACACACACAGATCCCGGTTCTCGCTCTGTCGCAAGCAATCGCGGGTGCCCAGCAGCCATCACGCCCACCAGGCATGCGCATTGGCTCCGGGGACACGCGCGCGCCTGCTAAAGCGTCTTGAAGAGCCGACGTACAGCTACGACGGCTCGCACAGGGGAGCCAACCTGCCACAATATAACTGCGGCGGCTGGTCCGGAAGTTGTTAAAGTGGATGTAAACCTGAGTCATGAAATTTGAGCTGGTCACATATATCTGTAGTGTTTTGTTATCTCTCTCCAAAGCACTATGTCCCGTAGCTATCTCCTGCTCCATTCTTCTGTTATCAGCCTGATAACTCCTGACAAGTTCTCCGTCACATATAATAAAAGCAGCCGGAGTTTTGTGTTGGGAGGATGTTATAAAGAGATTAGCAGCGTGCTGAATGTCTCTACCTATGAGGAGAGGGGGTGTGTGCCTCTCCTCCAATCAGCTGTCTTGGCTGTATGCCCAGGCTTCACTGCAGTGCTAACCAGGAAGAGTAAAATCTCCTAACACAATGTGCACTTTCTAAACCATATATAAAGATGAAGACTGCTGATATACATGTAAAACTTATGTAGGGAGATTTGTTTCATCCCTGTGTATGATCTGAGGCTGTTTACAGCCACTTTAACCACTAGCCCACCGCCCACCGTCAAATGACGTCCTGGGCTTTGGGCGGGTATATCTGAATGATGCCTGTAGTTACAGACTTCATTCAGATATTGCCGGTTTCAGCCGGCGAATCTCTACACCATAGGAACGATCATAGCGGCCGTTCCGCCGTTCCGCCGCTTGATCGTTCCTATGGGAGGCGAGAGGGGACGTCCCCCCCCCTCCCGCCGCCCTCCGGTGCTTTTACCGACTCACCTCAGCGATCGGTGAGTTGGATAGCGGATCCGCCGGCGCCGGATGTAGATCATAGAGATTTCCGGCGGACCAGATGGTCCCCGGAGTCTCTATGATCGTCGGAGGCCGGGCGCGATGTTATGACGTCACGCCCGGCCTCTCCATTCAAAAAAACGGCGCCGCTTCGGCCTGGAAGCGGCGATTGGTTTTTTTTTTTTATTTCAGGCTTCCCAGCCTAGTGGTGAGATATGGGGTCTTATTGACCCCATATCTCACTATTAAGAGCACCTGACATGTCATATTGCTATTACAAGGGATGTTTACATTCCTTGTAATAGGAATAAAAGTGATCAATTTTTTTTTTTTGCAAAAAAGTGTCAAAATAAAAAAAAAATAAAATATAATTAACAATAAAAAAAAAAAAAAAAATTTTTAAAGCGCCGCTGTCCCCGTGTGCTCGCACGCAGAAGTGAACGCATACGTAAGTCCCGCCCACATATGAAAACGGTGTTCAAACCATACATGTGAGGTATCGCCGCGAACGTTAGAGCTAGAGCAATAATTTTGGCCTTAGACCTCCTCTGTAACTCAAAACATGTAACCAGTAAAAAAATTTAAAGCGTCGCCTATGGGGATTTTTAAGTACCGAACATTGGCGCCATTCCACGAGCGTGTGCAATTTTGAAGCGTGACATGTTAGGTATCTATTTACTCGGCGTAACTTCATCTTTCACAAAATGCAAAAACATTGGGCTAACTTTACTGTTTTCTTTTTTTTTTTTAAACACAAAACAGTTTTTTCCCCAAAAAACGCGTTCGAAAAATTCCTGCGCAAATACTGTGTGAGATAAAAAGTTGCAACAACCGCCATTGTATTCTCTAGGGTCTTTGCTAAAAAAACATATATAATGTTTGGGGGTTCTATGTAATTTTCTAGCACAAAAATGATGATTTTTACATGTAGGAGCAGTGTCAGAATTTGCCTGGTATTGAGGTGGTTAAGGTACCATGCGTCAGTTTCTATATTTTTAACCATTTGTTAGGACCGGTGTTGTTCAGATCTAGTTTACAACTGAGCACAGCACAGACAGGGTTAATTATGTTAAACCTTGCTCCACAGCTCCCTCCTAAACCTTACAAAGCAGGGAGAGCTTGTTTAGAATTCCCATCAAAAAGAAAAAGCTCTACATTTTCCCATAGTAACCATTTTTCAGATTGCTGAATGCCTGATTGGAAACAACTGTCTAATCCAGACATTTAGCAACCCTCCACTCTTCCACTGACAACGTTTGCCCTGTGCAACCAAATGTTTCTCATACTGTTAATATTCAGTCTCCCAGCCCTGCCCTATCCTTATCCGTGATGTCATTCACATTCTGAATGGGGACACGCAAGTGTCCTCATTCATGAGAGAGCTCCACCAGGGGAACAGCTCCTTCAGTCAACTTCTCAGTCCTATAAGCCATCCTTTGTTTTGGCTTGTGTGCGTGACTGAGCCGCAAGTGAGACAAGCCCACCAACCAGGATGATCGAGTCAACACCTCAGGGAGTAAATGGTTATATATATATATAAATAATTTTTTTCTTTTTTTGTGCGCACATCAATCACTTTATATTACATTAATGACTGCAAGGATTTCTAACCACGTTTAAAGTGTCACTAAACCCATATCATAAACTATCAATAAATGCTGTATTACATGCTGTTCATACTCAGTCACTGAGATTTGTTTTCTGTATTCTGCAAAGAAACCTGGTTGATCCTGCTATTCTGTATCTCCTCCTATTGTTCATGTCCCCAGTGCAGTTGGGGATTTTACAGAGCAGTGTTGGCAGCTATTGCACATGCTCAGTTTTCAGCGAGTTTCTGTGCTGCGCATTTCATCCCTATCACATCTGAGCAGTCACACATCTGGGCGTATACATTGTGGTAAATTACTGCCCACACCCTTCCTCCTTTATGCCCACTAACCAGCTAAACACAATGGGGCGGGATATTATATGTAGATTAATGGGGGCTTCGCCTTCCTTTTATTCTAAGACACCGGCTGGAGGGGCGTGACACATCCTGTGACTGGCAGAAAACCGCCCACACCGTGTTATTGCCAGAAAAAAATTTGATTTTAAATATACTGTATATGATGATTTAAAACAGTGTATTGATATTTTATTTTTTACTCTGTATCCCATTTTTATTTTTAATTTTGAGCATGTAACAAGCAGGAGAGGACTAGAGGCTTCTTCTGCTTATGTTTCCCTGCAGACAGGCTAGGGAAAGGGTTGGGACATGTCACAGCTGTAGATTGATTAGGAAAGGGTACTTGGATGCTATTTTTTTATTGAAATAATTAGTGCCATCACCCACATGCAGAAATAGATGGGACCATGTAAATTAAACAGTGTGTGTTTAGTATCACTTTTAAGTGTTTGTTGTTTTTTTAAGCAAGTGAAAAGCACTTATCAGCAATTTTGCTTTCAGTCTTTATTTTGAAGAAAAAATTAAAGTAGAAAACATTTAGGCCCCTTTCAGACGAGGCGGACTCCGTTTCTACGGAGCCCGCCTCGGTCCGCCGGCTCAGCGGGAGATCTGTCCGCTGATCTCCGCTGAGCCGGCGGATGACAGGTCCCTCTCTGCTCACTGAGCGAGGGGCTTGTCAGGCGCCGCTGCCGCCTATGGAGGGATCGGACGAAAACGGACAGCGTGTCCGTTTTCGTCAGATCTCATCCGATCCGCCAGCGACGGATCTGGACGTAGAGCCATACGTCTGCTTTTAGCGGATCGGACGGGGTCGGATGTCAGCGGACATGTCTCCGCTGACATCCGACGGTCCATAGGCTAACATGGATCGCCCATTCAGGTCCGCCGTCAAAACTGACAGGCGGATCTGAATGGTCCGATCGTGTGAAAGGGGCATCTCAGTACTTTCCATGTATCAAAAGAACAGAAAAGAAAAAAAAAATACAAATATCACATCACATAATACAAGCAGTCTAGGGGGCATAGTCTATCAGTAACAGAGAAACGGCAAGCTTGACTGCCTCCTAGTGTATACATTAAGCAATACATTTTCAATACCACTATCATGTTATGTGACTGGAAAACATGTAACAAATATAGAGTAGGTGTTATCCCAATTAGGCTGCAACAATGGAAATACACTTTTTAAGTGTGGGAATTTAAGAACATAAAATGTGGCATAAATTATTGGGTGAATCCTAGCATACAGTTGTTGAATATGAGTAATTAAGAAGGAAATCGTCTTTGAAATATATTCAAACATCATACAATAGCAATGGTGAAATACTATTTTTTGCTAAAATTATTCTTATAGTTGAGAATCATCACACAGCAGCTGATACATATTTGTGTGTATAGCCTGCATGCATTCAAACCCAGATGTGAATTTTATGTCTGTTAGTCATGATTTAAGGTGGGCCTGTCATGCCTGCCTGCCAGACTTTCTCTTTATGGTTTCAAACCCTGTGAAACTATAATCTGAGAAGTATTCACAGCACTACTTGCAGTTTGCTTTCTGAATACTTGTATTGCGTCAGTGAACTAAAGTGTTGAAGCTAGGTAATTATCATGACCGTGAGACACTTGACATTTTTAGGAGATTAACCATAGCAGGTTTGAAATGACAGGTTTCCTTTCACATATTAAAAGATATAGATACTCAGGAACATACATTTGACAGCACATTTTAGCTTCTGTGGAGGTAAGATGCTGTAAAACACATCTGCCTACCAGTAAGCAGGTAGCCCTACCAGGTTCCTTACTGAAGAACCGAGGACATTAATGAATTTCTTCTCTGCATTTAAAACTTGTTTATCATATTCTATAAAAAAGCAAAAAAAATCACTGTTGCAGATGTTTGTGACCGTAAAATACACTAACAAGTAATATATGCATATAAGCAGTCATGACAACACATGTTTAGTTCTCTTGGCACATAGACTGATACTTGTTTTTTTGTTTGCAGGAATGCCACAAGGAGCTGCAAATCCTTTCCAGAGAGGTCCAGCAGCTAACCAAGCTCCTAATCTGGCAGCAACACAAATGTCATTTCCTATTCAAGGCATCCACAGTGTGGCACAGACAGTTTGCCGGATACCGCAGAACCCTCTAAGTCAAGCGCAGCATCAGCAGAATACTACTGTGACTGTAATACAGAATAAAACTCCAATTTCGTGTGAAGTAGTGAAAGCTACAGTAATACAGGGTTCTGTTCAGCACTCAGCAGTTCCTGTCTCCATCTCTTTGGGAGGATCAACACAAGCTTCAATCGTTCAAAATCACGCCGGGCAGCAGTCTTCTGTTGCTGTAGTAGGTTCTCAGGCATTGTTTCACCATTCATCTGTTATTCAGCAACAGCCCCCATTACACACAATGGTACCTGGACAGATAGCATCAGGAACACCTGTAGCAGTTATTCAGCAAGCTGTTCCTCAAGGTCACATATTTGGCAGAGTTCAGAATATGCCAGCAGGCACAGCAGGAATTCAACAAGGGCAGCAGCTGATCACCACCTCTTCGCAAACTCTGCAGGTTCCGTCACAGCAGTCTCCAGCTTCCAGCCAGCCAAAAGATACAGTTATCTTAACTCCTCAACAATATGTAACAACTTCATCATCCAACATAGCATCTGTAACAACAGTACAAAGTTTCCATGTTGCCACTGGTCAGGTGGTTACTATAGCTGGTGTTCAAAATCCACAAGCCTCTCGAATTGGTTTCCAGAGTATTGCTCCCAAACCCCTCTCTTCTCATCAGGTGTCATCTGCAGGTGTAGTTCAGCAGCCCCAACAGCAGCAGCCTCAGCAGAGTGTTGTAATTGTTAGTCAGCCAGCTCAACATGGACAAGCATATGCACCAGCCATACACCAAATTGTTCTCACTAATCCAGCTGCCATTCAAGCTGGGCAGACTGTTCAGTTAACTGGGCAACCAGGTATAGCACCGTCTTCATCTCCTTTACCATCTCCAAATAACCAGCTCCCACCTATTATGACATCTCCCCCAACCACTCCAGTTTCACAAGGACCTCCACCAACTGTTAGCCAAATGCTTTCTGTCAAAAGGCAACAGTTATCACCAGCACCTCACCAACAGCCCCAAACTCAACAACAGGCACAAGTGCAAACTCAGCAGACGCAGCCATCCCAGCCTGTACAAGTACAAATTCAGCAACAGCAAGCTCAGAATGCAAATGTTGGTCTTTCTACTCCTGGTGAGTCCAGCTTAATCAAACAGCTGTTGCTTCCAAAACGGGGACCTTCCACTCCAGGAGGAAAACTCATACTCCCTGCTCCTCAAATACCACCTCCCAACAATGCAAGAGCACCAAGTCCCCAGGTGGTGTATCAAGTAGCTAATAATCAAACGCCTTCATTTGGAGTACAAGGTCAGCCTGCTACTCAACAAATTCTTGTTGGGCAGCAAAATGTACAGTTAGTTCAGAGTACCATGCCGAACCAAACTGGTGTTCAGACTGTTCCAATTTCAAATCTGCAAATATTGCCAGGCCAGTTGATATCAAATTCCCCCGCAACAATTTTCCAAGGGACTACAGGCAATCAAGTGACAATAACAGTTGTGCCAAACACAAGTTTTGCTACTGCAACAGTAAGCCAGGGAAGTACACCTCAGATCATTGCACCAATAAGTGGGGCACAAACAGGAGTTGGATTACAGGTACAAACTCTTTCTGCTGCTGTTACGCAAACCGGTGGGCCTTTAACAGGATCTACGAATTCTCCCCCTTTTAGGGGTGATAAGATAATTTGCCAAAAGGAGGAAGAAGCAAAGGAAGCTACTGGCTTGCATGTTCATGAACGTAAAATTGAAGTTATGGAAAATCCTTCCTGTCCAAAAGGTTCTGCAAACACCAGCAATGGGGAAACTAATGAAAATAATGTGCAAGTAGGAAGTCTCTTAAATGGTAAAAAGTGTGACTCTACTCTACCTCCTTCAAACTCAGGGAAAGCTCAGAATGAGGCCAGCCAGCTGGTCCCTAATGGGTCATCTGTGGAACTGGGGGAAAATGGAGCTTCCGCAAAGCTAAGCTCTGAGCAGGCAGACACACAGGAAAGTAAGATTGACTTTAAACGGCCACAAGTTAATGGGATTTGTGATTTTGAAAAGGAAGACTGTTCACATTTGAGCAAAAACATTCCAAATCACAAAACTTCCAACCACGTAGGAAATGGTGAAATATCTCCCGTCGAGCAACAAGAACTTCTTGATTCTTCTCAACAAGTTACTGCCAAAGGTGAACAAGTGGAAAGGCTATCCAATGGACCTGTAGCACCCAACAGTTTATCACATTCTGCAAGCAGCAGTCGTGATACTTCAAACCTTTCAAATCAAATGCATTGTGGTAACCCCACAGATTTACCCAATGGACCTGTAGTTTCCACTTTGAATTCAGATGTGCCTCAGCAGCGTCCGTCTGTAGTTATTCCTGCTCAGTCTACAGCCCCCATTATACCAGGTCATCAACTTATAACATTGCCTCATACAGGAGCTAGAATTATTCAGCCTACTCTACCTGCCGATGTACGGTCAACTAATGGAACAGCAGAATGCAAATCTGTTAAGCGACCAGCAGAGGACAGTGAAAGGGAATCTGCCCCAGTCATTCCCAGCAAAGTGGGAGTACGGATTGTTACAATCAGTGACCCAAATAATGCTGGCTGTAGTGCAACAATGGTTGCTGTGCCAGCTGGCGTAGATCCAAGCACTGTAGCTAAAGTAGCAATAGAAAGTGCTGTTCACCAAAAACAGCAGCATCCACTCACATTTGTACAAACAGTAGTTGCACAGGTAAGTCGATCTGTTTTAACATAAGATGTACTTTTTTTTTTTTTTTGAGGTTGCAAACTTTTAAAACAATTAAAAAAAAAGAGAGAAACCAAGTAGCGGTTTAGCGTTTAATCTACACACCTTTGTTTATATTTCATAGCTTTATTATCTTACTATGCACCGTTACCATTTATTTGGCCATTTCTGGGCCTTTCATTAACCATTATGTGTCTAATAGTAGAGGGAGGTAGAGGTGCATGCTTGTTTGAACCAGAAATGGCTTTTCATAAAAAATTTTTTTTTTTTTTTCTCAGAGGGTAAGCGAAAAAGTAATTTTAGTAAATCCCCCCCCAAAGAGTATATATGCTCCAAAATCAGGGACCTTGGAAAATAAAATGTTGACTTTTTTGCCTTTTTTTATATTGTTGCAAAATATTTGCGCAGCCGTTAATCAAACGCGCATTTTCAGGACAGTGCACACAAACACAACATCCAATTTTTGGTAAAATTTGAAAGATTAAGAGAAGTATGGGTGGTTTTTTTTTTTTTTACAGAATTATACTTAGGTGAATGCATGCAGCATCGGTCCCCCACCGTCTCTAAGACCGCCGATCGCTTGGTTTTCAGGACTTCCTGAACAAAGAGCTGGTGACTGTCAGTCTGTGGCTGTGAAGGGAGCGGGAGTGGATGGCTCAGGCTCTCAGCGGCTCGCCGAGAGCCTGAGCCGGTCCAGGCATGTGGGCAGATCCCGACTTCATTGTCCCGATCTTACCCCAGCCTGGACCGGCTCTGTGACGTCAGCCGACAGCGGGATTCAGCCCACTCTCTGCTGAAAACGGGTCACAGGAGTGCACAATGGACTGGAGAAGTACAGCCAAACAAGCTTTAAAGTAAATAGACACCAAGCATGTAGAATGCAATTGCTGTGTGGATAGTGCAGACATTGTTCCCTAAAGCTGAACCAAGCAGTCCATTGACTTTTTTGCTGTCATCAACAGAAAGGGTAGGGTGGAACAGATCTGCTTGCTGCCAAACCAGCTCCAGTATCTTTTCACTGCATTCCCTATTCACTTATAAGCTTCAGTACCATCTCCTGTTGATAATTCCCGCTGTCGCAAATACAGCGGAGACAACAGGTTATGGATGGAAGACGACTGCCAGTGACCAGCAAGGAGGATCAAGTTACAGGTGGGGTGGCAGTAGGCAAGATTATTAAAAATGTCTATTTATCATTCTTAGTGCTCTGTGAAAAGCACTCCAGTTTTCATTCATAAGTGAAGAGATGGTAAACATGAATGGCATGTTTACTTTCTCTTTATTTGTGAATGAATAGGAAGAACTCTGTACACAGCACTTCCTGATCAGTGTTGCGACTGCAGAGGGGAGATTACTTGATTACTCTGTTCTGAATTTCATTTCTTATATTTAAAAAAAAAAAAAAATCAATGGTTCATTCATGTCTGCAATGCAGGAATACGTGAAATATGCACATTGCCGCAGCAATGTGATAACACACATTGATTTTAAAACTTTATAAAAACTGCATTAACTCAATGCTGTGCGAAGCACTGCATTAAAATTAAATGCATACATGGATCATTTTATCGCAGCATAGCTTCAATTTTCATAGTTCATAAAAGCTCAATTCAAAATTTTTAAAAATATATTTTGTTAACTCCAGTACAGCTTTATCTTTTCAATTTTTCAGGAATTTTAATCTGGCCACCTGAGGTCAAAGGTGGCAAGCAGCCTGAAAAGGTTAAAGTAGACCTTCCACTGTTAAAGGAAGGTCCGCTTTTTATGTTCACCACCCCTCCCCCTTGCATAAAGTTTACAAAAAAATTAGTGTATTCAAAGTTTAAAAGAAAAATTGAGTATACTCCTCTTACCCCCGATTCCACCTAAAGAGCTTAGACTAGGGTGACATCCCCTTCCCAGTGATATTTGGGTAATGTAGACTACTCCCAACACTGTTGCAGCATTCCTCCTGCAAGATCTGGAGGAAAGGTCTGTATCATATATCTTTTATCTCTATCCTACAAGATGTATTTGTAGACCTTGGGTTATATATGCCGGTTTTCTTTAGGTTATTGGACGCTGACAAAAAAACATGCTAGGGATACTCATAACCCCACCCACACCATTAGACTCCCATTTTCTGCTAGTGTCTTTAGGTGCTAGATAGGGCTGAAACAACTAATCGATTAATCGACAACTAATCGATTATGAAATTAATCGATTACTATTTTCATAATCGATTAATCGTCCAGTAACATAATGGGGTTAAAAAAAACCTAAAATGAGCCCTTTATAGTACAAAAAGAGCAAATAATCGCTACTGTAAGTATTACTTTCACAGTTCTACAGTAAAAAAAAATTACAGTAGTGATTATCTGCTGTTTTTTGTACTATAAAGGGCCTATTTTCGTTTTTTTTTCCCCATTATGTTACTAAATGTCTTAGACCTGGTTCACATCTATGTTTTTTTGCAGAAACGCACTACAGTTCATCTACATGGTTTCCTATGGGACACGTTCACGCAAAACTTTTTTGGTTCAATAGACTTCAATAGAGAAGCTGCAGAAAAGCATGTAATGCGTTTTTGCAGCAATTTGTGCTTTTTAATCTGCCCAACAACAAATTGGCCAAAAAAAAGCAAAATGCAAATCGTAGCAAAAACACGTGCACAAAAATCAAAACGCACTGCAGAAACAGATCAAAAGCAAACTGCATAGGTGTGTACCGAGCCTTATGCTGGCCACACGGATCAATTTTCAGAAAAATCTTTGTACATTCGCTGAATGAAAGAATGTTGTTTGACATTTTCACTTGTTTTTAACATTCTGTTTTTAAAATGAATGTCATTTCTGAACGAAAACCACATACACTGTCTGAAAATTCCTTTGACCAAGTTTTCTATTATTTCCAAATTTTCCCGTCACTGTGGTTGAAAATGAACATCGATTTGACCCCACTAACGATTAGAAAATCGAACGAACGTTCTTAAAATGACATTGTTTGTTTTTATTTTTAATTAAAAAAAATTGATCTCTGATGATTATTTACCAGATTCACCCTTTAATAGTATATACAGTATATCTCCTCTAATAGTATATACAGTATATCTCCTCTGTCTGTTATTCTCAGAGTGGATTAGATATTTTGCTCCCTAAACATATAGTTGGTTATTTATATTTACCACTGCATAGAGACATTTAAGAATAAATTGCCTTTTTTTAAAACTTTGCATATTAACTAAAATTATACACCATACTTTTTTTTTAATGTTATTAACCGATTAATCGATTAATCGAAACAATAATCGGCCAACTAATCGATTATGAAAATAATCGTTAGTTGCAGCCCTAGTGCTAGATCTGTTCTCCTGTGGAACTGACTCCAGCTTGTAGTGCAAGGTGTGTAGTTATCCGCAGGGTGCTATACAGGTCCAAGGCCATTGTCCAGTTCTATGGTTCCCAGACCATGAAGACCCCTACTGGGCTTTGCCCACTGTGAGAGGTAAAACCTGAACATCCTAGTTAGTGTCTTGGATAAGGTAGGACAGGTGTCCCTGGCTTTCAATAACACAATCCGCAGTACAAAGCACACCATACCATTATGGAGGAAGGCATTCAAGACCCTGATTTTGTAGCAGAGACTGCAGAGGCCTGCATTTTATGAGGTAAAAGTTATGGCTTGGCACCAAATGCCTCTACTATGGACACGCTGTGTGACATGATGCGTACTAGTCTTCGCCTAGCAGCACCTTACACTGTAAACCTAAACAAGCCCCTATGGACACTTAAAGGGGTTGTAAACCTCTGTGTTTTTTCACCTTAATGCATGCTATGATGAAAAAACACCTGGCAGTGACCCCCCCCTTGACCCGGCGGGGACGAGCTATCTCTCTGGAAGGGATTCTCTTGATTGGATAGATTGATAGCAGCGCAGCCATTGGCTCCCGCTGCTGTCAATCAAATCCAATGACACGGAGGGCGGGGCTGAGTCATTCATTCGGCAGCCCCTTCTCCTAGGGGGTTATCTGATGTGTGGAGGAGCCGCGAAAGCCGCCGGGGGACCCCAGAAGACGAGGTTCGGGGCAACTCTGCAAAACGAGCTGCACAGTGGAGGTAAGTATGATATGTTTGTTATTTAAAGCAAAAAAAAAAAAAACGAACCCTCACTTTAAGTCAGCCATACATGGATCAAAATTCAGCCAGTTCAGCAGTGACCGGCCGAATTTCGATGCATGTATCGCCCCTGTGGTTGTGCAGAATCAATCTAACGATCGACTTCTGTACAACCACCCTGTCAAATTTTCCCTGCTCGATTAGTGCTGTCGATTATAGCAGGTGGGGAAGTCTCTACACTGTCAGAATACAATAGCTCAGTGCGGAGGATTCCCTCATCCAACTCAAATGTGAAATCGGGGCAATTTTTTTTCCCCATTCAGCCCGCTGGTCAAATTAAAAAAAAGGACCCATTTATGGCCTGGCTAAGTCTAGAACGTTTTCCACAGGTTTATGGTGCACTTTGAGGACTAGCCCAATCTTTAAAGTGTTTTAACTCCTAAGCTTTTAACTGAAGTTTCTACTATTGAAAAGGAATTTAGGAAGAAGTGGGCTGTTCCCATGGTGGATCCTGGTACTTAAGTTATCTAACACTTTACAGCTCCTATTGATAATCCCTCTTTTAAAGATTCTGTCGATAGGAGTCTGGAAGCACCCTAAAAGGCGCTCCTTACCCTTGCGGGTCCAGCCTGGTAGCCAAAAATGCTACTTGGACAAGACAAATGAATAGAAACCAACAACCCGTCTTTGAGGACCCTGCTAACAATTGAAGCTAATTTCCTCAGCTTACTGTTTTATGTTGATGCTCTTGAGAATGTAATTCGACAAGTCTCCAGAATTTCCCTTATCTATGTGCATATGCACAGGACTTTGATTAAAGGCTTGGTCTATTAAACCTGTTGGTAAAAAAGCATCTTCTACACATGCTTTTCGATGGTGAATGCCTATTTGGTGCCCCTACCCAACAAGAAAAAGCCAAAGTCTCCTACAGTTGCTACTCCTACTTGGCAAAGGGGTGTTTTTGCTCTCCAAAGGCATCAACCTCAAAACCAAGGCCTAAATCCTTCTATTCATTGCAAACTCTGGACTCCCAAGTCCACCTAGCCTGGCTAAAAGCCCTCCTCACCTTGTAGGGGACCTCCCACTGCTTGGAGTGGGGGCAGTCTGGATCCAAGACATTCCTGACTTCCGGGTTCAATCTTTCATTCCAGAGGGGTATGAAATAAAAATTTTATCTACCACCTCCTTGCTATTTGCCTTCCAACCTATTAGCACAAATGAGGCTGATTTACTTGACTACCTTGGACCAACTTCTGGCACAACTGCTTATATTTGTTCAGGAGAACGTTTTCAAGGTTTCCATTCAAACCTAATCATAGTCCCAAAACCAAATGAGGACATCTGCCCAACCCAATTCTGGACTTAAAATCGAATTTCTTTGTGTACCAAAGTTGTTAATGGAATCAACAAGAACTATTACTTTTTTCAAACACTATTATGCGTTTCGTAATAGATTACGTCGTCCAGGGGCACGTAATCTATTACAAAACGCGTAGGGCGGAGCGACGCGCTGTCACCTCGTGTTCTACTGTTTGTATTCCCAGAAGGACAGGTTTGTCTGATCGTGCGCTGGCCGACACATCAGACTTCAGGCTTTTATTGACACAACTTTTGTAAGTGTGATAATTTGCTTCTTTTAATAAATTTGTAAAAGGTTTTACCACTATTGGAGCCTTTATATTTTATATGTACCACGTGTATCTACGCATAGGTCTGAAGATCTTTGAATGTGCTCGCTGCATATTGGAATAAGCTGTGTTCTTTATATATGTTTTCCCTGATCCTCTGTAATGGGGGGATCACGGTTATCTGGTAAGAAGTGATTTCTTCTAAATTTGGTGGTGGATTCAGCATGATTTTCTAATAGCATTTGGAGCTGCCATCGCATATACGGATGGACTTCATCGATCAAATTTTTGAGCACTGGTGGATTTTTTATTGAAGGACTTCATTGATTCAATTAATATATATTTTAAACACTGGTGGGCTTTATTTTTCACAATTATCAAGGTTTATATATGTTTTGAGCACTGGTGGATCACACATTGACTAATTATCATTTATGATTTATTAGGTTTAGCGCAATTCTATCTCCTTTTAATTTATTTTTACTGTGTTGGTGTTATACAGGAGAATTGCAGCTTCCGACAAAGTTTTTAGTGTTTTGTACTCGTAATTTAATTACTCATAGCGCAGTTTTTTCCAATTGAATATTCCTCCCTTGAGGAAAAGGTGGAGTATGGCTTTCACTCTGGCTTCATTCACACTGTGAATGGCCAGAACACTTCTGTTCCACCATCATTCTCATTTTGTAAAGACTCTAGAAGCATGAGACCTTCAATAAATTTCTTCACCTTTTTAAAAGGTATTTTCTCCTTTTCCTTGTACTCATAATGCCAACTTTGAAGAGTCAAAGAGTTTATTATCCTTCACCAATTCAAACCGAAATCAGAGGTAGGGTCACATGACAAACCTTTCTCTAAAATCTTTATACGATCCCAATTCAGTTTTATTTGTGACAGGTTGTAGAACTCCAATCTGTCACTGCCCTCCAATAGCTGTCTCTGAAGCCTCACTCAATTTGGCCCTCCTGGACCCTGTATAAGGCCCAATGTCCACAATGTTGGGTAATGGGTAACATTTGGGTAAATGTTGAAAAGGTTGGGCTAAAAACTCACTATAGACTCCTGTTTCCTGTTTCCCTTTGTGAAACGCTTACAGTCTCGACCCCTGTTGGATTGTTTACTAGGCTCCCCTAGACTATCTGTGGGGTTTACCCATCTCTTAGTGCAGAAAAAGATGAGAGAAATATCAGAGTCCTCTGGAATGTCAGTCTGATGGTCAAATCCACAATTCTTTTGTCCTGTGCAAAGTCTTGTATCTCTATTTATAGTCTCATGAGTCTCCACATATTTTTGAAGTTTGTTCTTCAAATTTGGTTGGTTTTTAAATTTTAAAATGGTTTGTTCCTGCTTTTTTTTTTTTTAATTCCAGGAAATACTGCATAGTCCGCAATGTGTTTTCAGTTTGCCATCTGTCCCAGCCTGCCATAAGCTCTACATTATTATGTAAATGCGGTGTAGTAATGAACACGCAAAGCGTGCGCTTTTTTTTTTTTTTCCCCCTCTGACTCAAGACTTGCCTCTTCCCACGGAGACTTAAGCCTCGTACACACGATCGGATTTTCGGCAGGGAATTGTGTGATGAGACTGCCTAAAATCCGACCGTTAGTACGCTACATCAGACAATTGTTGTCCAACTTTCCGCCAACAAATGTCTGTTAGATTTTTTTTTAACGGTCTGTTAGATTTTAATATTGTGTGTACACAAGTCCGTCACACAAGTCCAAAGTACAAATACGCATGCTCAGAATCAATGCTCACCAAACACGACATTAGCAGAAGGTGCCCAAAGGGTGGCGTTCAAGAGCTGAAATTCCTCATAGTACGTCACTACATTCGTGTTTGTTGGCCAACAATCATGTACCGTTTGTATGCAAGACGAGATCCAGGCACACGCCCTTTGGACAAAAGTCTGAGGCTTTGTTGGCCAACAATCTGATTGTGTATACATGGCTTTAGTATGTTTTTTTTTTTTTTTTTTTTTTTTTTAGCCAGGACATACGTCTGAATGCCTTTTTCATATTGCTCTGCAAAACCAAGTACCTGCTCCCATCCAAAAAAAAGATGTGGGGGAGGGGGGGGGAGTGGAACTTCCCTTTTTGGGTTAATTTATGTTTAATTAAACAAGATAGTTGTAAGCTGATTGGCTATCATGCACAGCTGCACCAGACTGTGCACTTTTCAGTTTTAGTAAATCAACTCCATGGTGTTTTTTTTTTTTTTTTTTTTTATTAAAATCGATATATGTTTTATTAAAATAAGAATAAAGGTGATGTTTTAAGCCTGAGTGGGTAAGTGAGTGCATCCCTGTTTTCTCCTTCTTCGATTGTGTTTCTGAGTTTTCAGCTCTTTCCTGTAAAACGTATTTTCTTGTTTTGTACAAGGACAAAGTGGGTTTAAGATCAAAACCTTCCTTCCTACTTAAGGTGGTCTTCTCTTTTCACCTCAATGCAAAAATTGTTCTTCCTTCCCTGTGTCATACCACAAAATATGACAAGTAAATTGCCCGGATTTGTTCAGGGCTCTCGGGGTCTGGCTGACAGCCACTACTTGCTGTAGTTTCTCTTTGTTCTGCTTTGTAAAGGGCATCCTGCTTCACCAGTGCCAGGTGAATTAGGCAACCTATCTCCAGGGCCTAGGCCCTTAGGGATAGAGTTCCTCATTTCCATATTGGAGGCCATTCCACCAGGGTTGTTTTTGTTCTAGGCTCTTTAGCACCAACTTCCCAAATCTGCTAGGCTGCCACCTGGTCCTCTGTTCACACATTCCCTAAATTGTGCCACGTGGATTTTCAGGCCTCAGATTATGAAAGCTTTGCCGCAAGGTGCTTATAGCTGTTGTCTTTGTGTTTGGTTTGGGTTATTTAGCCCTTGTTTTCTCGTAGGCCTGTTAGCAGTTCTGTTTGCTATGTTGTTGCCTACCCCTCATTTTATTGCTTGGCTTTGTCCCATAGTGTATGACTACTAGCCCTTTGTACTATACTCCAAATTTATAGGTAAGTAAAAATCCATATCGCACCCCCTCACCCTACAGGTATTTTTTATGTTATTTATAACTTTAAGTGTTTCAGCGAGGGGCAGCAAGCGTTAAACCCAATGAAGTATAATGTGACATTTTTAGGTACTTTTGGAAAATTGTACAGTACATGCTCTCACCCATTTTGGTGCATAGCATAAAGAAAAGGCATGTAATATAAAAAATATTTAGCTGGAAAACAAATGGTTTTTAGAAAAAAGGAAATAGTCAAGAGTGCCTGAATGTTCACATCATTTATAATAGGGATTCCCAGTATTTTTCTTGACAAAAGCTGAAAGTTCTGTATGGGTTCATACACTTGCCAAAAGCGCTATAGCAAAATAAAGGCTACAACGTGGTCGGCCAGTTCTGGGAGGTGATCACAGATCAGGGTAAAGAGCCAATCAGCGGCTCTTTACCACGAGATCAGCTGTGTCCAATCACATCTAATCACGATGTAAACAGACTTGCTGGTTATCGGCATTCTTTTCCGTACGCTGTCAATGCAGCCCACCGGTGCAGCCTATTAGTGCCCATGAGTGCAGCCACATCAACACACATCAGAGAATGAGAAAAATTACCTTTTTGCTAATTTTTATAACCGAAACTAAAATCCTTTGGGTGTTTTTTTGTTTTTGTTTTTTTTTTTCAGTTTTCGGTCCTTTTGCGTTTTTGTTTAGCAAAAAATAACCCACTGGTGATTAAAATCAAAAGAAAGCTCTATTTGTGTAAAAAAAAAATTATATATATATATATATATATATATATATATATATATATATATATATATATATATACACATTTCATATGGGTACACTGCTGCAATTGTCATTCAAAGTTCGACAGCACTGAAAGCTGAAAATTGGCCTGGACAGGAATGGGGGCAAAAGTGCAAGTGGTTAAATAGCCTCTTTAAGTTACGCTAATGTACATGAATTGTCTGGTTTATTGTGGTTGTGTATGATTTAAATATTGACATTTAATGGCAACATAGCAAATTGCTCTTTAAAATTATCCTTAACATGCACTACTCTTATGAGACCTCAAGCTGCAATTTTTTTCACACATTATTTTCCATTCTGGTATTCAGTTTTGGAAAATGGTGCTACCATGGCAGGCTGTTAATGTTTTGGGGATATTTATTATAGCAAAAACTAAAAAATGATATATATTTTTTCTTTTTTTCAAAATTGACACATTAGCTAGATTTGTGATGGGGAAGAGAGCTCAAGTATTCACAACAAAGCTCTGTATGCTTCCTTTGTTCCTGTGCTGTGTGTGTGAAAGGGGTGTGTCTCTTTGCTCCAATCGGCTCTCACACACTGTAACTGCAGCTCTCTGGCCCCCCTCTGTGCTACTGAGAGATGAAGGATTTTATGTCATATGTAGAAGGATTTGTTTAATCTCTGTATCTCCTCCTAAGGCTGTTAACGTCACTGAGTATATGAGTAACAAGGCAGAACAAGGGTCACATACAGGATACATCTTGCTCACTGGGGTAAAAGGCTTTTCCCCCTCTCAGGGACTGTTTTATATTATGCTTTTATGGCCGTGTTTATTCTGGATGGCAGATGGATTATGTACTGAGTGGTGCTATCACATTGAGGAATGAATACCTGCGTTTTTGGGCATATAACCCTAAAGGTGAGTACCACTCATGCACCTGTGCCCCCAAAGCGTAAGAAACTGCCAGGATTGGACACACACAGGCTAAACGTTGGGTGTGCATGTGGCCTTAATGTTTGATTTGACAGATAATTATACACCATTTTAAATGAGAGAGAGGATTGTGACATCTGCTTGGCTCTCAAGATCCACTGCTTTCTTACCCCAAATACTGTGCATGTATGTGTGGTTTTCTATTTTTCCTTTGTAATTTTTAGTTTTCTATTTTTAACTACTTGAGAACTAGCCTGTATTTATTACCCCTGCATTATCTGGCCATCTTGCAGTTTCCAGTGCTCTGATACCTTGACAACTGTACTCAAGTTATCTTATATCCTTTTTGCAACAGTTAGAGCTTTCTTTTAATAACCTGATTTTTTTTTTTTTTTTTTACCATGCCTAGGAAAAAATACCCCAAACTTTGGTCAAATAAAAATGCCAGGACATTTACAAGCAACCTCTAAATTACCCCTTTTTTAAAAGTAGACACCCCAAGATCTGATTTTCTGCCACAGTTTTTTGGGAAATTGAAGGGGTTAAAACATGAAGCTGCGTTATATGGCGCACTAGGTACAAGCACATAAGTTATACACAAAGGGAGGAGGTGGCTTAAAGCTTTGTTTTTTTTTTTCTTTAATAGCAAACATGTCATACTTGCCTCCACTGTGCAGCTCATTTTGCACAGAGTGGCCCTGAACATCCTCTTCTGGCGGCTCTCGCGGCTTCTCCCCGCATTAGATAACCCCTAGGAGAACCGCTCACCCGAGGGGGTTACCTTAATGCACATAGGATGCATTAAGGTGAAAAAACACAAGCCTTTACAACCCCATTACCATTAATTTTGGTCAAATACTGGAGGTGAGGGTATATATATTTGTTGGTGAAGGGAAGAACACTGCAGTTGGTGGAACAATCACAATTTGCATGAATTAATTAGGACATGAGTAACATCTTTGGCACGTTTACATATCAGCACTGATTCTTTGAGCCACACTGACTACATAGGAGGGTTACACCGCACTTACTGATTGACATTTGTTTATAAAGCACATTATGCATGTTATTTAAGTAAATATTTTATTGATGGAATTTGTTATTTTGATATAGATTTTGCCATACATGTCAAGTTTTGATCACACATAAGACAGCGCTTCACTGAGATAACGGTATAGTCTGATGCATACGTGGGAACGCATGTAGTTCTAGCTGCAGTCTAGAACAGGATAGTACATAATTGCGCTGAAGTTTATAGAACCAACAAAGTATTAACAGGCTGACAGCAGCTGTTGCTTTTTGCATGTATCTGCACATCAGGCGCTTCGGGACAGGTGGCTGAGCCTGGACACAGTCAGATTGTCAGATTCACAGTGAGCCTTAATAAGTGAAGTATTTGAGCCAGATGTCATCTGATTGGATAGACTGCTTTAAGCTTTTTCTAACTCAACATTCAGTCCTCTTTTCTTGGATCAAACTTATGTAAATGTAGAAATATTGACATGTTGGTAAAAGGCTGGGCTAAATGGGGATAGCCATAAAAAGGTTATTTTAAGACCATAATGTGTTCCTACAAGTCCTTTATAAATACTGTTTCGAAAGTGGACGTTCACCCTAAATGTCACATTATCCTGACCCCCCCCTTTTAATTGTGCATTATTTAACATATTGATTGCATTTATGCTGCAAAGCGTCAAATTTTTCTGCACGCTGGTTTTCCCAACCATGTACAAAGATGGCAATTAGGGGAGTCATAAACGTTCCCCATCTATGCACATGCATGGGAAGTTACCTGAGCCTGCGCAGATGGACCAAAGGGGACTGCTAGGACCTAAAGGTTGGGCAGAGTCCTGCATGCACCATAAGTTGGTACAGAGCTGCACTGAAGTGATTGTGAAGGATCTTTTACTTTTCAAGGTCCGGCTCGGGTAAGTGTGGCGTGGCCCTGCCCCCCCGCTCCCTCGACACTGGATTTGATTACCAGAAGTAGGAGCCAATCGTTGCTCTTACTGAGTCCAGTGAGGAGAGCGAGAGCTGAGCTACTGCTCTTAGGCACAGTGCTGGACCGATATCAGACAGGTAAGTATTTGGGGGAGGGAGCAGAAAATGCATTAAGGTAAAAAAAAAAAAAACTTTTAGCCTTTACAATCACTTTAACCTGGGTGACATCACTGCCCAGGTATTCCAGCCGTTGGTGCTCTCTCCTCTATCCTGAAACCAGCCTCTGGGGAGATCAAGTGACTGGACCGGAGTGCCCTGATTATAGGTAAATTTATGCATCTTCTTTTTACAGGGTAGTTAGAATAGGGGTTATGGGGGAAGTGGAAGCCGGTTTAAGCATGGTTAGATCTAGCCTGAAATTTAACTTTAACTTTCTATTTTTCAGGTAAATATGCTGTCTTGTGTGAGCGAGGTCCAATCTCATACTCATGTCATACTTACCTGTTCTGTGCAATGGTTTTGCACATAGCAACCCCAGCAGGGATAATAAACAAAGATCATTAGTAAAATCAGCACACATTACACATTGTTAGGCACACATTTAACCCCTTGATTAACCAAGATGGTAATCCCTTCTTAGCCAGTGTCATTGGTACAGTGTATAGTATTAGCACTGATCACTGTATTAGTGTCACTGGTGATGGCAGTTCTTGTCAGATTGTCTGCTGCACCATCGGAGTCCCACTATAAGTCGCTGATTACTGTCATTAGTAGTATAAACGAAAAATTCCAGTATATATACTATAGTTTGTAGACACTAACTTTCATGCAAACCAATCCATATACACTTATTGGGGTATTTTTCTTTTACCAATGACATGTAGCAGAATACGTTTTGGCCTAAATTTATGAAGAATTTTTTTCTTATTGGATAGGTTTTATAGCCGGAAGTTTGTTTTTTTTTTCCAATATTTTCAGTCTTTTTTATTTTTTATTAAACAAAAAAAAAAAAAAACTGCTATAAATCACCAGCTGTGATCAAATACCACCAAAAGAAACCTCTATCTGTGTGAAACAAATATAAATTTTTGTTTTGCTCCAGCATTTAATGACCACTCAAATACCAGTTAAAGTAGCACAGTGTTAAATAGCAAAAAATGGCCTGGTCATGAAGGAGGTAAAACCTTCCAGAGCTGAGGTGGTTAAAGTTATGCCCACTTTTGCATTACTTTCCGTACAGCCCGTGTGTGTGTGTGTATATATATGTGTATATATATGTGTATGTATATATGTGTGTGTATATATGTATATATATATATATATATATAATATTAAAGAGCATTGGGTCTGTGTACAGAGTAGATATTCCAATGAATGGCATTTGCATATCTGTGTGCTAATGGCTTGGGCAGTGAGCGGAGAAAGTGATTGAGCTGCTGTTATCTCCACGTTCCCAAAGCTGAAGTTTTGGAGTAGATTGGCAATGTATGCCCATTGGTCAGATTGCAAAAAATGTGCAGCTTGCATGAGTCCCTAATCAGATGATGTTTTGAAGACTGAGAGAACTCTGGGTGTCCTTTTATGGGCATCTGAAAATGCATTTTTCTGAAGGCTGAGATATGGTCTTCCTACCTAGTACACTTTTTCAAATAGTACACATATTTCAACAGAGAAACATTAGATCCTTTTTACATTAGATCTGCCTACAGATAAAGGTGATATACTTGAATAAAAAAACACAAGGAAAATGTTCTTTTTCAATTATTTAACAAAAATCGATATTGGTGTACTATGGAAAAAGTAGGTCTACCACTTCCTTCCAAAGCTGGTATTTCCCACTTTAACAAAAATTACTTTTTGTAATTGTTTTGTATACCTGCCCTCCAGTTTTTAAGATGTATTTTGTGAAATTTTTGACCACTCCTTCATGCTAAATTCCTTCATTTGCAAGATGTTTGTAGGTTTTCTTGCTTGAACTGCCCCTTTCAAATCCCCCACAATGTCAGTTGAATTAAAATCAAGGTTTTGACTAGACCAGTCCATAGGTCCTTTCTCTGTACATGTGATGTGTGTTAAAAGATCTAATTCTGGTTAACCCTAAATTTTCAAAACAGATGGTCTCATTTTCTTATTAAGCACACTTTGATGTGATGCAGGTTCATAGCTGGCTTGATTGCAGGCTTCTGCTGGAATGCTTTATTCAGTTTGCCCCAAACTTGTCTACTGTTACTATGACTAAACATCCCTATATCTTATTCACTGCATGTTGTTCCAGAAGGTCTGGTCTTTGCCTATATCAATAGGCATATCAATGGCAAACTTTACTCTTGCTGTCTTCCCATGCAGGTTACAATAGTGCAGTCTCTTTATGATTGTAAATGCATGACATCAACTGTTGTAAGACTGACAAGATCGCCATGGTCAATGCCATAATCAGCAGTCGTTTGGACTACTGTAATGCCCTGTATTTGGGTTTGCCTGCTTGTACCATCTACAAGCTCCAGTTGATTCAGAATGCCGCAGCAAGGTTATTGACAGGTGTTGGTCACCGTGACCACATCACTCCATCCTTTAGAGCCCTGCATTGGCTGCCCGTGAAAGAACGGATTCTGTTTAAAACCGGATGTCTTGTCCATAAGGCACTGCATGGATATGGCCCAGAGTATCTGAAGGAAAAATTTGTCAAGTATGTGCCTACCCGATCCTTGAGATCGGCGAACTTTGCCATACTGAAGATTCCAAAATTTAAAAAGCAAACATGCGGAGGGAGAACGAGTGAAGTACAAGGAGCTGAATTTTGGAACTCCTTGCCTCTGAAACTGAGACTTGAGAATGACTTTTTGAAATTTCGAAAGAAATTGAAAACCGTACTTTGTACAAGCTTTTGGAGTCACCTAATTTTTAATTGGGGTGTGATGGACAGACTCCCTGGCTTTTAATCTGTATCTTGCTATGCTGGTTTGTTGGTTCTCTTAAGGTTTTTTAATGTCAATGTCCTTTTGTTTTTGGGCATCGAGGCCTTCGGGTAAGACTGCGTAGGTTAAGCATTTTAATAAATAAAATAAATAAGAGTTGCTTGAAGATCCCACAGTGAAAATTTGGGAATCTGGTAGAAGCTTAACATGGGATGACCTGCTCTTGGGCTGGATTTGTTGCGTCAGCCAGTCCTGGACAAATTAGCAGATTGTTTGAAATCTGCTGCACTTGTAGATTATTTTTCCTACGGTGGAATGATCAGTTTCGTATATATTGGTGACCTTTTTTAAATCGCTTACCATACTTGCAGGCATCTACAACCTTCTGATCTTGGCATGGTGACTCCACACACATCAATTGCAAAGACCCTAGATATCTGAGCTTTAAGTCCGGTCCAACTGCTTTATTTTCATTCGTTGGAAATGGTGATGCAGAGTTGGACTTTTTTCCATGTAACCACTCTGCTTTGTTATATTTAGATTATGAAAATGGTTAACCATGTCAATTTCATGTGTTATTAAGTATATCACCTTCATCTGTAGGCACTGTTTTAATGAAGCTCTAATGTTGGTTTGAATATGTTGAAAAAGTAAAAAATTTCCAAGGTGTGTATTTTGACTACAACTCTGTGTATATACAGTTGTGCTCATAAGTTTACATACCCTGACAGAATTTATGATTTCTTGGCCATTTTTCAGAGAATCTGAATGATAAAGCAAAAACTTTTCTTTCACTCATGGTTAGTGTTTGGCTGAAGCCATTTATTATCAATCAACCGCGTTTACTCTTTTTAAATCATAATCACAACAGAAACTATCCAAATGACCCTGATCAAAAGTTTACATACCCTGGTGATTTTGACCTGATAACATGCACACAAGTTGACACAAATGGGTTTGAATGGCTATTAAAGATAACCATCCTCATCTGTGATCTGTTTGCTTATAATTGGTGTGTGTGTATAAAAGTTCAATGAGTTTCTAGAATCCTGACAGACCCTTGCATCTTTCATCCAGTGCTGCAGTGATGTTTCTGGATTCTGAGTCATGAGGAAAGCAAAAGAATTGTCAAAGGATCTGCGGGAAAAGGTAGTTGAACTGTATAAAACAGGAAAGGGATATAAAAAGATATCCAAGGAATTGAGAATGCCAATCAGCAGTGTTCAAACTCTAATCAAGAAGTGGAAAATGAGGGGTTCTGTTGAAACCAAACCAGGGTCAGGTAGACCAACTAAAATTTCAGCCACAACTGCCAAGAAAATTATTCTGCATGCAAAGAAAAACCCACAAATAACTTCAGATGAAATACAGGACTCTGAAAATGTGGTGTGGCTGTTTCAAGATGCACAATAAGGAGGCACTTGAAGAAAGATGGGCTGCATGGTCAAGTCGCCAGAGACAAGCCTCAAACCTTCTGGCAAAAAGTCATTTGGAGTGATGAGACCAAAATTGAGCTTTTTGGCCACAACCTTCTTTTGGAGAGGAGTCAACAAGGCCTATGATGAAAGGTATTCCTACTGTGAAACACAGGTGGATCGCTGATGTTTTGGGGATGTGTGAGCTACAGGAAATTTGGCCAAAATTGATGGCAAGATGAATGCAGTATGTTATCAAAAAATACTGGAGGAGCATTCATCAGCCAGGAAGCTGCGCATGGATGTTCCAACATGACAATGATGCAAAACACAAGGTCAAGTCGACCTGTCATTGGCTACAGCAGAAGGTTCTGGAGTGGCCATCTCAGTCTCCTGACCTCAATTTCATTGAGCCACTCTGAGGAGAGTGCAGTTTATGCAAGACAGCTCAAGAATTTACAGGAAATGGAGGCTTTTTGCCAAGAGGAATGGGCAGCTTTACCATCTGAGAAGATAAAGAGCCTTATCCACAAATACCACAAAAGTCTTCAAGCTGTCATTGTAAACACAGTTGATTGATAATAAATGGCTTCAGCCAAACACTAACCATAAGTGAAAAAAGTTTTTATCATTACATATTCTCTGAAAAATGGCCAAGAAACAATAAATTCTGCCAGGGTATGTAAACTTATGAGCACAACTGTATGTATCATTAGGGCTGCAACTAACAATTATTTTTATAATCTATTAGTTGGCTGATTTATTGTTTTGATTAATCGGTTAATAACCTTAAAGCGTGGTATATAATTTAGTTAATATGTAAAGGTTTAAAAAAAAGGCAATATATTCATAAATATCTCTATGCGGTGGTGAATATAAATAACCAACTATATTGTTAGGGAGCAAAATCTCTAATCCACTCTGAGAAGAACAGACAGAAGAGATATGCTGTATATACTATTAGAGGTTGAATCTGGTAAATATCAGACTCAGAGATCATTTTTTTTTTTTTTATTTAAAAAAAAAAAAAAAAGACTGTTTTGCAGATTTTCAAACAGAACTGTAATATATTATATGCTGGCTATACAAAAACAAGGTCTTCCTTCAAAAAAAATTTAATTTTAATAACGTTCATTTGATTTTCTAATCGTTAGTGGGATCAAATTGATGGGAAAATTTAGAAATAGAAAACTTCTTGGTCAAAGGAATTTTCTGACGGTGTTATGTGGTTTTCGTTCAGAAATTGAATGTTAGAGAGGAAGTAAAGCCTGATGGGGTTTACTTCCTCTTTTGCTCCCTGCAAAGCCTGCAAATTAAAAGCCTAATGGGTATGCATCACATACTAGCCCATTATGTGACACTTACCTGCAAACTAATTCATCGCTGTCCCCTGTGCAGGCTGCGTCCATCTTTGTCCCTCTTCCTTCCGGGGCCACTGACTCCACTGACTCTGTGACTGGCCGGAGCAGCGTGACGTCACGAGCCGTCAGCAACGGCATACGCTGGAGGAAGAAATGGCATGGAGGTCATCATCGGCGCACTACAAGTGAAATATCTCCTAAATGGTGCACATTTAGGAGATATTTCCACTACCTATAGGTAAGCCTTATTCTAGGTTTACCTATAGTTACAAGTCATTAGGGAGGGTTTACAACCACTAAAAGCCAGTGAAATTTTCATACAACATTCTTTCATTCAGCAAATGTACAAAGATTATTCGTATGAATATTCTCATCTGAAATTTTGATCCGTGTGGCCAGCATAAGGCTCGGGTCACACCTATGCAGTTTGCTTTTGATCTGTTTCTGCAGTGTTTTTTGCTGTGCGTTTTTTGATTTTTTCATTCTACTTTTTTGGCCAATTTGTTGTTGGACATTACATGCTTTTCTGCAGCTTCTCCATTGAAGTAAATTGAAGCAGAAAACAGTTTTGCATTGAAAAAAGTCCTTGACCCTTTCCAAATACGCAGCAGCTGAAAAAGCATAGATGTGAACGTGTCCTATAGGAGACCAATGTAAACGAACTGTAGTGCATTTCTGTAAAAACCACCAAAAAAAAATATGAATATCTTTTTTTCTAATATCAAGTACAGTCAAGCAGTGGAGAAGGAATACAGCCACAGACAATATTTGTTGAAATGACTTAAAGTGATATTAAAGTCTGGGTTTTTTTTTGTTATTTTTAAACATGTTATTTTTACGTGCTCTGTGCAGTGGTTTTGCACAGAGCAGCCCAGATCCTCTCCTTGGGTCCCTCATCGGTGCTCCTGGCCCCCTCCCTCCTGCCGAGTGCCCCTACAGCAAGCAGCTTGCCCCCTCTCTCTCCTCATTGGCTCACTGACTTTGACAGCAGCAGGAGCCAGTGGTGCCCATTGCTGTCTCAGCCAATGAGGAGGTCCCCTGACAGCTGAGGTTCTCATGCGCTGTTGCTAAAAAAGTGGTGGATAGTGCATCTTGCATCTCTTTGGAAATTTTCCTTGGCTTCTTGTCTATCATTTGCGCCATCCTTCTATTCAATCTTGATTTGATTTTCCTCTTGGGAGCATGTGCTGGGTGATTGACTACACCTCCATGGACCCTAAGCTTCTTAACATTTGCAGCCATAGTCGTAGGAACATAATCAAGCTGTTTGGCCTTTTTCCTTTTACATGCTCGACTAGAATTTTTCTTTCTGTCCGATCTCCTCAGATTTTATTTTTGCTTTCTCTGGTCCCCCTTCAATGTGGTGCACATGATGATCCTAAACAGTAGAGTGACATTTAAGTAAGCTGATTGATTACAAGAAGACGTTTGCTACTAATTACCAAAAAAAGTTAGAAATACCTCTATAATATAGTTATTTATAAACTTTTCTAGGGTTACCAATAAATCTGTCTAGACCATTGTAGTGATTGTAAAAGGCAATATTTTCTCTTTTTACACTTTATTTGCCTTACTCTCTGGAATACCAAAAGCATACAGGTATATGTATGACTCAATTTGCTTTTAATTTCATTATTTTTTTTAGGAGCAATGAAGCATTATTTCAGTGAGCTGTAAGGGTACCAACAAATTTGCTGCTGTAAAGAAGTTTAATCCATGTTTTGGTTAAAGCCATTATTGCATAGTGGCATGTGAGTTTTCCCGACGAACAGCTAACTTCTGCCCAGGAATCCTATAGAAGAAAACAACCATCAATGATCTGTCCTTTCCCTAGCATGGAAACGGACATAGAGCAAAAGACTGTATAGCAATGTTTCATATCGAAGTACCTGAATGTTTCAGAAAATTTGTGTAAAGTAAATTTTTGTTATGAGATACTGTGATCATAAACCATGGGCTAAAATTATGTCTGATGGCGGAGGTTGTGACTTTTTTTATTTTTCTGCCTTTGTTCTGTTAGGTAGATTTTTCTATCCTTTCAGAAACAGGAAGTGACAGGAAATTTTAAAGGAAATATGTTTGAGAAAAAGTAGGTTACCATTGAAGGATGTAGTGTTTTTTTGGATTTTTGTAAGCTATAGTGGTACAAGTTTTATATGTAGGATGAAGTGTCATAGTTAAGGCACTGTAAGCAACCGATACTATTGATGCATTTTTTTCTGAATAAATAGACATATGAATGTATTCTTTTCATTTACAGAGTACGCCTGTGACAACTATACCAGCATTACATGTACAAGGCCACATAGTTGGCTCCCAGTCCTCTCCATACCCCACTACAACAGGTCAACCGGTGGATGCAGTAAAGAAGCCAGGACAAAACTTTATGTGCCTATGGCAGTCATGCAAAAGGTAAGCATGCTTGTAGTCTGTCAGCTTGTCCTTTAAGCCAGCCCTTTTCAACCAGCATGCCTTGAGGTTTCTTCAGGGGTGCCTTGGCAAAATGCCTAAAAAATTGATCAAAAATTATATACAAGCCAGCAGGTGGATTAAGCTTGCCTTAGTTACTCAAAGCCATGGGTTTTCATTATGCAACTTTACGTCTTTCTAGACACTGGCATCCCAACAACCAATAATGTTATCAGGTAAAAAGGAGGATGTCTGTTGCCTCCACGGCATTCTTTTTTGGCCCTCCTATGCCCCTCTCCCCCAGCACTGGGGTGACAGCTGACTGATGGAGAGAAATTGAGGGAGAAACATTGGAATACTAGTCAGTACCAGTGTGCAAAAGAGTATTTGCTTTGGAAGAATAAATTACGTCTTAACGTTGAGTGTCCTATGTGTATTGATGTTGCTGCATTATGTTAAGCTATTAAAATAGTTTTTCCTTTTTTTTAATGGGGTGCCTCAAGACTGTCCATGATTTTAAAGGGTGCCATAACTGAAAAAAGGCTGAGAAACGCTGTTCTAAGCTAAGATCAAGAGCGCGCAGCCCACATGTGGTGGCGTTTGATGAACCTAATTGTTGACATTTACAGTGGTTTCTTAACACTGAATGAGGCTTCTCTCTACCTACATGTGCAGGATTCTCTGGTTTAAATGCTGATCGGGTTACCCCCCCGCAAGAAATGCCTTCAGAGGTTGCCCTTTGAGGTTTTTCTTTTGTTTGGTCTCTCCTTAGGCAAGTACACCAAACTGATTACACGGGCAAGAGTATAAAGGCTTGTGCCTCTACTAGTGGGGCTTTCATTCCTCGTTTTAGGAAAGGTTCCTTTAGTCCCTCTGTCTTCCTATGCTAATTCGAAGAAAGAAACTTATTTCGTGGAGGTGGAAAGACATCTGATGAACTTTGTGGCTTTCTGGGCCACCCCCTGGGCTGTGGTTTTATTTATTTTTGGTAGTTCCTAACGTCCTACTCCTGCAGGTGGCACTATACCCAGTGGGTGATGACCTAAATCAGAGCTGGGTCCTCCAAAGAATTCAGAGAAATAGATTGTATGTTAAGTGCAATAAAACCTATTTTAGGACTCATGTTGATGTCTGCTTTACCTGGTCTGTGGTTTCTTTTTAGTTATTTTAGACCTAAAATTTTATGGAACCCAGCTTTTATAGATAGAAGTTGTAACCTTTTGGTAAAAAACATATATGCACGCTCTACAGCCATCTGCCTTTTGGTTTAATGATCAACTTTCTTGTAGGCTGCTTCTTTAGGGCAACATATCTCTGATGCCTGCCTTGCCTTCTCAGTATTTACGTTGGTGGGTTGGGCATTCCTTATCCTGCCCATTCACACCTATTCTCGTTGCAGGTGACATGTTGCTTATATAGTCAACCATAAAATTTACACTTGACACTTTTTGCTTTAGATGTATATTATTGTAAGAATGCAACAGAAATAATCTTAAGCATTTTCTATTTTTTAATACTCAATATGAATTATAAACTGTATTTTATAGACTTAGAATTGACAGTGTTGTAGTTTTTCTTTTTGTAATAAAACTATGTATATTGAGAATTGAATAAAAATGGTAAAAATCTTATCTGTGATAGGAATTTTGTAATCCATATCACCTAAACTAGCTTCTAAGTTGTACTCCTAACATATATATAAATTTTCCTTCCTGTTTAAAATGGGGGATTTTATTGTGGATGATTGAAATAAAAATACAATTTTCTGCTGCATTAATAATTTTATTTTTATTTTTTTGTGAAAGGTGGTTTGCAACACCCTCACAAGTATATTA
Organism: Lithobates clamitans; assembly: GCA_037952925.1. Taxonomy (NCBI): domain Eukaryota; kingdom Metazoa; phylum Chordata; class Amphibia; order Anura; family Ranidae; genus Lithobates; species Lithobates clamitans. The sequence goes on from JBBGZY010000470.1 coordinate 9,513,825, forward strand.
CCATGCAGCTACAGAACATGGAGGTAAAGATGTGTACCCAGGGCAGTGTCTGTGGGAAGGCTGTGAACCCTTCCAGCGGCAGAGGTTCTCTTTTATCACGCACTTACAGGTGAGCTGCCCTGCTCTGACAAATCTGTGTAGCACCAGTATTAAAACTCTTTTCTTTAGTCTTTTTTTTGATTGCCCCCTTGTTTTTATTTGTGTCTGTTTACAGGACAAACACTGCTCAAGGGAAGCCCTACTTGCTGGACTGAAACAAGAAGAACAGAACCAGGCAGGGCATCAGAAATCTTCCAAGTAAGGGTTATTTAATTTTTTTGAAACGGTTCACCTTTTTGCCTGCTTCCTCTACAGATGCATACTTCAATCAATATGAAGGCCACGACTTTGCTATCTGCTGCACATTACACCCGCAAAACCTTCTATAGGGGCTGTCTCCTGCCTTGGGAATACAGCCCTATAGAAGTCCTTGGGAATACAGCCCTATAGAAGTCCTTGGGACACTAATGTGCAGACACGGCAAGAACAGCGGGAGTGTAGGTTAAGTGTATGCTGTGACCATAGATTACCTTTAACCACTTTCCGCCCGCAATACGTATATATAGATTGCGTTTTGCAAGTGGTTTACCGGGGTTATAGCTGATAGCTTCGTATCTTTTATTTTTTTAAGCCGGCTGCTGGCTTTCTCATGAAAGCGGTCTGAGTGGCTCATTAGCCACAGGAACGCTTTTGGGAGTGGCAGGAGGGGAAACCCCCTCCCGCTGGTCACCAGTGTTTCTCGGGGTTACCGTATTCACCGGTGTGGCCGGCTGGTCACAGAGGCAATAGGAGACTAGATCGTCTGGTTGCCTCTATGGCCTTGGAGGACCGGAGCGACGTCATGACATAACTTCCGATCTAGGTGTAAGTAAACCTTCTTTTGTTTAAAAAAAAAAAAAGATCGCTTTTTTTTTTTTTTTTTTTTTTTTGATGTTTACATTTCTTGTAATAGGAATAAAAGTGATAAAAAAATGAAAGGGACAGTGTTAAAAAAAAGCAATAAGATTGAAAAAATTTTTTTAACGCACCCTCATCACTCTATGCTCGCGCACAGAAGCAAACACATAGGTAAGTCGCACACACACGTAAACAGTGTTCCCACCACACACGTGAGATATCGATGTGAAGGTTGGAGCGATAGCAATAATTCTAGTTCTAGACCTCCTCTGTAACTCTAAAAAGGTAACCTGTAAAAAATGCTAGTGCCACCTATGGAGATTTTTAGGTACCATAGTTTGTCGCCGTTCCGTGAGCGTGCGCAATTTTAAAGTGTGACATGTTGGGTATCTCTTTACTCAGTGTAACTTCATCTTTCATATGTTACAAAAAAAATGGGGTATGTATTGTTTTTAATTCACAAAAGTATTTTTTTTTTCAAAAAATTGCATTTGAAATACTGCAGCGCAAATACCGTGTGACATAAGAAATTGCAACGATCGCCATTTTATTCCCTAGGGTCACTGCAAAAAAAAAAAATATATAATGTTTGGGGGTTGTAAGTAATTACCTTATTCATCAGCATATAACACGTACCTTCAATTCAAGAGGGAAGTTTCAGGAAAAAAACTTTTTAAAATCATTTTGAAGCAAAATAATGGTCAGTGCCCATCAATGCAGCCTGATTAGTGCCCTTCTGCAGCCTCAATGCAGCCGGATTAGTGCCCTTCTGCAGCCTGATTAGTGCCCGTCTGCAGCCTCAATGCAGCCTGATTAGTGCCCGTCTGCAGCCTCAATGCAGCCTGATTAGTGCCCTTCTGCAGCCTGATTAGTGCCCTTCTGCAGCCTCAATGCAGCCTGATTAGTGCCCTTCTGCAGCCTCAATGCAGCCTGATTGGTGCCCTTCTGCAGCCTCAATGCAGCCTGATTGGTGCCCTTCTGCAGCCTCAATGCAGCCTGATTAGTGCCCTTCTGCAGCCTCAATGCAGCCTGATTAGTGCCCTTCTGCAGCCTCAATGCAGCCTGATTAGTGCCCTTCTGCAGCCTCAATGCAGCCTGATTAGTGCCCTTCTGCAGCCTCAATGCAGCCTGATTAGTGCCCTTCTGCAGCCTCAATGCAGCCTGATTAGTGCCCTTCTGCAGCCTCAATGCAGCCTGATTAGTGCCCCTCTGCAGCCTGATTAGTGCCCGTCTGCAGCCTCAATGCAGCCTGATTAGTGCCCGTCTGCAGCCTCAATGCAGCCTGATTAGTGCCCTTCTGCAGCCTCAATGCAGCCTGATTGGTGCCCTTCTGCAGCCTCAATGCAGCCTGATTAGTGCCCTTCTGCAGCCTCAATGCAGCCTGATTAGTGCCCTTCTGCAGCCTCAATGCAGCCTGATTAGTGCCCTTCTGCAGCCTCAATGCAGCCTGATTAGTGCCCTTCTGCAGCCTCAATGCAGCCTGATTAGTGCCCGTCTGCAGCCTCAATGCAGCCTGATTAGTGCCCTTCTGCAGCCTGATTAGTGCCCTTCTGCAGCCTGATTAGTGCCCTTCTGCAGCCTCAATGCAGCCTGATTAGTGCCCTTCTGCAGCCTGATTAGTGCCCGTCTGCAGCCTCAATGCAGCCTGATTAGTGCCCTTCTGCAGCCTCAATGCAGCCTGATTGGTGCCCTTCTGCAGCCTCAATGCAGCCTGATTAGTGCCCTTCTGCAGCCTCAATGCAGCCTGATTAGTGCCCTTCTGCAGCCTCAATGCAGCCTGATTAGTGCCCCTCTGCAGCCTCAATGCAGCCTGATTAGTGCCCTTCTGCAGCCTGATTAGTGCCCTTCTGCAGCCTGATTAGTGCCCTTCTGCAGCCTCAATGCAGCCTGATTAGTGCCCTTCTGCAGCCTGATTAGTGCCCTTCTGCAGCCTGATTAGTGCCCTTCTGCAGCCTGATTAGTGCCCTTCTGCAGCCTCGAAGCAGCCTGATTAGTGCCCTTCTGCAGCCTCGAAGCAGCCTGATTAGTGCCCTTCTGCAGCCTCGAAGCAGCCTGATTAGTGCCCTTCTGCAGCCTCGAAGCAGCCTGATTAGTGCCCTTCTGCAGCCTCGAAGCAGCCTGATTAGTGCCCTTCTGCAGCCTCGAAGCAGCCTGATTAGTGCCCTTCTGCAGCCTCGAAGCAGCCTGATTAGTGCCTCGAAGCAGCCTGATTAGTGCCCGTCTGCAGCCTCGAAGCAGCCTGATTAGTGCCCGTCTGCAGCCTCGAAGCAGCCTGATTAGTGCCCGTCTGCAGCCTCGAAGCAGCCTGATTAGTGCCAATCTGCAGCCTCACCATCTCATCAATGCAGTGCAGGAAATCACTGAGCCGTCATCTCCTGTTTACTCGGCTCTCAGTTGGCAGTCACCCACACAGTCCCCCCTCTGCCATCAGCATTGGACTAGCTCCTGTGATAAATAGAACACTGGTCCAATGCAAGTGGCGGAGGCAGGACTGTGTGTATATGACGTGAGAGCTGAGTAAACAGGAGATGACGGCTCAGTGAATAACGGCAACACTCATTCCCCTCCGAGGTACACTATCGGCATATAACACGCACCCGTGATTTGCTCCCTATTTTCAGGGGGAAAAGTGCGTGTTATACGCCGATACATACGGTATCTAGCAACAAAAATACTTTAAACTTGTAAACAAAAAGTGACCGAAAAGGCATGGTCTTCAAGTGGTTGTATTACTTTTTACGTACTGTTTGATTCTGGATTACTTTAAAAAAAATAGCTATAGCTTAGTAATCAAACTAAACAAAAGCAATCAGTGCAGTCGATAAACTCCCTAATGTGAGTAGCAAGCATACACCAACCAGTGATACCATAATACCCTTGTACAATATCAATGCATAAAATAGTGCAGCACTACCTAAAATATCATATACATGAATATACATCCATTGTGACACTGAATATTCACATGTGATATAAAAAAAAAACCTGCATAAATTAATATAGACCCCCACTGGTGGTAGGAGGAAAGCACTGTGTCCTCACACCATGCAATAACCAAAATTGGATGATAAAGTCCAAAAACAATAATCTCCTGGAGCTTAATGTGCTAGACTCTTCTGTGATAATATAGGTGATAAGCCTCCTTCGTAGATAATACACACTTCACCCAGCATTATGTAGGTTCGCTCACCTCCATATATTGGACCTCAAAGCTTCCGAAGAGGTCAAACCAGTTTAATCCAAAGGAAAAGAAGAAAAGACTGCACACCACCAGAAACAATCCAACGTAATTTATTGTTCCAACGAAAAGTCAAATGACAGCCACCAAATCTAAGACCCAGGAGAGGTGACGCGTTTCACACTGTCAATAGTGCTTCTTCAAACCGCTAGGTTTGAAGCACTATTGACAGTGTGAAACGCGTATTATACTGTCTGCCCTTATGTTGTAAAGCTCTGCGGAAATTGTTGGCTGTATATAAATCCTGTTCAAAAATAATATAATAATGAGAGATAGAGTAGAGTTAGTAGGAATCGGATTTGTAAGAGATGCTGTACAAAAAGTTGGTTCGTTTGCAGTCTAGAATCTAGAGCAGATCATAGTTTCTTGTATCTTACTGCTTTCTTAATCGTACATCACGGAGCCATAGTAATTACTATGTGGGTTATAGGCCACCTTCAGGTGATAGACACGGGCACACCGTAAGACAGGAAGTCCACTCCCTATATAACCCCTCCCACTACTGGGAGTACCTCAGTTTTTTTTTGCCAGTGTCTAAGGTGTTTGTCACGAGTAAAGATGTGCTGTGCTGAGCTCCATTGGAGCAATCCTTGCTGGGGCTAGCTATGCAGCTGGATCCATTCAAAGTGTCTTTTAGGCCGAATTGAATGGTACCCGGGCATCATGCCGGAAGAAAAGAAACAAGGTTTAGCCCATAACGCTTCTCTTTCTAGAGAGCTAGACCCCGGGATCCAGTACTTTTGGTTTTTTCTGGCGGGGTGTTTTACGGGTCCAGGAGTGTGGATCCCCCGATAAAAAGGGGACCCAGTTCCTGAAGGTTTTTTAAACGGAGCCCACCGTGAGGGGTGTGAAGATTGGGTCTGTTAGTTTTACCACAGAAAACCCTGCGACGGGAAAGGTAAGTGGAGATTTCTAAGGAATTTTTTAAGTTTCTTATGAATTGTCTCCTTTAAAAGGAAATGTTGTCATGCCTAAAAGTCACCACTGGGGGCTGTATAGAGCACTCACCTTGTCATGATTCCTATGCTGTGTCACGCTGTCTCAGTAAAAGCTGCAGATTCCTCTGGCGAGCAGCCCCAGAACTCCGGTAGGATTGGGGGGGGATCTTTTTACAAAAACACCCCCGACCTGGGAAAAGCTCTCCTCCTCTCCCTGGATAGGGGGAGGCCAGAATGGTTGGCGATACCGCTCCGTTTTTTACCGCCCCTGCACGGCGCTTGTAATACCGGATCTTCTCCTCGCAATCCCCTCCAACACAAGCCGATCTCATCGCGGGGAAAGCCCTCTTTTTGAAAAGAGGGGGGGCGATGTGATGGAGGTGGTAGGGCTTAGTGTGGCATTGGCGCGCGGCAACGCCCAGCGCAGGAGTAAAGTTTTAAAAGCTCCATTATTTGCTGGCTGCAGCTGTCGAAGGGATACAAGAGCAAAAAGGGGCATGTAAGAGGTTGGTGACACAGGCATTCCCTTTGCACATTTACTAAAAGCCTCAGGCTAAGCGTTAAATAGCAGCGGCAGTTGCTGGACTATTTGCTCAAGCAGTGAATGCGATTTCTTCTGGTAGTACCTCTGCATTTGTGCATCGGGCTATGGTCAGAAGGGGGGGTAAAAACACCCAAAAAAGGGCTCAAGAGAGACTCCTTCAAGCTCAGAAAAGCTTAAAATCATCTCTAAAATGGCATCCTCCCCTGAGAGATCTGAAGTGGCTGGTCAGAGCGAGCCATCAATGACATCAGGTGGTGCAATTATTTCCAACACTGCAGCCCCTGTCTATGTGACTGAAGAAATTTTTTCCTCAACCATATTGAGATTGGAGCAGAGGTTAGCGGCTTTAATCGCATCCCAGAGTGGGACTAAGCGCGATAGGTCGCCTTCCGTTACCAAGGACCCTCAAACTAAGGAACCAGGGGCGGGAGATGATTTTTTTTTCTCAGGGGATCGGGAAGAGGCTGATGACTCCTCCTTCTAAGGGGTCAAATGCGGAAGGTTCACAATCTGAAAGATTGATGGTACAATCTTACTGAATTGGTCCGCTCCACATTTATGCTACCCTTAACTGAGTCGGTTGATAAACCTACTTCTTGTTTGGGTTCGCTAAAGCCTCCCCAAGCTTTGCATGTCTTTCCTATCCATTCTTTGCTGGAGAAGCTTGTGTATTCTGAGTAGGATCACCCAGATAAGCATTTTTATCCTCCTAAAAAGTTTGCAACACTTTATCCTATGGAGGAAAAGTTTAATAAAAAATAAGAGATACCAGCAATTGACGCTGCTATATCCTCTGTGAATTAAAGTTTGACTTTTCCGGTAGACCATGCTCAAATTCTTAGGGATCCAACGGATAAGAAGTTGGAATTCCTATTAAAAAACCCCTTTTTCCCTGGCAGGTTCAGTGACTCAGCCTGCGCTGGCAGCAATTGGTGTGTGTGTCCATCCTTGAGAGACCAGTTTAAACAGGTGCTCAAGATTATTCCAGATCAGCAGGCCCAAGATTTGGCCGAGCTACCAGGGGCGTTATGTTTTGCAATAGACGCTATGAGAGATTCTATTCTCCAGGCCTTACGCTTGGGCTGGTGCATATGCGTAGAATACTATGGTTGAAAAATTGGTCAGCCTAAGCGCCCTGCAAAAAGCTCCTGGCTAGTTTTCCTTTTCACGGTGAATGGCTGTTTGGGGCGATCTCGATAAGTACATCCAAAGAATTTCTAATGGGAAAAGTACCCTTTTGCCAGTTAGGAATAGGAGTAAGCGTATTTCATTTAAAGGAGCCTCTTCCCTCAAGGTCAACACGGGCACAAAAGAAGTCCTGGGGAAGGAAACCTACAAAACAAAATACTAAAGCCTCCTTATGAAGGGGCGCCCCCGTTTGCTCGAGTGGGGGGGGGGGCTCTCAAGGATCTGGCAGGAAGATTGTCAAGACAAATGGGTGGCTTCCTCAATTACTCTAGGGTACAAACTAGAGTTCAGAGAGTCCCTGTTTTCTCATTTTCTCAGATCAAACGTTCCCAGGGATCCAGAAAAAGAAGTCTCTCTTTCAAGCATTAGACCATCTTTTGTCTCAAAAGGTGATATCGGTGGTCCCCATAGAAGAGTAGGGATTGGGGTTTTATTCAAACCTTTTCACGGTACCAAAACCAAATGGTGATGTCAGACCCATTCTAGATCTCAAAGATCTAAACCGGTTTTTGAATATCCGCTCTTTTTGCATGGAGTCAATACGATCAGTAGTCTCCATCCTACAAGGAGGAGAGCTTCTGGCGTCAATCGACACCAAATACCTCCTATGTGCCGATTTTCGCCGCTCACCAGAAATATCTACGCTTCGAGGTAGAAAATCTTAATTTTCAGTTTGTAGCTCTGCCTTTCGGTCTAGCTACTGCACCTTGAGATTTTACAAAGGTCCTGGCCCCTCCTCTAGCCAGATTAAGTGCCCAAGGTATAACAATTGTAGTGTACCTAGACAATCTGCTCTTGATAGACCAGTCGGTAGCCCGCTTAGACCTAGGTTGGATTCTCAACCTAGAGAAATCTTCCTTAAAACCATCAAGGAGATTGGAATACTTGGGTATTTCTACCCCAGGCGAAGATCATTGCCATAAGGGAGCTGAAAATCCTTCCTACCAATTACCTGGAAGGTGGTAACAGATGCCAGCCTTTCAGGTTGGGGAGCAGTCCTGGAAGAGGCGACTGTCCAAGGGAAATGGTCCAGATCAGAAATGACCTTGCCCATCAATATTCTAGAGATTCGGGCAGCGCGCTTGGCCCTGAGAGCCTGGACGTTCAAGTTACGGAATTGTCCTGTCTGGATCCAATCCAACAATGCCACAGCAGTGGCCTATATAAATCACCAAGGGGGCATGAGAAGTCATGCGGCCCAGAGATAGGTGAATCATATCCTAACTTGGGGAGAAAACAATGTACCTTGCCTTTCGGCAGTCCTCATTCCAGGAATAGAGAATTGGCGGGCAGACTACTTGAGTCGCCAGCAGTTGTTCCCAGGAGAATGGTCTCTTCACCCTGATATCTTTCTGACAGTATGTCAAAGATGGGGGCTTCCAGACATAGATCTGTTTGCGTCCAGGTTCAACAAGATCGACAACCTTGTGTCAAGAACAAAAGATCCGGTAGCTTGCGGAACCAGATGCCTTGGTATTCCCGTGGAATCAGTTTTCACTGATTTATGCATTCCCTCCTGTTCTGCTTCCACGACTTCTTCGCAGGATCAAGCAGGAAGGGAAGTCTGTGATTCTTGTGGCCCAGGAGATCTTGGTTTGCAGAGATCATAAAGATGGCGGTAGGGGACCCATGGACCCTACCACCACGTCCAGACCTTCTCTCGCAAGGTCTGGTATTCTACCTTACAAACACTAAATTTAACAGTTTGGCTATTGAGACCCACGTTCTGAAAAAGCGTGGGCTGTCAGGTTCAGTGGTATCTACCTTGGTTAATGCAAGGAAGCTGGCCTCCAGAATCATATATTATAGAGTCTGGAAGGCATATGTCTCCCGGTGCGTCCTCATCCTAACTTTAAAGTTTTCATTTAAACCAGGATATTGTTCTACCTTCATTTTTTCCAGAACCCGGTTCTACGGAAGAAGAGTCACTACATTCTCTTGATGTGGTGAGAGCAAACAAAGTCTACTTGAAGGCGACTGCTCAGATTTGAAAAACGGATGTTTTGTTTGTATTGCCTGAAGCTCCTAAAAGAGGACAGGCAGCATCGAAATCTACTATTTCTAAATGGATTCGACAAGTAATTGTTTAAGATTATGGTTTAAAGAAGAAGATTCCACCTTTTCAAATCAAAGCGCACTCCACAAGGGCTGTTAGAGCTTCGTGAGCAGTGCATCACCAAGCCTCCAGGGCTCAAATCTGTAAGGCCGCAACTTGGACTTCAGGCCATACATTTACCAGATTCTATCAGGTAGATGTAAAAAGTCATGAGGATATTGCCTTTGGGAGCAGTGTTCTGCGAGCTGCAGTATAAATCCTCTAATCTCGTGGTGCCCTAATTTTGTTGTCTCCCTCCCTTCAGTTGGCATTGCTATGGGACATCCCACATAGTAACTACTATAGCTCTGTGTCCCATGATGTACGATTAAGAAAATAGGATTTTTTTAACAGCTTACCTGTAAAATCCTTTTCTTTGAAGTACATCACAGGACACAGAGGTCCCTCCCTTCTTTCTGGTATACACATGTATTACTTTGCTACAAAACTGAGGTACTTCCAGTAGTGGGAGGGGTTATATAGGGAGTAGACTTCGTGTCTTAGGGTGTTCCAGTGTCCATCACATGAAGGTGGCCTATAACCCATATAAGATCATTGTTTTGTTTTTTATGACAGAAGGAAAAAAGTAGGTGAGAATCAATCAAAAATATAGACCAGTTTGAAAAGATTTAAATTAATTTACCATAATGAACAAGAGCATAGGATGGTTTGTACTCAAGATAAAATAACTTTTTTTTTTTTTTTTATCTGGTGGAGCCCATTGATGGACACAAATCCTGCACCTCTGTATTTCTGATCATGCACTCTGTACTGTTTTGCTACAAAACTAAGGCATGCTGTTGGTAGGTGGGGTTATCCTGGCCTGGCCTACAGTTTATTTTCCTGTGTCTAATCCTCCTGTAGACATCATTCTAACCCAGATATTGACTTTGTATCCCTTAACCACTTCAACACCTTAGGATGTACCCTGTAGGCATCATCCCAGGATTATAATTTTTAGCCGGCGTGGGCTTTCTTGAAGAAGTGATCCAAGTGGCTATATAGCTGATTGATCGCTTATACAGGGCACAAAAGGGGGCTCTCCCCTCCCGCTGCGGCCTTTACCGGGCTTCTCCAAGCGATCAGGGTGCTTAGGATCCCAGCTGTGCTGAGGGGAGAAAGGTACATCTGTACCCGCCTCCCCTCTGTGATGTAAGAAACCAGAAGGGACGAGCTGTTACCGGCTTGTTCAGCATATGATCAAACCGATCTTGATTTGATCAGATGCTTTTGAGGGCAGCAGAGAAATCTGGGGTCTATAAGACAGTAAAGAGTACCTATCCTGCTTATTGCTTTTACAAGGGATGTTGTTCATTCCTTGTGATGGCAATAAAGTTGATAAAAAAAATAAAGGACAGTGTAAAAAAAGCGACAATTTTGAAAAAAAGCAATATTTTTTACTTTTTGCTATAACATCCCCAAAAAATATATAAAAAAACAAATTTCTTTCTCACTTTAGGCCGATATGTATTCTTCTACATGTTTTTGGTAAAAAAATCTCAATAAGCGCACATTGGTTTGTGCAAAAGTTATAGCGTCTACAAAATAGGGGATAGATTTATGGCATTTTTATTAATTTTTTTTTATTAGTAATGGCGGCGATCTGTGATTTTTATCGTGACTGCAACATTATGTCGACACTTTTGATACCATTTTGGGATCATTGTCATTTATACAGCGAACAGTGCTATAAAAATGCACTGATTACTGTGTAAATGACACTGGCAGGGAAGGGGTAAACACTAGGGGGCGATCAAAGGTTTAAGTGTGTCCTAGGGAGGTGTTCTGTGGGGGGGGGGGGGGATGGGCTACCACTGACATGACAGCGATCACTGCTCCCGATGACAGGAAGCAGTAGATCCCTGTCATTTCACTAGGCAGAACAGGGAAATTCCTTGTTTACAAAGGTATCTCCCCATTCTTCCACTCCGTGACACGATTGCGCGTCCCGCGGGCACAGTCATGGAGTACGCGGCGCGATTTAAAGGGGACGTACCTGTACGCCCATTTGCCCAGCCGTGCCATTGTGCCGACGTACATTGTCATGCGCTGGTCGGCTAGTGGTTAAAATTCAAAGCTCTCTCGTGCTCACTTGCAGATGCAAACGCATACATAAGTCCCGCACGCATATGTAAACGGTGATCACACCACATGTGAGGTATCGCCGCGAATGTAAGAGGGGGAGAAATAATTCTAGCACCAGACCTCCTGTACAACTCTAAACTGGTAACCTGTTAAGACTTTTAAATCGTCTTCTATGGAGATTTTAGTTCTAGTTTGTCGCTGTTCCACGGGAGTACACAGTTTTAAGCATGACATTTTGGGTATCTGTTTACTTGGTGTAACATCTTTTAAATTTTACCAAAACATTTTATATTGTGTTGTGCACTAAAATTCTTTAAAGTTTCTTCTCCCCCCCCCCCCCACAAAAAACATATATATATATATATATATATATATATATATATATATATATATATATATATATATATATATATATATATATATATATATATATATATATATATATATATTATAATCTATCTTTGACTATGCTAAGTAAATTTTTTAGGTGTATGACAGAAATGTCAGCAGTGGCATGGGAGTGTCAGGTGGTTAATCGACTCCAAAAAAATTATTTTATGGCACATTCAAAAACTCTAATTTTTATAGCACTTCCTACATTTTTTTTAAAAAAACACTGATTAAGGGGAGGTAATGAAATACAAATTCACTTTTAATGAAGTGGTTATTTAAAGCTTTACCTGCCACCCTCTGAACAGATTGAAGCACGCGGACTATTGGGACTATTTACACTTGCGAAAAGGACTGCCGCTTCTCTGAAAAGCGATCTGTCGCCTCTTCACAGCCTGTTTTATCTCCCAAAATGCCACACACAAAATGCTGCGTGCTGGACAGTTCACTTAAAGGGGTTACCTTCGGCGGATGGTAGTGCAAAATTGAATGGCTGTGACATGTGTACGTTCCTGGCTGTTACCAGTTTTACTTCTGTTGTGGGGCAATATGAGGGATTGGAGAGAGACCACATCTGTTATAGACTGGCATAAGCCATAGCCAGTACAGGTTTACAAAAGACCAAAGTTGTTAAAGGATAATGTTGATTAAGAAATTAGTTTAACAAGGATAGTCGGTCAGATGTAGTGTTCATTATTTTGTAGAGCATGTTTTTTATTATGACTGGTGAAAATTAGATCAAATACAGAAATTTTCAGGGTTTCTCCATTGCACTTTTGTACCCACCATACCACTAATTTACATGTACAAACTAGCATGCTTAATCTATTTTTTTCCCTCTAGGCAATCTTCTACAGGGGCATCAACTCCCCGACCACAGAAGGCCATTGTGAACCATCCAAGTGCTGCCCTCATGGCACTAAGGCGGGGATCAAGGAACCTGGTTTTTAGAGACTTTACGGTGAGTTAATTTATTTAGCCACCAAGAAAAATGTTTCATCTGCTATGTTAGATATGTAAGTCAATACTATTTCCTTTCTGTTTTATAAAGGATGAGAAAGAGGGACCAATTACAAAACACATCCGATTAACAGCTGCCTTAATATTAAAAAATGTTGCAAAACACTCAGAATGTGGTCGTCGGTAAGTATTACTTTGGGTTTTTGTATCTATGAGTTTTACACAGCTATTTATTTCATTTATGAGCACCAAGTATCTTGTGGTATTTATACAATGCCTTAAAAAAGAATTCATACCCCTTAAAATGTTCCATATTTTGTCACGTTACAACCAAAATGTAAATGTATTTTATGTGCTAGACCAACACAAAGTGGCACAGAATTGTGAAGTAGAAGGAAAATGATAAATGGTTTTCCAAATGTTTTACTAATATCTGAAATGTGACATGCATTTGTATTTGGCCCCCTTTACTCTGATCCCCTAACTAAAATCTAGTGGAACCAATTGCCTTCAGAAGTCACCCAATTAGTAAATAGAGTCCAACTTTGTGTAATTTAATCTCAGTATAAATACAGCTGTTCTGTTAAGCCCTCAGAGCTTCGTTAAATAACCTTAGTGATCAAACAGCATCATGAAGGCCAAGGAAGACACCAGACAGGTCAGGGATAAAGATGTGGAGAAGTTTAACCACTTCAATACAGGGCACTCCCTCCCTTCTTGCCCAAGCCAATTTTTATCTTTTGGCGCTGTCACTTTTTAAATGACAATTGTGCAGTCATGCAACACTGTACCCAAACAGCATTTTGATAAATTTTCCCCCACAAATAGTGCTTTCTTTTGGTGGTATTTGATCATAACTGGGGTTTTTATTCGTTGCTAAACAAAAAAAGACCGAAAATTTTGACAAAAAAAGTGTTTTTCTGTTATAAAATGTAAATACGTAAGTTTTCTTCTTTTCTCCTTCACTGATGGGCACTAATATGTAGCACTGATGGGTGGCACTGATAAGGAAGCACTGGCAGGCATCATTTATGGGCACTGATTGGCATCCCCGGTGGTCATGGGTGGGCCTCCGCACCACCGATTGCCGCACTGCACCCCCCCATGGGTGCACGCTGGCTTGTTATCCTGAAAGACATCGTAGATAACTGATCCACTTCCCAGGCCATTATTCTGTTTTAGGCTGGGCGGGCAGTGGTTAAAGCAGGGTTGGGTTATAAAAAAAAAAAAATCTCAAGCTTTGAACATCTCAGGAAGCACTGTTCAATCCATATGAAAATGGAAAGAGTATGGCAAACCTACCAAGACATGGCTGTCCACCTAAACTGACAGGCCAGGAAAGAGCATTAATCAGAGAAGCAGACGAGGCCTATGGTAACCCTGGATGAGCTGCAGAGATCTATGGCTCAGGTGGGAGAATTAGTCCACAGGACAACTATTGTCGTTCGCTCCTCAAGTCTGGCCTTTATGGAAGAGTGGCAAGAAGAAAGCAGTAAGAAGTCTGCTTGAACTTTGCGGGAAGCATGGTGGGGGACACAGCAAACATGTGGAAGAAGGTGCTCTGGTCAGATGAGACCAAAATTGGACTTTTTGGCCTAAAAGCAAAACGCTATATGTGGTGGAAAACGAACACTGCACATCACTCTGAATACACCATTCCCACTGTTAAACATGGTGGTGGCAGCATCATGATGTGGGATGCTTTTCTTCAGCAGGGGCAGGGAAGCTGGTCGGAGTTGATGGGAAGATGAATGGAGCCAAATACAGGGCAATCTTAGAAAAAAACCTGTTAGTCTGCAAAATACTTTATACTGGGGCGGAGGTTCACCTTCCAGCAGGACAACAACCCTAAACCTACAACCAGAGTTACAATGGATTGGTTTAGATCAAAGCATATTCATGTGTTAGAATGGCCCAGTCACAGTCCAGACCTAAATCCACTTGAGAATCTGTGGCAAGACTTTCAAAATTGCTTTTTGCCGACACTTTCCATCCAATCTGACAGAGCTTGAGCTATTTTGCAAAGAAGAATGTGCAAAAATGTCACTCTCTAGATGTGCAAAGCTGGTGGAGAAATGCCCAAAAAGACTTGCAGCGAAAGGTGGTTCTACAAAGTATTGACTCGGGGGGGCTGAATACAAATGCACGCCACACTTTTCAGATATTTGTAAAAAGTTTGAAAAACCATTTCTTATTTTCCTTCCACTTCACAATTATGTGCCACTTTGTGTTGGTCTGTCACAAAAAATCCCAATAAAATAAATTTACTGTACATTTTTGGTTGTAACATGACAAAACGTGGAACATTTAAAGGGGTATGAATACTTTTTCAAGCCACTGTATTTCCCTGTCTGGTATAAACTGAAGCTGCCATACCCCATTTCTAAGGCCTACAAACAACCTCTAAAGTCTGGTGTCCTAGTAGATATACTATAGCCCAAAAATACAACTAAAAATATTGGACATCTACAGGCTTTATTAGGGTCCTAAAATAAAATATCAAAAATAAAGTAAACAGCCATGTCCCCTTTTTTAAAAAATCATCCCATCCAAAAACATTTCTCCTTCTATTTGGTAGATCCCCAGAAAAAAAAAAAACATCTTAAAAGTAATATGCAACAAACTAATTCTTTAAACATTAAAATCTGGGCACGTGTCCAGAGAAATTCAGAGGTATTGTGAGCATCTATATACTGGTTGCAAGACCTAACAATGTAGCACTTATTGTACCGTTCAAAATTCAAAACCAAGTATACTTGGCATGGTTGGTCAGTTCAACAGATTGTAGTGATTTTATTATTGCTCACAGATGAAACACACACACAAAAAAAAAAGAGTGAATAATGTATAGTGGTACTTGAGCCATGATGACAGACCAATATATTCTCATTTTTTTCCAAACATATTCTCTGTTTTCCAATATAGTCTCCTCTGAATATAATCTGGGTGCATATAATTGTAAGCCGACACAATCACGTGTCAAAGTTTGACATGCGGACAGGAGCCGGTACACGGATCCAAATGCAGAGGCTCTCTGGATCCGTGCACCCACTCCTTCCAGAATGTCAGACTTTGACATGTGACTTTGACATGTGGTTGTGTCTGGGCCGACACTGTGTGTGCATCCACTTTTATGGGCTGCTTGCATACATCTCCAAGGTGGATGCACATGCATCTGCCAGCAGCTCTGCAGAGGACAGTACTGATCTGCTGTTTAAGCCCTAAATCATACAGGGCTCATATAAAACCTAAGGAACCACAAAAGACAGGTTTCCTAAATGCAGCAAATCCCCCCCCAAAAAAATCTGCATTTGATGTCTATTATAATAACAAAACTCAATAATGTGCAAAGTAACAAAGTAACTGCAGTCCTCCTAGATACCTTCAAGCAGATATTTGGCTATACTAAAAAACAAATTGTATAGCATTGTCACTATATGATAAAGTAACCAAATTGTCATCAAAATAAAGTCTAAAAATATAATCAGAAATTGTGTCCAATCACTTCCAGTGTTTCTATGCACAATCCGTGACATATCAGTCGTTTTATTCACCACCAAACCTTTTCACCGGCTTAACGGATAAGACCTCTTCCTATCATAAGGTCATTGTAAGCTTTCCCTTCATCAAAGGATGAGATATGGTCTACAGTAAGTTTCTCAGTGAGGTCCTCTTCTTTTCCTTCGGCTCCATGGACTCCGTTGAATTCAAACCCAATAGTGGAAAGAGGACAAAATGCATATATTGTAAAACCACAACTAAATGTCTATCGTGAATATTAATATACTCACAAAAGTTTTGT
>JBBGZY010000470.1:9535000-9640000 GCA_037952925.1 Lithobates clamitans
AAATGCCAGACGCCCCTAGAAGCAGCTGCAAAAATGTCCAGTGTGCATGAGGCCTTAAATGCACAAGGACACTTTGGACGCTCAGTAAGAGCACAATGGCAGCTGAAGGCATCCAATGTGTCCCCAAGAAATACCTAGCGAAAAAGCTATACAAAAAGATGGCAATCACCCCAATTTATAACTAGCCTTTGCAGTAAGGTGCACACGGAAGGGCAATACACATCACAAGCAGACAAAAGTTTTCTCAGCACACTTGCCAGCCTGCAAAAAAAAAAAACAAATTGACCCTGTCTAACAATTCATGTTAACCACTTTAATGCTGGGTTGCATTTTTGGGGCTTTTCCTTTTAGTTTTTCAATCACCTTTTTCAATCACCTTTTTCTGTCACTTTTTAAATAGCTTCTTTTATTTTATTTTTTTCAGGCTATCGATTAAGGGGGGTGGTTAATTGCTCATAGGTACCTATATAACTGTGTGTAGGACTCATTCTGAGCCTGCTCAGTCTGAGGCTGTGGAACTCTGTGTACGTGGAACTGGTATAAGTGGCGAGTTAAAAACCAGAGTTAGAGTGAACAAGCTTTGCTTTTTGTTTGCTGGGTTGCATTTGGGGCTTTTCCTTTTTAGTTTTTCAATCACCTTTTTCTGTCACTTTTTAAATAGCTTTTTTTTTTTCTTTGGTTCCTTCAGGTTATCATTTAAGGGGGGTGGTTAATTGCTCACAGGTGCCTATATAACTGTGTGTAGGACTCATTCTGAGCCTGCTCAGTCTGAGGCTGTGGAACTCTGTAAGTGGAACTGGTATAAGTGGTGAGTTAAAAACCAGAGTTTAAAACAGGAGGTTTTAACAGGGGTCTGAGTACCTGAGTGTTTTCTGAGTAGTGTGTGTGGATCGTTCGTACCTGTGTATTGTGTACTGTATACTTGAGTATTGCGAGTGCAAGTAGGTCTGCGACTGTTCTGCGATTGCACGTAGGTCTGTGAGTGCCTGGGTATTGTCTTGTTGTGTACCTGTGTATTGTCTTGAGTATTAGTGCCAGGAAGCTAGCTGTTAGGTAATTTGGACAGGGTAAAATCCCCAAATCCTAAATTTAATTGGTACGATGCCCGGCGAGTGTGGAGAGGCGACTCTTTGTACATCTTGCTGCATGTATGCGTTCCTTGATCATCCGATCGAAGGCGAATACTGCTGTGCAAAATGTAAGCACATTGTTTCCCTGGAAGCCCGGGTTCTGAATCTGGGGAAGCAACTGTCAGCACTGAGAAGTCCCTCCACACTAAAGGAGAGCCAGGAACGTACACGGCAGGGGCCAGCACAGAGGCGGGTGGAGACAAAGAGGTGCAGGCACTAGCAAAGAGTAGATGGGTGACAGTCAGGAGGGGTAGAGGGGGAAGTGCCAGGGAGGCCGATCCAGGACTGGAGCATCCCAATAAGTACGCTCCATTGAGTGACATTGGTGAAACCAGTCAGGGACCAGCACTGCTGGAGCTGAGGGACTCTCCTAGCTGCCAGGGGAAGAACTCCTCCAGTGAGAGTGGGGGGGCAGCAAAGGGAAAGGAAAGACAGATTCTGGTGGTAGGGGACTCAATTCTTAGAAGGACAGAGAGTGCAATCTGTAACCAAGACCTGAAGCGCCGAACAGTATGTTGTCTACCGGGCGCTCGGGTTCGGCACATCACGGATCTTGTGGACAGATTACTGGGAGGGGCTGGGGAAGACCCGGCTGTCATGGTGCACGTTGGCACCAATGACAAAGTCAGAGGCAGATGGAGTGTCCTAAAGAACGATTTTAGGGACTTAGGAGCTAAATTGAGGAAAAGGACCTCCAAGGTAGAATTCTCGGGAATACTACCGGTACATCGAGCCACACCAGAAAGGCAGAGGGAGTTCAGGGAAGTAAACAAGTGGCTGAAGAGCTGGTGTAGTAAGGAGGGGTTTGGGTTCCTGGAGGACTGGGCCGACTTCTCAGTCGGTAACCGGTACTATAGAAGGAACGGACTGCACCTAAATGAGGAGGGTGCAGATCTGCTGGGAATGAAGATGGCCAAAATGTTGGAGGGGTTTTTAAACTAGGCGATGGGGGGGGAGGGTCCAGAGACAGAGCCAGCGCGGAAGATATTCCAGAGGGTAGTATTCGGGGCATTAGTGGTAGGTTAACCAAAGCACAAAAACACAAGGTGAGTATAGTAGCAAGTCCTAGTTGCAATCTCGAAACACCCAATACGAGGACAATATGTGACCGGTCTAAACTATGTGGCATATTCACCAATGCCAGGAGCATGGCAGACAAGATGGGTGAACTAGAGATACTGTTGTACAAGGAGGATTTGGATTTTGTGGGAATTTCAGAGACCTGGTTCAACAGCTCCCATGATTGGCTGGCAAACATTCAAGGGTATACCCTATACCGCAGGGATAGAGAGGGTAAAGGGGGAGGGGTATGCCTATATATCAAGAATAATGTACAAGCGAATGTGAGAGATGACATCACTGAGGGAGCTAGAGAGGAGGTGGAATCCTTCTGGGTAGAGCTCCAAAGGGATGAAGCTAAGGGGAAAATAATACTGGGAGTATGCTATAGGCCCCCTAACCTGAGGGAGGAAGTGGAGAGGGATCTCCTATCATAAATTGGATTAGCAGCAAGGATGGGAAGTGTTATCATAATGGGGGATTTTATTATCCAGACATAGACTGGGCGGAGGGAACTGCGCATTCATTTAAGGCTCGCCAGTTCCTTAATGTCTTGCAGGACAATTTTATGGGTCAGATGGTAGACGCACCAACTAGAAATAAAACATTACTGGATCTACTGATTACCAACAATACAGACCTGATCACGGATATGGAAATACGGGGCAATTTAGGTAACAGCGATCACAGGTCAATTAGTTTCAGTATAAATCGCACAAATAGGAAACATGAAGGGAACACAAAGACACTGAATTTCAAAAGAGCCAACTTCCCTAAACTGCAAACCTTGCTAAAAGGCATAAATTGGGATAAAATATTAGGAACAAAGAATACGGAGGAGAGATGAGTTTGCTTTAAGAGCATATTAAATAAGGGCATTAGCCAATGTATCCCATTGGGTAATAAATTTAAAAGAGCAAACAAAAATCCTGGATGGCTTAACTCCAATGTAAAAATGCATATAAAAGCAAAGGAGAAGGCCTTCAAAAAAAAAAATACAAGGTTGAGGGATCATCCTCAGCATTCAGACTTTATAAAGAATGCAACAAGAAATGTAAGGGTGCAATTAGGACGGCTGAGATAGAACATGAAAGACACATAGCGGAGGAGAGCAAAAAAAAATCCCAAGGAATTCTTTAAGTATGTAAACAGTAAAAAAGGGAGGACAGACCATATTGGCCCCATAAAGAATGAGGAAGGACATCTGGTTACAAAGGATGGGGAGATGGCGAAGGTATTGAATTTATTCTTCTCCTCAGTCTTCACGAGTGAATAGGGGGGCTTCATTAACCAAAACTGCAGTGTTTATCCTCATGACACAACACAGGAAGCACGTCCATGGTTAACAGAGGACAGAATTAAAATTAGACTTGGGAACCTTAACATTAATAAATCATTGGGACCAGATGGCTTGCACCGGAGGGTACTTAGGGAACTCAGTCAAGTAATTGCCAGACCATTGTTCCTAATTTTTGCTGACAGTCTACTGACTGGAATGGTACCAGCTGATTGGAGAAACGCACCAATATTTAAAAAGGGCCCGAAATACATCCCTGGGAATTACAGACCAGTTAGCCTAACATCAATAGTATGTAAACTCTTGGAGGGGATGATAAGGGACTATATACAAGATTTTAGTAATGAGAACGGCATCATTAGCAGTAATCAGCATGGATTCATGAAGAATGGTTCTTGTGAAACCAATCTATTAACCTTCTATGAGGAGGTGAGTTGCCATCTAGATGAAGGAAGGCCCGTAGATGTGGTGTATCTGGATTTTGCAAAAGCATTGGACACAGTTCCCCATAAACGTTTACTGTACAAAATAGGGTCTGTTGGCATGGACCATAGGGTGAGTACATGGATTGAAAACTGGCTACAAGGGTGAGTTCAGATGGTGGTGATAAATGGGGAGTACTCGGAATGGTCAGGGGTGGGTAGTGGGGTTCCCCAGGGTTCTGTGCTGGGACCAATCCTATTTAATTTGATCATAAATGACCTGGAGGATGGGGGGTAAACAGTTCAATCCCTGTATTTGCGGAAGATACTAAGCTAAGCAGGGCAATAACTTTTCCGCAGGATGTGGAAACCTTGCAAAAAGATCTGAACAAATTAACGGGGGTGGGAAACTACATGGCAAATGAGGTTTAATGAAGAAAAAAAATAAAATAATGCATTTGGTTGGCAAAAATATTAATGCAATCTATACAGTGGGGGGAGAACCTCTGGGGGATCTAGGATGGAAAAGGACCTGGGGGTCCTAGTAGATGATGGGCTCAGCAATGGCACGCAATGCCAAGCTGCTAACAAAGCAAACAGAATATTGGCATGCATTAAAAAGGGGATCAACTCCAGAGATAAAACGATAATTCTCCCGCTCTACAAGACTCTGGTCCGACCGCACCTAGACTATGCTGTCCAGTTCTGGACACCAGTCCTCAGGAAGGATGTACTAGAAATGGAGCGAGTACAAAGAAGGGCAACAAAGCTAATAAAGGTTCTGGAGGATATTAGTTATGAGGAACTGGCACTGAACTTATTCTCTCTGGAGAAGGAAACTCCGATATTAATTCACTGAATTCATTTAAGGAGACCATTTCGGTCCTTGTTGCTGTGATGTGGCATACCTTGAAGTTGTAGGATCAGCCTGTTGCAGTACTTCTGGGATTCGTGTGTGTACAGTTGGGCATGCCCCAACCTCTCTGTTTGCAGTGCATCTGCTTGTGGCCAATTAGCCATGGCCTGTTGCACTTGTGGGTATGAATGTGTTGTCGCACATGCATTAGTGTTCGTCTCTGACGCTGGGCATGCTCACAGGTTTTGGAGGGTACTGTATTTAAACACTCTCCCTTGAAGTGTTTGGTGCTGTCTTCTTGCCAGCATACCTTGCACATTAACCCTTTCAATGCCAGGTCTGTACACCATACGGACCTACAGAAGTGCCTGCAGGTGGCCAGATCCATACTGCGTATGGACCTCATTTCTCCCTCTCCTCTAAGCTCATGGTCACTTCAATGACCATAAACTTATAGCAGAATTGTTCAGCAGACTCTGCTGAACAATTCTATAACTTGTGGATTACGATCAGAGTTATTAACCTCAATAGTGACTGCCCCAATGCCGCCGCCTCCCTGTCCCTTGCCTCTCCACCTCCCGCCGCTCCCTTCCACCTAAAACTACTCCCCCCACTCTCCTTTCCTATCCCCTTCACCCCCTTCTTCCTCCCAGCACCGATTACCCCCCCTCCACCCAATCCACCCCCCCCGCAAACTGGATCCCCTGCAGCTACCATTATTAGCCGGCATTCTTCCTCTGCCACTCCCGCTGGCTTCAGGTGCTGCTTGGGGATCCAGGTGTGTCCTCCCTGCTAGTCAGATCACCTCCTGTACTGCCCCTGCACCCCCGACCCATAGTGCTCAGAGCGGCATCCCTCCTTCCCCTCCCGCCACCCGCAGCTTCTGCCTGCACTAAGCTCCGGTAAGCTGTCAGGCTGGGAAGCACGGAGGTGGGGGGGGAGTGCTGCAGGTGGGGGTGAAGTTGGGGCTTGGTAAACGTGGACATAGTACAGTGATCGCTCCTATGTCCACTGACAGCTGATACATAGTAAACCACCAATGTTATTATGTATCAGACTGTCATTTTTTGAATGAATTAGGAATCTCTATACAGATTCCTTATTCATTCAAGTAAAGTGCTGCAAAAAAAAGGGACTATCTTCAGTTCCTTTCTCTGTCTCAAAAAAAGATATGGGGGTCTGTTTAGACTCCTGATATCTCACCAAACTAAAAACATTTTTTTTAGGGGGGGGGGGGTGGCATCAAACAGACAGCACCAGGTCTGCCCACATTTAGCCTCTCCACGGTGGCGCCCTCCCCCCTGCACTCACCCCTCCGCAGATTCCTCAGTTTCTCCTCCCGGCCAACCTGATCCATCCTGATTGGCCAGGAGGAAAAGCCAGAAGACAATACCGAATGTTAATTTGCTATTGATGATAAACCGCACACCCTTAAGATAAATATACAATGAAGTGCAGAGTGCAATTGTGTAAACAACCACTGGGTGTCCTCAGAGGGTGATGGTGACAACATTGCTATGCTAATTTGCTCAACAATTGCAACTAAATGAACATGAAAATGAACATAAAAATGACCACCTAGTATTTTGGTGGATATCAAAAAATGTGCAGTGTCCAAAAGACAAATATATAAATAAAGTACAATAATTCATCAAATAATTTCCAATAGTGCGATGATCTCGTGGATGCAACAAACAAGTGACTGTAAAATCTTCCTCCACCAACAGCGGTCACTCAGCCTACTCACCAGATATACATGACCCCCATTACAATGTCATATACAGCATTGGGGTGCAAGATGTTCCCATGCACCGTCACAGTACCTGATATGAAGCCTCCAAATGATCATCAAAAGGACACCCACCAAATCTCCAGACAACAGGATCAAAAAGTAAAAAAGGAACAATCTCCCATGGTGAAGTACGTTGGTGTTTATTAAAAATTATGTGCTAAGAACACATGCATCATAATAAGGATCCGAGTTCAGATACCTTCTTTGGTATTGATAGGGTAGAACCCCATTGGAGAGGGGGGAAATATGACCCAAAGGATATCTAGAAATTAAACTGAATTGATTTTTAGATTAAATACACTTAATCCTGTGGGTATCAATGTTGATATAGATTTGAACAGTTTTTTTAATCTAACTATTGAGTTGTAATTTATCTATATCATAAACTGAATAAGCTTGTGAGCAAACCAAACTAATGACTCAGACCCTTCTTAACTGATACAGCTGCTGGCACTGATCACAATCTCATAAGTGCATAAATATATAAAAACAAAATGCTGCACTATATTAAGATTACCAATGTGGTATGACACATATAAAATGCATGAATATCTTAGTGCAAACCATGCATGATATTAAACATAATAACATATAATTTATGAAATGTCCATTGTGCTGGCAAATTAAAACAATAACAGATGAAAAGTGTCGCACGATATTGAAGTAACCAATGTGATATGACACAAATAAAGTGCATGAATGACTTAGTGCAAAACATGCTTAATATCCAACATATTAAATAATAAAATAAAAAATGTCCATTGTGCTGGCAAAGCAAAATCCTGTGATGGTGCTCCAAAGTTGACAATATGACAAACCTCAGAGCGTTTGACCACACACCTAGGTTTGGTCAAAAAAGCCTGTGAACCACCCCTGGGTTCTACATGAATGAACTCTTTAGGATCCTGAGATGTCCAGCAGTAAGTTCCTCCATCCATGTGTAAAAATAAAGTCTAAATGGTGTTTTATCGTTTAAAAACGTATTTTACTTATAAAACATCAATCTGGGTACTCACATCTTCCAGGTGCTGAATCGCACCGCTTTATAGCAGACAAAAGAAAAAAACGATGAATTAGCTTGTCCGTTTGCAACATTCAAACCTGCTGCCTACTGCCCCGTCCTGTCCCCTCCCCTATGCGTGTTCGACACAGGGATCAGTCATGTGTCTTCCTCAGGGAGATTGTAATTGTACGGTGCTTTTTGCTGGTTTTAATAGTGTATCGGCGGCCATGTTTTCGTAGTCCAAAGGCATGCCATCTTTTTGGTGATCATAAACCCATTATAATGCAATGAATCCCAATTGAACTAAATCCTATGTTAAATAAATGAACAGCCGGACGGTGCAGTAGAACAATTTTTAGTATTGTTCTTTTTCTCTTTTTGTTCAAATTAAATATTGGATTATATAGGGTTGGATTGTATTATATAGGGACATTATTTTAAACATTATTATAGGGAGCAGATTGATCATCCTATTGTCAGAAACCATGAATCAGACTGAGACAGAAGTACAGTTAAATCACGCTTGTTTAATAATAATAAAAAGGTAAACAGAATAAACATAGTCAAAACATAGCCAGAGTTCAGGAACTGGAACGGATAGTCAGACAAGGTAAAACGTCAGGGAGCCAGAGATGAACGTAGTAGAACAGCAAGCAGGATCTGGAGCCAGAAGGAATGTCAGCCAAGCAAGTCTTTAACAGGAACACAGGAGAGCGTCTCTAGAGATGTGACCAAGGTGAAGGCAGAGATCATCTGGGCTGGGCGGCTTAAGTAGGCAGGACTGACGAACAGGTGAGTCACTGTGGAGAAAAAAGAGCTGGCAATTAGTCGACAGCTGAGCGGCCAGCTTTGAGAAGGAAGGGCTGAGCCCAGCCCCGACAGTACCTCCTCAATGACCCCTCCCCTCGGAGGACCACCAGGCTTGTGGGGAAAACATCTATGGAAATCACGGAGGAGGACAGGGGCATGTACGTCCGAGAATGAGACCCAAGAGCGTTCCTCCGGACCGTACCCTTTCCAATGTACGGAACCTATGGGAGTCAACAATGGACTGTACTTCATACTCCTCATGTTTCTCAACCTGTACAGGGTGAGGACGAGGCACCGAGGTGGTAAAGCGGTTGCAGGCCAAAGGTTTTAATAAGGAGACAAGAAATACATTTGCGATACGCATAGTAGAAGGAAGTGTGGGGTAAATGTGTAGCGCTAATGCTATGTATCCAAGATGTGAATCTGAGAGATATATAAACTGCAAATACAATCACATATCACTCAGAGAAGAAGTGTATATAGTGAAAATGTAACCAAACATGTGCATAGGTAAAGCGATTAAAAAATCGCACAAAATTGCATGGATTTTTAAGTGATTGGAAAATCGCGCAAAAGCACATGGATTTATAAATGAATATAAATCACAAAGAGTGAAGTGAATATTTCAATGCTGACAAATAATGAATTAGAAACAATCTATATGACTCTGGGAAAGATAAAGAAATAATATTTTCAAGTTGTCAAACTAGATATGAATCCTGTGAGTGTGATCTGAGGTATATAGTATAAAATACAAATATAGTGAGTGCAAATATTCAAGGTATATCACTGCAGATAATAAATCAATGGCATAAATGCATCACATGTTGATAAAAGCAATTATATGAGTCCATGATTTTAAGATGCTATAACGTGCATGCAAAGTAATATAGGACCAGCCAATATTTCCTCTTATCTTCTGTGCAATACAGACACACGATTAGTGGTTTAACACCCGGGGTATTGCCTCCACCTTCTGGGGGTAAGGGGGATGGGGTACTCTTACCATTAAAATGGTGGACCCACTCGCCAGCGGCGGTGAATCAATCAGGCATAGACTGGATTACGGTAAGATCTGGACTGGTTCCAGGGACAGGGTGTGCAATCTTTTCCCTTGCTGAGCAGCTGTGAACACCAGACTCAAGTCACCACAAGAATATGATAGACATGGTTCAGGTTCCAAAGATAGAGTGACCAATCTTCTCCTCTATTAATCAATGGGCAATTCAAAGGCACCACACATACGCCAGGACCCTCCAGATAATGATGGTGGTTTCAAAGTATAAAAAAGAGAGAGAACACCTCCACATGTAAATCCAAAAACGTTGTAATTTATTGTAATAAAAAAAGGTCCAATATTTCAAACAGATATGGACTTGTAAAAAAGTTCAATTGAACAGATAAAAATGTGCAGTAAAATGTGGCTAGGCAAACCTAATAATCCTACGTGTTTCATCTGCATAGACTTCAACTGGGGTATTCCGGTCTATGCCTGATTGATTCACTGCTGCTGGCGAGTGGGTCCACCGTTTAGGGTAAGAGTACCCCATCCCCCTTACACCCAGAAGGTGGAGGCACTACCCCGGGTGTTATAACCACTGATCATGTGTCTATGTTGCACATAAGATAAGAGGAAATATTGGCTCATCCTATATCACTTTGCATGCACGTTATACCATCTTAAATTCATGAACTCATATAATTGCTTTTATCAACATGTGATGCATTTATGCCATTGATTTATTATCTGCAGTGATATACCTTGAATATTTGCACTCACTATATTGGTATATTTATACTATATACCTCAGATCACACACACAGTATTTCCATCCAGTTTGTATAGCTTGTAACATTCTCCTGTCTCTCCCAGAGTCATACAGTATATACACTCCCCACTTACAAATATTGAAGTATTTACTTCACAGTCTGTGATTTATATTTATTGTTAAGTTTATACAATTTTGTGCGATTTCTTAATCGCTGTGATTTATATGGAACTATAAATGTATGCGATTTTGTGCAATTTGTTTATAGCCGCATCATGAATTCATATCATTGATTTATCATCTGCAGCGGTATATTCTTGATCACTGGAAAAAGAAATCCCCCTATGTTTGGGACTTTAACAGGCCACCAACTCGTAAGATAAAAAAAATATAAATGTTATTGATATATTTAAAAAAAGACGTAAAAGCGTCTATAACAAACAAGATAAAAAATCATTCCATAATAGATACACAATCAAAACAGATAATATATGTAGGGTGATGAAAAATAGATGTACTCTCACAAGGGTAGTGTACTCCGATACCCGACGCGTTTCCAGTATTCTAGTACCTTCATCAGGGGTTTGAGAGTTGTAGATATTTTTTGCATATATGAATTTCAAAAGGAATGACTCTGTGCTCAGATAGCACCCATGGCCCCTGAGGTTAAATAACGTGTTTTTGTAAGTGCCAGACCAGGGCTATGTAAAACTAATGCGTGTAATTGAGTTGCCGCTATCAACAGGTATAATAGGTGAGCCGACTAAGGAATAAAGCGTTCAGACGAACCATTTGCATACCAGCTGTATGCCGGAAGGATCAATGTCCAGTAGCAAACCCATAATAGTGGGCTCCTATTTAGGAACCTTCGGGTGTATAGGTCCAGTGGGGGGTGCCTTCCCTTGTCAGTGAAATTTGTTTATAGCCGCATCATGAATTCATATCATTGATTTATCATATGCAGCAGTATATTCTTGATCACTGTCACCCATTATATCTGTTTTTTATTTTTTTGTATCACACATCTTAGTATACACTCACGGGATTCATATCTAGTTTGACAACTTGAAAATATTATTTCTTTATCTTTCCCAGAGTCATATAGATTGTTTCTGTTTCCTTATTTGTGAGCATTGAAATATTCACTTCACTTTTAGTGATTTATATTCATTTATAAATCCATGTGATTTTGCGCGATTTTCTAATCGCTTAAAAATCCATCCGATTTTTAAATCGCTTTACCTATACACATGTTTGGTTACATTTTCACTATATACACCTCTTTGAGTGATATGTGATTGTATTTGCAGTTTATATATCCCTCAGATTCACATCTTAGATACATTCCTGTGTTTAATACATCCTATTAGCGCTACACATTTACCCCACATATTATTTTACAATTAGTCTTATTGTTGTGTTGGCTGCCCACTTCCGAGGTTGGCGCAGTTTTTCTACCATTTTTTCACTTTACTATATTAGAAGAAAGATCTAATGTGTAAGCCACTAGGTTAATCCTGCAAATAATACGGAAAGGCCCAATAAACCGAGGTGCGAAATTCAGAGAGGGAACACGAAGTCGGAGGTTGCGAGATGACAGCCAGACCCTGTCCCCAACCTGGTATGAAGGCACAGGAAGGCGTCTGCGGTCAGCATGGAGTCTGTACCTATCATTAGCATGTCGCAAAGCCTCCTGGACTTGTGCCAAAGTGGAACGAAAGACCACGGAGATGCTCCTCTAACACAGGAATACTCTGCGGAACAAACGAGTCAAGCAACATGGAAGGTTGGAAACCATAGTTCGTCATAAACGTGGACAATTGTGAAGCAGAATTCAAGGCACTATTGTGAGCAAACTCTGCCCATGGTAAGAGGTCTGACCAGTTGTTATGATGGTCAGAAAAACAGCAATGTAGGAATTGCTCCAAGGACTGATTGGCTCGTTCTGCGGCCCCATTAGACTGCGGGTGATATGCAGAGGAGAAAGCAAGCTGAATTCCCAACTGTGCACAAAAGGCTCGCCAGAACCGGGACACAAAATGACTACCCCTGTCCGAAACAATCACCTTGGTTAGCCCATGTAAGCGAAAGATCTCCCAAGCAAAAATCGAAGCCAGTTCCTTTTAAGTGGGCAACTTCTTAAGTGGAATACAATGGGACATTTTCGAGAACCGGTCAACCACCATAAGGGTAACTGTGTTGCCCTGGGAGTTGTGTAACTCCACAATGAAATCCATAGACAGGTGGGTCCAGGGCCTCTCTCCATTGGGTATGGGTTGTAGGAGGTCCACTGGAAGGTGTCATGGAGTCTTACTCTGAGCACACACGGAACAGGCAGCTACAAAGGCGATTACTTCAGCACATAGATTAGGCCTCCAGAATTGTTGGGAAATGGCCCAAAAAAGTTGATTCTTCCCAGGGTGGCCAGCAGCCTTGGGAGAATGGTAAGTCTGGAGCACGGCAGTACGGAGACTCTCTGGGACAAAGCAGCTGTCAGAAGGTTTCTCAGGGGGAGAATGGACCTGAGCAGCAAGAATTTTGTCACTCAAAGGAGAAGTGAGACTGGTGCGAACCATAGCCAGAATACGATCAGGAGGAATCACAAGAACTAGAACCGATTCCATCTTGAAAGTGGAGGAAAATTGTTGTGACAAAGCGTCAACCCTTACATTCTTAGTACCGGGTAACAATGAGACAATGTAATTGAAATTAGACAAGAAAAGAGCCCATCGCACCCTTCTGGGAGAGAGGCGTTTAGCCTCAGACAAGAATGTGAGATTCTTATGGTCAGTAAGAATGAGAACAGGCACAGTGATACCTTGGAGGAGATGTCTCCATTCTTTCAGGGCTAAAATGATTGCCAACAGCTCTCTGTCACAAATCTCATATTTGCACTCCACAGGTGAAAATTTCTTGGAAAAGTAGCCACAAGGATGCATAGCGCTCTCAGAGGTAGGACGTTGAGACAAAAGGGCGCCAACTCCAGTCTCAGAGGCATCAAACTCAAGGATAAAAGGTAACGTAGGATCAGGATGTGCCAACACAGGAGCAGAAACGAAGGCCGCCTTGAGACTCTCAAAGGCCTTAATGGACTCCGGAGACCAACTCTGTGGGTTACCGTCCTTTCTGGTCATATCAGTCAGGGGCTTGACCAGACACGAGAAGTTACGAATAATATTCCGATAGTTGGCAAAGCCAAGAAAACGCTGCAGAGGATGTAAACCCACAGGTCGGGGCCACTGTAGGACTGCTGAAAGTTTCTCTGGCTCCTTCGAAAAACCAGCAGTGGAAATGACATAACCCAGGAATTTAACCTGTTCACAATTGGAATTCGCACTTCTCCAATTTACAATAGAGATTGTTCTCTCTTAGTTTCTGAAACACACGACAGACATCTGTGTGGTGGCTCTCCAGGGACTTGGAAAATATGAGGATATTGTCAAGATAAACCACCACACATAACTGCAACAAATCTCAGAGGACAAAGGCCAAAAGGCATTACGAGGTGCTCATAATGGCCTGTTCTGGTATTAAATGCAGTTTTCCACTCGTCACCCTCCTTAATCCTCACGAGATTGTATGCCCCTCTTAAATCAAGCTTTGTGAAAACCGTTGCTCCCTTGAGGTGGTCAA
Source organism: Lithobates clamitans (assembly GCA_037952925.1). Taxonomy (NCBI): domain Eukaryota; kingdom Metazoa; phylum Chordata; class Amphibia; order Anura; family Ranidae; genus Lithobates; species Lithobates clamitans. Next base: position 9,548,772 of record JBBGZY010000470.1, read on the forward strand.
ATAACTCCGTAATCAACGGAATTGGATAGGCATTCTTAATCGTGAAACGATTGAGACCCTTATAATCAATACAAGGTCTCAGTTCACCACTCTACTTCTTCACAAAGAAGAAACCAGCACCAGCAGGAGATGAGAATTTGCGCATGAAACCTTAAGAAAGTGCGTCTGCAACATACTCCTCCATGGCCCTATCCTCCAAGACCGACAAAGGGTAAACCCGGCCACGAGGGGGTATGGCACCAGGTTGAAGGTCAATTGCGCAATCATACGACCGGTATGGAGGCAAACGGCTTGACCTTTGTCAAAGACATCGCTAAAATTGCAGTACTCCTACGGCAGGGAGGAGAGTGAAGAGGTGCACAGGACCTTGGCTACCTTCTGCAAGATTGACTTACTGCATTGTGGCGATGAGGAGAGAACCTCAGCACAAAGCCAATCAAAAGAGGGGTTGTGCCTCTGTAACCAAGGATAACCAATAACCAGCAAAAACTTAGGTGAGGAAATAACTTGGAATTGGATTATCTCATGGTTAAGAGCCCCTACGGCCATGGACCATGGAACAGTCTCATGAGTCACATGGGCAGGCTGTAGAGGTCTCCCGTCAAGAGCCTCAATGGCAAGTGGAGTGTCACGCAGCTGCAGCAGAATCGAGTGCTTTGATACAAAGGCAGCATCAATGAACAGGCCTGCAGCCCCAGAGTCGATTAGAGCCTGTATCTCGACGAACAACTCAGCCCAAGAAAGGGTAACAGAAACCAGGGGCTTATTCTTCTGTATAACTGGGGATGAATAAACGCCACCTAAGGTCTGTCCATGACAGGACCTCAAGGTTCGGGCGTTCCCTGGACGGGTAGGGCAAGACTTCAAAAAGTGACCTGCCTGGCCACAATAAGGGCACAATCTCTCCCTCCTCCTAAGGGTACTCTCATCCGCAGAGAGACACATGAAGCCTGAGTGCATGGGTTCATCTTCACAGACTGACTCAGTACCAGGAGGCATGGGAGGTGAGGGAGGCAAGGGTGGGACTGCAAAGTTCGGAGTTCTTTCTCTGAGTCTGAAGTCAATGAGGATGGCAAACGTAATCAACTTCTCCAACTCAGTGGGTATATCTCGGGCTGCTATCTCATCCGTGATGGTATCTGAGAGACCATGAGGGCCTCATTGTTCCAAGCAACCTCTGCTGCTAGAGTACAGAATTCAATGGCATAATCAGCAATAGTTCTCATACTCTGTTTGATGGACATGAGGCACTTGGCAGCAGAAGTGGAGCGTGCGGGAACGTCGAATACCCTTTTAAAAGAAACTTCAAACTCTGGGTAACTCAAGACAACAGGTTTTTGCGTCTCCCATAGAGGGTTTGCCCAGGCCAAGGCTCTCTCAGAAAGCAAAGATATATTGAAACCTACTTTGCTTCTGTCCGTGGAAAACGCCTGGGGCAGCATCTCAAAGTATATCTCAACCTGGTTGAGAAACCCTCTACATTGGACTGGATGGCCCCCAAAGAACAAAGAAGGTAACCCCCTCAAATGGGACTTTGACAGACCACCAACTCAATAATAAATAAAATGTAATCTTTTAATGATATAAAATAAAAAATATGTATAGTCTACAAATGACAATAATGCATAATATGTATCACATGGAAAACAAAACAAAACATGTACAAATATAAATCATCCCGTGTAAATGCCCTAATGTCCGACGCGTTTCTGGTATGCAGTGTTCAGATACCTTCATCAGGGGCTGAGGGTTCGAGAAATTTTTTACATAAATATTGATTCTAAAAATACAAAGAGATGTGTCAGACAAAACATATACTTGGAGCGTGAATAGTATTAGGAGAACTTTAGCCATACACAAAAGATGTAACTGAATATAAATGAATATACAAAAAAATAATAAATAGAAGATAAGTAAATACATAATAAACAAAAAAGAATAATAAAAAAATATAAAAAATTTTGTGGTGATGACACATACCCAATAGATAGATTCCATGTAAAAGAGGCACTAGAGGTAATGAAGTCCGATCAAATATTGCATGGACATCAGACTGTGGACATTGGACAGATTTTTTTAAGTGCACTATGTCTGCAATATCTGTATAATAAAGGAAATATAAATTCAGTGACGGAAGAACCGCACCAAAACAATAACAGGGATGAACGAAATGAAAAAATGAAGGGAATTTACAAACAGAAATAAATGTGCCTGGTAATGGAAAATGAATAGCAGGCACACCCCAGGATAAGTGTCCTTTTGCTCATATGCAGCATTCCCAAAAAAGGCCTGGTGAAATAGCCAGTGTGAACCAACCAGGGGCAAACAGAGAACTGGGGGGGGAGAAGAAGAGAGAGGAAGAGAGGAGAAGGGGGAGCCCTGGAGATATGAAACCCCTCATAGGGATATACCAAAATAGGCAGCAACAAGGTGGATGTAGCCATAGAGACCCAAAGGGGTAGGGATGAGAGAGAATACCAAACCTGTAATCTGTGCCAATGTAATTCCCATCGAATGTAAGTATAAGGTATAGGGGACAGACAGTCACTGGAGCCTAAAATGTCAGCTGAATGACCGGTGGATGAATATCCAAGTGTCCCTGGGACGGTGTATCCTACATATACCAATAAAGAAAGTAAGCGTTTAACATAACCTGGGGGTACAAAAGGCTTCCAATACAGATGTGCTCAAATCCCAAGGGAGCAATAGACCTACTTGAGGGCATCCCGGTCCGGCGTGTGGCGTGCTATCACTCATTCCGTGCCTAGAATCAAATGGCTGCCCCCCTGTATTTATGTGCCGAATGCCGGTGCATACGTGTGTAACGATATGCCTGTATGGAGTGAGAAGTAGATGCCGGCGCGTGCAAAAGCCACTCCCACTGACGTTGTAGGTAGTGGAGCGCAACATTGGTGAGTTAGTCAGAACCAGCTGGGATAGGGTAGAAATGAGAGGGGCCACAATGGCAAGGCTCCTCAAAGTGAGCATAGAGCGCTCGTCACTGAACCCCATCCGCAGGTTAAATAAAGGGAGCCGATAAGCCACCTCCAAGAACAAAATACTAGTGGAAAATGAAAATGGTGAAAAAGCATAAAATACACAGCATAACATAAACTGAGGAGAGACAGGTGCAGAAACAACAATGCAGAGAAAAAAAAAATCGCCCAATGGTCTGGCGCCATCTAGTGGAAATGAATCAGTACAGCAACCCATGCACTTTTACATGGAATCACCCCTAACATGAATATATTCATTGGGACATTTATCCGAGAGAGTTGAATAGTTGGAGAAAGATAATAACCGCCCACTAATAATTATTGCAAAACCAGGCCTATATGTGAATGGTATGCAATTAGTTAGCGCTGACATAAGTGACAGACCTTGCAGATATACAGCCCCGGATGTATGTAGATAGTAAAAGTATAAATATTTTAAAAACTTTTTTGATTATTATTTGTTTATCATTTAGGTAGGGGCAAAGCTTCCCAGTTTGAGGCATAAAAGGGTTAACACCTAGATGACTGTAGAATGCGTAAAAAAAGGGGAGGTGGCAATGGTGGCTAGATGGGCCCTAGGGTGCTATGAGTGCCTACCTGTACGAGGACAGAGGGCAAAAATGGGGGGAGGGGGGAAAAAAGCATACTACAACTGAGCTTACTCACACAATTCATCCCAGGCCCTCCCATGTCCCCGATGTAAACCCCTCAAAGAACGGCCGATAACTGATAAAGTCATTCAGGCCAGGTGTTGAAGTGGCTTGTAAGGCCACTATCCACCTGGTCTCTTTTTGTAGTAAGATCTTATTCCAATCGCCCCCCTGTTATTGGGATGTACCCGGTCGAGTACCAAGAATTTGATTTTAGGAAAATTCCCCTGGTGCACATCACGGGCAGATCAGGGTTGCAGGTGCGCATGCTGTTTATATGCCTGCCCATCCGCATATGTAGTTCCAGCTTTGTTTTGCCTACATAGAAACAGCCACATGGGCATGTCAATAGGTAGACAACCCCAAAAGTACAGCAATTTGCAAAATGGGAAGGTCTGTATCTCTGTCCATTGGGTAATATAACATTTTTGTCAATATTCATGAATTGACACTTGGGACACCCTCCGCATGTAAAAGTGCCCAAACGTTTGCAAGGGTCCCCTCTAAATTCACCAGTGTATTCGCTAGTCACTAGTTTGTCCCTTAAGGATCTAGTGCGCTTAAACGTGATTAGTGGGTCCTTGGGAATGAATTGGTTTAATGTCGGGTCGATAAGGAGGATGTAACAGTGTTTTTGAAAAATTTTTCTTAGGGCTTTATGTTGTTTACTGAAAGTAGTGATGATCCTAGTTTGTTCTTGTTGTTGGAGGGTGTCAAACCCTTTCTTAGGGTTATCAAAAAGTAGAGAAGAAAAAAGAAGAAAAAAACTGCGCTAAGGTATTATGTGAAAAACACAATAAATGCAAATCTGTGAACAATCTAAATGATACAAGCAGCGATTCCTCTGCACAACAAAAACAGTGTAAATAAAAAGAAAATAATAGAATCGCGCTACAATATTAACTAAATAATATAACCAATCAATGATACTATCCGTGAAACATAAATGTAAATGACATGAAAGAGTTACCACAAAGAGATGTGGTAAAAAACTAAAAACAAAATAATCATTAAGAACAAAATTTGAAAAATTGAACGAATAAATATATAGTGTCCAAAAATATATATAGTGATTCAACACCACATTCACTACATGCATATGTAGTCTTCCATGGCGTGAACGATACTGTGTTAAATCCACCACCAATGATAAAAATTAGCCGCTTACCAGAGCCCCATGACCCCCCACTATAGAGGGTCCGGGGAAGCTTGTACAGAGATAACCCTCCAGAGCTAAACAGATAAACTCACATGCAGGGTGCACAGGTGGTCATTGAACATCCGCAGATATTAAATAGGACTAATGGAGCTCTGATCCCATCGTATCTCCCCAACTCGTACGTAGCATAACTGGCACGAAAAATAAGAACGGCTCCAATAGTGTAAATCCTTCGATTTATTGTATAAAAGATAAGGATATATTGCACGCACATAAGAATGGTAAATGTAACGCCTTAAAATGTCTGTTGCTCTGCCCTATGCGTTTCGTATTAGGTTACGTCGCCTGCCCCTGGACGACGTAACCTATTACGAAACACATAGGGCGGAGCAATTATACAATAAATCGAAGGTTTTACACTATTGGAGCTTTTCTTATTTTTCATGCCACTTATGCTACGTACGAGTTGGGGAGATAGATGGGATCAGAGCTCCATTAGTCTTATTTGCTATCTATGGATGTTCAATGACCACCTGTGCACCCTGGATCTGAGTTTATCTGTTTAGCTCTGGAGGCCTATCTCTGTACAAGCTTCCCCAGACCCTCTGTAGTGGTCATGGGGCTCTGGTAAGCGGCTAATTTTTGGTGGTGGAAGACTACATATTCATCACTATTTGATGGACTTTTTTCAACATATAGTTTTTATTTGATCACTGGTGTTGAATCACTATATATTTTTTTGGACACTATATATTTTTTCGTTCAATTTTTCAAATTTTGTTCTTAATGATTATTTTGTTTTTTACCACATCTCTTTGTGGTAACTCTTTCATGTCATTTACATTTATGTTTCACAGATAGTATCATTGATTTATTATATTATTTTGTTAATATTGTAGCGCAATTCTATTATTTTCTTTTTATCAAAAAGTAGGTTGTGTCTGTTTTTTTCTCTTGCTCTTCTAAAAGCTTTCTTTAGACCCGTGGGAGAGTATCCTCGTTTGAGCAGTCTTATTTGTAGTTTTTTTTGCTTCTATGAGGAACATATTCTCATCTGAGAAATTTCTCCGAGTGCGCAGATACTGTGTATAGGGGATAGATTTAATGAGTGGTGCCGGGTGGAAGCTGGTTGCATGCAAGATGGTGTTTCCAGCTGTTTCTTTACGATATAATGTACTAGCTAATTGACCATCTGGATTTTTGAAAATGGTAACATCCAGAAATGTAATCCTCTGGGAGTCACATGTCATGGTAAATTTCAGATTAAAAACATTCTTTCCCATGGCCGTCACGCAGTCATTTAGGTCATTCAGTGACCCGTTCCAAATGAAAAAAATATCATCTATGAACCTGTACCAGATCAACATCTGGTCTGCGTAGGGGGCCTCCAAGGACAAAAAAGTGTTCTCCCACTCCCCCAGAAACAGGTTGGCAATGCATGGGGCACAACATGTCCCCATCGCCACCCCCTGTATCTGGAGGAAGTGGGAGCCATTAAATGCAAATGCGTTGTGCAGCAAGATGAAATCCAACACCTGCAAGATGAATTGGTGCAGAGGTCTCTCGTCTTTATCTGACTGTGAAATGAAGCGTCCCACAACTTTGACTCCCTTTTTATGTGGAATGGAGCAATAAAGTGCCTCCACCTTCACTGTGACCAGAATTGAATCTGGTGGGATACATAGATTTTCTAAGTTTTTTAGCAACTGGGAGGTATCCCTGATGTAGGAGGGTAGGTTGGTAACTAATGGGCGTAATTGTTCATCAATATATTTACTCAGGTTTTCCGTGATGCTCCCCCTTCTGGAGACAATGGGTCTACCTGGGGGGGTTATTTAGATCCTTGTGGACCTGAGGGAGGCTGTAGAAAGTAGGGATATGGAGTGGCTCATGCGTATGAATTCCCATGTTTGTTGGGTAATGATATTATCTAAGTAAGCCTGATCTACCAATGTGAAGAATTCATTATCGAATTTTTCTATTGTTGCTTTAGATATAGGTTGGTACCATTCTTTGTTAGATAGTATCTTATTGCACATTGATGCGTATTGGGAATTGTTCATGATCACAATATTCCCCCCTTTATCAGAGGGTTTTATTGTTAGCTGGTGTTGACTACTCAATGATGCAAGTGCCTTTCTTTCCATGTCGGATAAGTTTTCTGGTGATTGATCCTTTATTTTTAAGTTCTTTATCTCCCTTGATGTCATTGCTATGAACTCTTTCAAGTTGGAATTCGAATTCAAAGATGGAAATTTATTGGATTTTTTTCTTTAATAGGGACTTCCCTTGGATACCCCCTGTAGTTGGAGTAGTATGCATAGCTAGGAGTGATTCAATGTCAATGTTGTCAATGAGATCTTTTTGTTCCTGATCTTACAAAAGAGAGACTAGGTCATCAATTGCTTTGTTTTCTTTAGTCGATAATTCATTGGCTTGTTTAGGTTTGGCATATAAGCTCTTTAAAATTAATTTACGTGCAAATAGGTGTAGATCTTTAATAGTTTCGAAGGCATCCATGTTGGAAGATGGACAAAAGGTGAGGCCCTTACTTAATAAGGCCATTTCATCACCAGACAGCTTATAATCCGATAAGTTAATGATATTTAAAGCTTCACCTCCCATTGAGTCCAATGCTTCATGTCAGTACTTATCCGCGGGTCCATCCCTGGCAGAAGCCAGAGAAGGGTCCGCAGATGAATACCCCTTCCCAGGGGGGCCACCACGTGAAATGCCTATTCTACTTACGTGTTCAGTACCCACCATCATAGGAGAAGGTTGTGTTGATGGCATAGCCTCAATTATGTGTCTCTTGCTGTTGGATCCTGTTTGTGGTGAACGCCATTTTTGTTTCCTGGAAGCCTTTCCAAAAGTCTGTGAACATGTAGAGGAAAGAGAGTTTAGAGATGAATTTGAACCCCTAACGTTAATATGATTTTTTTGTTTGGGGTTTTGAGTTGTTTTTTCGCTGTTGGTGCCCCTGTGGGTTGCGCTGTTGCCAACCATATGCCTTCCCTTCATTAAATGCTATTTTATCCCTCCAAAATTTTTGTTCTTTAATAATGATTAATGCCTTAACCACTAGGTCAATATGACCTTTAATATGTTCTTCCTGATCCCCATATGTGGAGACATCCTTGAAGGGTTCTAATTTAGTGTATATTCCTTTAATCTCTTTTTCAAGAACAGTAGTTCTTTTTCGGTATTCCTCGTTTAGCAAACGCATCATTGTTTTGGTGCATTGTTGGAGATTATTCTCCCACCGCTTTTTAAAGGTGGTGTCCAAATTGTCTAGTGTAGGAAAAATTTGAACCCTTAATCCAAGAGTATTAATATCCTCCTGGATATAGTGCTCAAAATTCTCAATTTGCCAAAAGAGGGAGACCTTATTCTCCACTAGGGATCACCCCCAAATCGCTGAACCGGAGCAGAACCAGACATACCTCTTATAGAGGTAATACTCGAGGCGGGTGCAGGGATGGCGTGCAACACATGTTGTACCTGAACAGCCAAGGTAGGAGCTTCCAGGTGAGCCGCGCGACTCAGGAGCGTTTGTAATGCCTTGGCAAAGATCAATGCGGTGATCCTGCTCATCCAATCTGGAAGAAATATTATCAGCAAGTGGATTGACTGCATCTTCTGAATTCATGGCCTTCGCCTACTGTCAGAAACCATGAATCGGACTGAGACAGAAGTACAGTTAAAGCACACTTGTTTGATAATAATAATAATAAAAAAAAGTAAACAGAGTAAACATAGTCAAAACATAGCAAGAGTTCAAGAACAGGAATGGATAGTCAGACAAGCCAAAACGTCAGGGAGCCAGAGATGAGCGTAGTAGAAGAGCAAGCAGGATCTGGAGCCAGAAGGAATGTCAGCCAAGCATATCTTTAACAGGAACACAGGAGAACGTCTCTAGAGATGTGGCCAAGGCGAAGGCAGAGATCATCTGGGCTGGACGGCTTAAGTAGGCAGGATTGACAAGCAGGATATCATCAACAGGTGAGTCACTGTGGAGAGAAAGGAGCTGGCAATTAGCTGACAGCTGAGCTGCCAGCTTTGAGAAGGAAGGGCTGAGCCCAGCCCTGACACCTATCTAGTGATTGGATGTCTCATTTTAAGATTCCAAAACTGCAGGGTGTATAAATATATGATCGGATTTTGGCTTGTTAGAGGCATTAAATTATGTTCAGATGTTATGCTTGTTAGAGGCAGTTAGTTTGTCCATTCTACTGCACCGTCCGGCTGTTCATTTATTTAACATAGGATTTAGTTCAATTAGAATTCATTGCATGATAATGGGTCTATGATCACCAAAAAGATTGCGTGCCTTCGGACTACGAAAACATGGCCGCCGATACACTATTTAAACCAGCAAAAAGCACCGTCCAATTACAATCCCCTTGAGCAAGACACGTGACTGATCCCTGTGTTGAACATGCGTAGGGAGGGGGCAGGACAATGCAGTAGGCAGCAGGTTTGAATGCTGTGAACGGACAAGCAATCTCATCGTTTTTTTTATTTACCTGCTATAGAGTGGTGCGATTCCGCACCTGGAAGATGTAAGTACCCAGATTGATGTTTTATAAATAAAATACGTTTTTAAATGATAAAACACCATTTAGACTTTATTTTTTTATATGGACAGAGGATCTTACTGCTGGACATCTCAGGATCCCAAAGGTTCACAGGCGTTTTCTGACCAAACTTAGGTGTGTGGTCAAACGCTCTGGGGTGAGCAGATTTACACGGGGAGGAGCACAAGTTTGTTGTCACCTTGTCAACTTTGGAGCACCATCACAGGATTTTGCTTTGCCAGCACAATGGACATTTTTTATTTTATTATTTAATAAGTTGTATTGTTTTAATTTGCCAGCACAATGGACATTTTATATATTATATGTTATTATGTTTAATATCATGTTTAAGTGGTATGCGAGTGCACGTAGTTCTGCGAGTGGTCTGCGAGAGCACGTAGGTCTGCAAGTGGTCTGCGAGTGCCTGTGTATTGTCTTGTTGAGTACCTGTGTATTGTCTTATTCAGTATTAGTGTCAGGAAGCTAGTTAGGTAATTTGGACAGGGTATAATCCCCAATCCTCATTAAATTTAATAGGTACAATGCCCGGCAGGTGTGGAGAGGTGACTCGTTGTACATCTTGAGGCATGTATGCGCTCCTTGGTCAGCCGATCGAGGGTGAATACTGCTGTGCAAAATGTAAGCGCATTGTTTCCCTGGAAGCCCAGGTTCTGAATCTGGGGAAGCAACTGTCAGCAGTTGCTAAAGGAGAGCCAGGAACGTACACGGCAGGTGTCGGCAGGGGCCAGCACAGAGGCGGGTTGAGACAAAGAGGTGCAGGCACTAGCAAAAAGTAGATGGGTGACAGTCAGGAAGGGTAGAGGGGGAAGTACCAGGGAGGCCGATCCAGGGCTGGAGCATCTCAATAAGTACGCTCCATTGAGTAACATTGGTGAAAGCAGTCAGGAGGTCGGCACTGCTGGAGCTGAGGGAGTCTCCTAGCTGCCGGGGGAAGAACTCTTCCAGTGAGAGTGGGGGGAAGCGAAGGGAAAGGAAAGACAGATTCTGGTGGTAGAGGACTCGAATCTTAGAAGGCTAGAGAGGCCAATCTGTAACAAAGACCTGAAGCACTGAACAGTATGTTGTCTACCGGGCGCTCGGGTTTGGCACATCACGGATCTGGTGGACAGATTACTGGGAGGGGCTGGGGAAGACCCAGCTGTCATGGTGCACATTGGCACCAATAACAAAGTCAGAGGCAGATGGAGTGTCCTAAAGAACGATTTTAGGGATTTAGGAGCTAAATTGAGGAAAAGGACCTCCAAGGTAGTATTCTCAGGAATACTACCGGTACATCAAGCCACACCAGAAAGGCAGAGGGAGATTAGGGAAGTAAACAAGTGGCTGAAGAGCTGGTGTAGTAAGGAGGGGTTTGGGTTCCTGTAGGCCTGGGCCAACTTCTCAGTCGATAACCAGTACTATAGAAGGGACAGACTGCACCTAAATGAGGAGGGTGCAGATCAGCTGGGAATGAAGATGGCCAAAAAGTTAGAGGGGTTTTTAAATTAGGCAATGGGGAGGAAGGTTCCGAGGTAGAGATAGTCAGCACGGAACATATTCCAGAGGGTAGCATTCGGGGCATTAGTGGTAGGTTGACCAAAGCACATAAACCCAAGGTAAGTATAGTAGCAAGTCCTAGTTGCATTCTAGGAACACCCAATAAGAGGATAATATGCGGCCGGTCTAAACTACGTGGCATGTTCGCCAATGCCAGGAGCCTGGCGGACAAGATGGGTGAACTAGAGATACTGTTGTACGAGGAGGATTTGGATTTTGTGGGAATTTCAAAGACCTGGTTCAACAGCTCTCATGATTGGCTAGCAAACATTCAAGGGTATACCCTTTATCGCAAGGATAGAGAAGGTAAATAAGGGGGAGCGGTATGCCTATATATCAAGAATAATGTACAAGTGAATGTGAGATGATATCACTAAGGGAGCTAGGGAGGAGGTGGAATCCTTATGGGTAGAGCTCCAAAGGGATGAAGCTAAGGGGAGAATAATACTGGGAGTATGCTATAGGCCCCCATAACCTGAGGGAAGAAGGGGAGACAGTTCTCCTATCACAATTTGGATTAGCAGCAAGGATGGGAAGTGTTATCATAATGGGGGATTTTAACTATCCAGACATAGACTGGGCGGAGGGAACCGCGCATTCATCTAAGGCTCACCAGTTCCTAAATATCTTGCAGGACAATTTTATGGGTCAGATGGTAGACGCACCAATTAGAAATACAGCGTTACTGGATCTACTGATTACCAACAATACAGACCCGATCACAGATGTGGAAATACGGGGCAATTTAGGTAACAGCGATCACAGGTCAACTGGCTTCAGTATAAATCACACAAATAGGAAAAGGGCAATACAAAGACAATGAATTTCAAAAGAGGCAACTTCCCTAAACTACGAACCTTGCTAGAAGGCATAAATTGGGATAAAATCTTAGGAACAAAGAACACGGAGGAGAGATGGGTTTGCTTTAAGAGCATATTAAATAAGGGCATTAGCCAATGCATCCCATTGGGTAATAGATTTAAAAGAGTGAACAAAAGTCCTGGATGGCTTAACTTCAATGTAAAAATGCAAATAAAAGCAAAGAAGGCCTTCAAAAAGTACAGGGTTGAGGGATCATCATCAGCATTCAGACTTTCAAATTGAGAGGATTGAATTGTATTTGGAGATCTTTTTTTGGGTGGCTGTATATAACCATTGGCAGTGATGTGTCCGGTCATGTGACCCCTGATTACGTCAGACGTGCTGATGAAATGCGTTGGGTGTGGTACAGTCACTTGTTTGTTGCATCCACAAGATCATTACTGTTGGAAATCATTTGATAAATTATTGGACTTTATTTATATATTTGTCTTTTGGACACTGCACATTTTTTGATATCCATCAGAATACTAGGTGGTCATTTTTATGTTCACTTATTTGCAATTGTTGAGCACATTTGCATAGCATTGTTGTCACCATTACCCACTAAGGACAACCAGTGGTTGTTTACACTATTGCACTTTATTGTATATTTACTTTAAAGGTTCGTGGTTCATCATCAAATTTTCACTTTATAGGTCAGACCTCACAACGAGCAGCCCCTAATAGTATCATTTTAAATTTTTACATTAACACACCTTTGCGCAGGTAGGGAATAACACAGTTACTCCCCTATTCACATTAATTCGCTATTGTCACAAGTGGGTGGGTTTGGGGTGCAATGCTCTGTGCCCCAAGCCCAACCTTTTTTTTAAGCCAATTAGAGCTTCAGGCTCTAATCATGTGGCTTGAAAAAAAAAAAAACTTATACAAATGTATGAGTTGGGCGCCCTGCAGGGGGGTGGCGCCCCTAATGGACTGGCCGCTACTGGTAAGACCTTTTTCACATGGAGTGGACTCTGTTAAGCAGATCTGCCTGCTCAATGGGGCCCAGAGGAAGTCATGAGGAGTGACGAAACTAGTAGGAGGGGCCAACGTGTGAGGAACCAGGAAGTAACCAAGGAAGGGCAATACAGTGTAACAGACAGATGTCTGTTACTGCTAACCAGGGCTGCAGAGCCGGGTTTATGGTGACACCATTGTCCTAGCAGGTACGGTCATGCACACAAAGGCTTTTTTTATCTACCAAATGTGAGTGTATATTTGTTACATGTTTTAAATGAATAAATTATTTTAACCACTTCAGCCCTGGAAAAATTGGCTGCTCAATGACCAGGCCATTTTTTACAATTCAGCACTGCGTTGCCTTTAACTGACGATTGTGCGGTCGTGCGACGTAGTACCCAAACAAAATTGACATCCTTTTTTCCATCAAATAGAGCTTTCTTTTGATGTTATTTGATCATCTCTGCGGTTTTTATTTTTTGTGCTATAAACAAAAAAAGCAACAATTTTGAAAAAAACACAATACTTTGCACTTTTTGATGTAATTAGTATCCCCAATTTTTTTTTAAAAAAGCTAATTTTTTCTCAGTTTAGGCCGATATGTATTCTTCTACATATTTTTGGTAATAAAAATTGCAAAAAGCGTATATTGATTGGTTTGCACAAAAGTTATAGCGTCAAAATAGGGGATAGATTTATGGTATTTTTATTATTAATTTTTTTTTTTTTACAAGTAATGGTGGCAATCTGCGATTTTTATCTAGACTGCGACATTATGGCGGACACATTTGGGTCGATTGACAATTATACAGCGATCGGTGCTGTAAAAATGTGCTGATTACTGTATAAATGTCACTGGCAGAGAAGGGGTTAACACTAGGGGCGATCAAGGGGTTAACTGTGTTCCCTATGTGTGTGTTCTAACTGTTGGGGGTGGGACTGACTATAAGAGATGAGAGATCGTGGTTTCCAGCTCGTAGGAACTCACAAACTCTCTCTCCTATCTTCACAGAACTGGGATGTGTGTGTTTACGCACACACCTCCCTGTTCTCCCTCTCGTGCCTGCGTTTGCTCGTGGCCGGCGGTCATCGCTACCGCCGGTCACGAGCATCGGCACCCCGCTGTGTGCGCCTCCTATCCCGCTTAAAGGGATTGACGTATAGCCACGACGGTTCGTGGGATCATGCCGTCCTGCCACCGTATAATGAGGGCGGCTGGTCGGCAAGCGGTTAAACGGTAAAGCACTATTACAAGTTTTGCTTTTGCATGTGGGCGATGTGAGTGGAGGCCAAGGGTAATATTAAGAAAGTAGCATATCTCATGGTGAAAGGCGCTTAAGAAAACGGATGAGCCATAAAAAATATTGAAAGGAGGTAATCAGAGGATTGATCACTATTAAAGGTGTATACATTAAGTCTTTAAGGTGAGGGCACAACTCGTGGAGGTCACATGAAGATTGCCTGAGCACAGAGGTGAACTAGTGTGAAGGTACTGGGTTTAGTTTTATTGATTTCACAAACCATATAATGGACTGTTTTTGCTGTTTGTACAATTGATTGAAACTGACAATGGCACTGTGTTGAGTACAGAGAGCATGCACCTAGCCTTATCAGGTGCATGCAGATAGATACCAGAAAGCAGCATGGAGGGTAAGTCACAAAAATGTAATGTGTGCTGCTGTGCCCCCAGTAAATTTTGACTTTAGATTAATTTCCTTCGATGGGACATTGAGTTGCATTGTGAAAATGGATGAGGATGACTCTGGGTGGATATGAGAGTTACATTGTGGAGAACCTCGTCACAATGTAACTCCCATCCCCACACAGTCATCCTCATCCATTTTCACAATGCAACTCAATCATCTTCATCCACACCCAGCATCTACTCCATCCCTCCATTCTCCACAATGCACCTACACCCAGCACCATCCATCCCTCTCCACAATGCATCCCCACCCACCACCCTCCATCCCTCTCCACAGTGCTTCCCAATCCACGCCCATCACCATCCCTCTCCACAATGCATCCCCACCCACGCCCAACACCATCCACTCTCTCGACAATGCATCCACACCCAGCACCATCCATCCCTTTCCACAATCCATCCCTCTCCACAATGCATCCCCACTCACCCCTCTCCACAAGTCATCCCCATCCATGTCCAGCACCATCCATCCCTCCAGTCTCCACAATGTATCCCCACCCACGCCCAACATTATCCATCCCTCTCCACATTGCATCCCCACCCACGCCCAGCACCATCCACCCCTCTCCACAATGCACCCCTCATCCACGCCCAGCACCATCCATCCCTCCAGTCTCCACAATGTATCCCCGGCCACACCCAGCACCATCCATCCCTCTCCACAATGCATCCTCACCCACACCCAGCACCATCCATCCCTCTCCACATTGCATCCCCACCCATGCCTAGCACCATACATCCCTCCAGTCTGCACAATGTATCCCCGGCCACACCCAGCACCATCCATCCCTCTCCACAATGCATCCCCCATCCACGCCCAGCACCATCCATCCCTCCAGTCTTCACAATGTATCCCCCACCCACGCCCAGCACCATCCATCCCTCTCGACAATGCTTTCTCACCCACGCCTAGCACCATCCATCCCTCCAGTCTCCACATTGCTTAGATTTTATGAGATGAAGGAAAAAAAATAAATATTGCATTGGCCAGAGAAAAACACATATCGGTCGA
The DNA here is from genome assembly GCA_037952925.1 of Lithobates clamitans. NCBI lineage: Eukaryota > Metazoa > Chordata > Amphibia > Anura > Ranidae > Lithobates > Lithobates clamitans. The sequence continues at coordinate 9,564,252 of JBBGZY010000470.1, forward strand.
CCTTTAATCAGTAGCGTCTCCTTTTTATTCTACTGGCCATGTGCTTTCAGAAAATATATGGTTTGTGGGGGTCTTTTACAAATTCTGATATCTGTCAGTAAAAAAGGAAAGCCTCCAGATTTTCCAAGAAATTTTTGCATGTCCGATTTTCACTATTTCTCAAAAAGGCGAAATTTAAAACTTACAAACATTTATTTATTAACTCAATACAGGTTAAGCTTTTATATTTAGTAGCAATTTTGCAGAAATTTTGTAAAATTTGCTGTGTTTGTATCTGCCAATAATGATTTTACTGTATTTTTAGCAAAAATATTGCTTTGGTAAACATTTGGGCAAATATCACGGGGCCTTAAAAATCAGTAGCATGGCCTTTTTATTAAACGGGTCCTATGGTTTCAGAAAATATATGGTTTGGGGGGGTCATTAAACACTGAAAGCTGTAAGAGAACAATGAAAACCTTGGGATTTTTAGAAAAATGTGGTTATTTACATTTTTGTGTACGTTCAGTTTTAACCATTTTGCAAAATGGCGTAATTTAAAAATTACAAATATTTGTTAATTATTAACTTAATAAAGGTTAAGCTTTTTTATTTAGTAGGAATTTTGTAAAATGTCCTGTGCTTTTATCCGCTAATAATGATTTTAGTGTATTTTTAACAAAAATATTGTTTTGATAAGCATTTGCGCAAAAATCATTGCGCCCCAAAACAGTAGCACGGTAATTCTATTCTACTGGTCATGTGCTTTCACAAAATACATGGTTAGGGGGTCTTTAACAAACTCTGAAAGCTGTAAGAGAAAAATAAAAAAGCAATGGAAAAATTGAAAAAATGGCCTGGCCACCTGAGTGTAAAAATGGAGCACAGGGCCTGACAGCAAAAGGATTAAGACTGTTGCTAACCCAGATCAGCTGAATCGTCTTATGTCTTTGGCCTGTTGCTGACTCATCCTGTTCTTGTTATTCTCTTGCTGGCCACCAGGCTTGATCTCTGGACACTGGCTACTCTCTTGTCTCCAGCCTGCCTCAACCTCTGTCAGTGCTATGTCTCGCCTTAATCTGTTCCGACGCTGCCACTGATGTGCAGATAATTGATGACATAGGCCAGATGTCTGGCTTTAAATATTAGCTATAATGGCTTGTTAGAGGAATCCCACCTGCTGTCTTGCATTGGTCGTCTGTGGGCATGGCTCTCTGGCTTTAGTACTGATCTGTGGAACTCGAGAAGGGTTTACTCGCTGTGGCCTTTGAGAGACAATCTCTCCAGGGTCATGGTCTATATCAGGGGCCTCCAACCTTTCTTAAGAAAGGGCCAGTTTACTGTCCTTCAGACTTTAGAGGGTCCGGACTGTGCCCATTGGAAGTAAACAATGCCCAATCTTTGGTATTAGCAGGAGAAATAGTTGGTGTCAGTAGGAGGCATAGGGGCCCATTCTTATTGTCAGTGGAAGGAATTGTGCCCCATTGTTGGTAGCAGTGGGAGGCATAATGCCCTGTCCTTGGTGTCATTGGAAGGAATAGTACCCCAAAGTTGGTGTCAGAGGCAGGAAAAATGCCTCAAGGGCCGGAAAAAGGCAAGCAAAGGGCCGCAGTTTAGAGGCCACTCGTCCATATTATGGTTCCAAGACCCCTTCGGTATGCCCATTGTGACAGGTGTATCCTGGACCCTTAGTAGGCCCAGTGTCATAGATAAGGTAGAACATAATTTTTCTGTATGTTGACACTAGGTTCAAAATTAATAACCACAGTGCATAGTACACTATGTGGTTTCATAAACAGAACAATGAGGACATTTTTTATGCGATGCCCTTATTATAGTCTCTAACATTTCTTAGTGCAAGCAATTTAAAGGGGGTTATAAACCTCAGACATGAAATATTAACAAAAGCATATTACTCTGTGTGTTGTTCTTGGTTCAATTCAGAGGAAGCGCCATTTCCGTCTGCTGCTTCGCTCCTCTGCATGAGTCACTTTTGCCAAGGACTGTAAAATTGGATACACACTATACAATTTTCTGTATTTTTTCCCTTCAGATTTACCAAAACCATATAATATGAGGTCAAACCTTAAGAGTTTCAATGTGTATGCAATCAGGCAGGCCCTTGCACTACATGGTTTTGGGAAATCAGACAAAAGTTGTATGGTGTGTATGGGGTCTTAAATTTGCACCATTTGAACCATTTTTTGTCCCATGGAGTAGTTGTTTAATTTTCTCAACAGGACAGGTTCAAATGGTTCTTTTTCAAACTTGTTCATGGTACCATCACCCAGCAGGTGTATTCGTCCTTTACTGGACCTATAATCCCTCAACAGGTACCTTCAAATTGCAAAAACTTGCATAGGATCCAAAAGGTACTGTCCCTCTGAGACAGGGAATACTTGGCATATGTAGACATCCAAGATGCCTATCTGCATATTCCCAATAAATCAGCGCTCTCTACACTTTGCATTAGGCAACATAAAAATACAGATATCCCCAGCACCGAACACAGACACAAAGTATGGGGATCGCAATAGCACAGTAGCAGGTGGTTTAAGTTCATCTGCATAGAAGTTACTATGGAGCACTAAGTTCTATTAACAATGGCAAGGAAAGGTTAACTCTGCATCTCAGCTCAAAAAAGGGCACACGCAGCAGGTAGCTCTCTTATTGTCCAAATAGACTGGGGTACAATAAGCATGCAATTATAGTGGCTAGTAATAAGCAAGAAAGAATCTATGACCCGCCTTAGCAAATTTACAGCACGCCTCTCTTCCCTTCTACTACATAACATCAAGGTTGTTCAAAACAAATTCCATTGTCAAATTTACGAACATAGTTTTTTTGCAGGACTTTGAATAGCATCCTACCTGGTTTATTGCTAAGCTCCGATAGCATATGCTATTAATTGACCCTCATAATGGGAGGTCATAAAGCAGTCATATCCCATAAGAGTTTTCAGAAGTTCTATAAGGAGTTGTACAATCTATCCCCTAATGACCTTCTGGCTGGGAGTAATTTGTCTCCCTCCTGTCTTAAAGGAGAAGTTCAGCCTGGGCTTCTCCTAATGGTCATAGGAGTGCAATTCGTTTTGCACTCCTGTGACCTGTTTTCAGCAGAGAGCGGACTTTGCTTATATATTTTTTGATATCACTTAGGAACACTCACCTTGGTGGATTTTGCATATATCAGAGTACTTTTGCGTTAGGTCCTTGTAACAGGTTGATGGTGCACACCACTGTTCACATGGGCGTTTTTGGTAGCTTTTTTTTTTTACTTTATTGTATCACTTTTGCACAATACTCTCTCTCTCTCATATATATATATATATATATATATATATATATATATATATATATATATATATATATATATATATATATATATATATATATATATATCTCTATATGAGTTTGTATGGTTGTGTTTAATCATCTTCACTGATTAATGGTTGCGTGCTTGTTTTTTGGAAATATTTGTTTTTGAGCTTTTTTTGTATTTAGGCTTACACAAGCAGCTGCACTTAGCGCAGAAACTTCCTTTATCACTACAATTTTCAGTGCTCTCAGACTTAGAATGACAATTTCACAGTCATGCAACACTGTAGACAAACAAAATGTTTCTTTTTTTTCACACAAATAAAGCTTTCTTTTGGTGGTAATGACCACTGGATTTTAAATTTTTGCCTAAAAAAAAAAGAGAAAATTTTGAGAAAAAAAAAAAAATCCCCGTTTCTTATAAAATTTTGCAAACAGGCAATTTTTCTCCTTTACTGATGTGTGTTAAAGAGGCTGCACTAATGGGAATGCACTGATAAATCAGTGCCCTGATTATCAGTGTGCATGTTCCTTTTAGAGAGGCCGATTATCGGCTCTCTTCTCTGCTCATCATGCCATCAGCATGAGGAAATAAGTGCCGATAAACGGCTTCTATTTACATCCGTGATCACCTGTGATTAGACGCAGCTGACCACGTGGTAAAGAGCCACTGAGTGTCCTCCAGGCGCTGTCATCACAGAGTGTGCCACCTGTGCTCTGCATCGGGTGGGGGCAATCATGGGAGGCCATCATACGACAGCCTCCCAGAACTAGCCGTCCGCGCTGTAGCCATCATTTAGCTATAGCACGGCCAGCTAGTGGTTAACCATATCTCTTAGAATTAGATGAATGTGGTTATCCTATCAATTGTACAGGTAGCACCCTCCTAGTTAGGCCACTAGGTAAATTTAGTTTTTGGCTCCACTGTAGTAAGTGGAATGGTTGTCAATTGTGTTGGTCTGATCAGGATTCCTGGGCTGAGTGTTTGATCGCTCGCCCCTACCTCTGGAAAAAGCTTCCAGAGCAGTGGGAGGGAGATTCAGATGATAAGTAGAATATTTATTCAACTTAGGATAGTGCTACACATGCAAGAATTCAAAACTTATGGTGCTGTATCCAATTTCAAAATTGGCAAATCACACTGCCTGTTTTAACCCTGATAAGTTGAATATTTATCATGCCCTAGCCCAGGGGTAGGCAACCTCAGCCCTCCAGCTGTTTTGAAACTACAAGTCCCATGAGACATTGCAAGACCCTGACAATCACAGGCATGACTCTTAGAGGCAGAGGCACGATGGGATTTGTAGTTTCACCACAGCTGGAGGGCCGAGGTTGCCTACCCCTGCCCTAGCCAATGCCTAGAAGGAGACATCCAGAACATAGCTGGGGGAGGCGATAAAATGAGCAGGGGGCCCGAGCAGATTGTGCATCAGGGAGGGTTCCAGTCTCCTGGGGGCTGTTGACCCTGGGAGATAGCCAAGAGGACAAGGGACTGCCATCTGGGCCTCAGCAGCTGCTGGGCTAAGGGAGAATTGCTAAAGGATTAGACTTGCAGGAGGGCACTCTGAGTCCTGGTCTGGAGAAGGATTTTTGTTATCTCCCTCACTAAGGATCTACCTGTGGAGGCTGGGTGGCAGACAGCTCCTGGTGCTCTGAGTAAAGACCTTGAGGGAGACTGTTCGGTATGCAAGTGGCAGAAAGGAACACATTTTTCCCGTAATTTACTTTAAAATTAGATATTTTCCCATATGATTGGAGAAGTTACGAAGAAAATTAAATCATCCGCATACGCCGCAAGTTTCTGCTGTTTTTCCTTTATTTTTATCCCCTTAATATTCACACTAGCCCGTATTTTTCTTAGGAAAGGTTCTATTGTCAAAATAAAAATCAGTGGTGAAAGAGGGCACCCCTGTCGTGTTCCATTTTGAATAAGGAAGGACTCCGAGGTTCTATCATCTATCTTTACTTTAGCACTTGGTGTAGAATATAAATTAGAAATCCATCTCATATTCCCCTCCCTTAAGCCTATATGTTGTAGTACCGCCTTTAAAAAAAATCCAGTCTACCCTGTCAAAGGCTTTTTCCGCGTCCACAGAGATTATTAACATTGGTTTTTGCTGCCTTTGTGCAAGGTAGATCGTGTTCACCACCCTCTGTGTATTCTCCCTTCCTTCCCTCTCCGGGGTAAATCCCACCTGGTCTGGATGGATTAGACCCGGGATATAATCTAGCAGTCTCGTGGCTAAAATCTTTGTAAATACTTTTAAATCCACATTCAGCAGTGAAATAGGTTGGTAACTAGAACATTGGGAGGGATCTTTCCCCTCTTTCGGAATCACTGTTATATGTGCTAGTAATGTTTCTATTGGGGATTTGCATCCCATCTCGTAGTGAATTATAAGCTGCTACGAATCTCAGGGCCAACTCCTCTGCATATTTTCTGTAATACGACAGGGTGTACCCATCTGGGCCAGGGGCTTTGCCCACAGTCAATGATTTTGACGCCGTTATAAATTCCTCTGTTGAAATTGGGGCATCAAGATCCCTGGCTGCTTCTTCTGTTAGCTTTGGCATTTCTGTTTCCAATATATTCCCTCGCTACTTCCCACTTTTTTTGAACGTTTATTGGGTTAATTTCTTTTCTAACTGATATAAATTCTCATAGTAGTCCTTGAACGTCTGTGCGATTTTCTGTGGAGCGTTAACCAATTCATCCCTTAATGTTTTAATCTGTGTAATATGGTTTCGTGTGGAGGTTTCTCTAAGAGCATTTGCCAACAATCTTCCTGGTTTATTCCCAAATTCGTAAAAAGTTCTTCTTCCCCTAATTTGGATTTTGCTTTTTCTATTAACTGTAAATTGAGTTTTTCGCGTAGGCCAGCAAGTTCCTGTTCTATTGTTTGAGACTGGGATTTTTTTTGTGTCTAATTCCCCGATCCGTTTAAGCAACGAGTCAATTTGTTCATTTAGTTTCCGTTTCCTATGTGTCCTCAAGGAAATAAAACATACCTCTCATGGAGGTAACGGGAAATCTGAAGCAATGGAGATAGAAGAAATAAAGGCGCCCCTTTTACAGTTGGTAACTACACAATTTGGATTTAGGTGGACCATCTCGTATATAAGCTATTTAGGGACGAAAATATCAAAAAATCTGAAGGAATTATTTGAGCTTAATTACATACCAATGGCTAAACAGATCAAACTGGATTTGTCGAGATGGGATAAAGAGATTTTTACATGGTTCGGGAGAAGAAATATTATTAAGATGAATGTGATGCCAAGACTTCTGTATTTAATGCAGACCTTGCCAATTAAAATTCCTCCAAGCTTTTTAAGAGATCTTAGATCAAGATTTCTGAAATTTATCTGGGCTGGGAAACTAGAAAGAGTACGTAGAACTATACTATCACTACCTAAAGGAAAAGGAGGGATAGGGCTTCCAGATCCAATAAGATACCAAGAGGCATCACATTTAACCAGAGTGATGGAATGGTGAGGACTTAGAAATAAGAAACCCTGGATAGAGACAGAACAGGCAGCAACAGATATCCCATTGGAAGGATTAGTATGGATACCAGAAACTGAGTTGCCAGCTGAATTGAGGAAACACCCAACAATAGGCATAACTCTGCAGATGATCAAAAAGATTTTCAAAAAAACGGCAATCTCGACAAATCCTAGTCCAATGCTCCCAGTTCTGGGGACACCAATATTTCAGCCAGGAATGACAGACCCCAAGTTCAGAGCAATACGACGTAGAGGTTTCAGCAGGATCATACATTTTTCAAGGGACAATCGTTTATTATTAAAAAGAGAAATTGAAAGAGAAATTGCACCTGAATTCGATTTTTTTTTAGAATGATGCAGCTAGAAGCGTTTATGAAATCAAAATCTAATATGTATACAGAAGTAAGAGCATTGACCGGGTTTGAGGATATGTGTTTGAAGGGAGAAACAATGAGACATCCGTTGTCCTATTTCTATACTGTATTGACGGGAATAGAATCGCCTCAGGAACTATCTTTCCTACAAGCATGGGAGAGAGACTTAGAGACATCATTCTCCCAAGAACAGAAGAATAGGATCTTAGTATTTAATCAAAAGGCATCAGTAGCAAGCAGATATCAGGAGGGGGGATATAAAATCCTTACCAGATGGTATAGGACGCAGAATGTGCTACATCGGATTTACCCCCAGGTGTCAGAGGTATGTTGGAGATGTCATGAAGAAGGGACAATTCTACATATCTTCTGGGAATGTACGAGAAAAAGAGTTCTGGGAAATGGTTGCAGAAACTACTAAAACAATAACAGGATTCTCCTTGGGAAATAATCCGGTAACTTTTTTATTGCTAGATTTCCCGTTATCAGTGGAAAAATTTAAAAACTCGCTGCTGAGGCACCTTTTAACAGCAGCTAGGGCATGTATCCCTGCTCTGTGGAAAAAAAAAGCTCTCCAACTAGGGCACAATGGTTGGCCAGAATTGCAGAAATACAACAAATGGAAAATCTTACTTTGACAATGAAAGACCAAGATGAGAAGTACCGGACAACATGGGCCCCATATTTGGACTACAGGGAGAGAATGGACTGAAGTGGGGAGGGGAGAGAGGGAGGGGTCGAGGAGTACTTTTTTATTTTTTTATTTATTACTCTGGGATAGGGAGGGGGTAAAAGGGAATTTTTTTTTTTTTTTGGAGCAATGGGTTAATAGTAGAAAAAGGAAATTCACAAGGAATTAAAGTGTCAATTAAAGGTAACGTATGATGTGCAGATGAATAGATTTACTTAAGACGTATTAAGCTGGCATTTTGAAACCCATGAAAAATAAAGAATTAAAAAAGAAAAAAAAAAAAAAAGATAGGAACAAAGAGCCAGAGGTTGCTTAATGGACTGCTGCTACCGTGAAAGAAAAAAAGCTATTTGAAAATTAAGTCTTCTGTCCTCCCATCGATTGGTTTGGAGTATTCTGTGACCCTAAACCCCTCTCTTGTTAAAGTTCTTAAGCAATAAATACTAAAAAGACATTCCCCAGACTGAGCCCGAATTGTTGGTGTGTGTTGGACTATGCCTGTGAGGCTGGGAGCCTTTGTACTACTTTGGGAGAGCCTGTATTTCCAACAGCCCCTTGGGGGATGAGTGCTTCATGCACTTGCTAAACCTCTTTTAGGCTATGCTTGGCCTAAAATTCTTTGAAATACCTCAAGGTGTCTCAGTAAGTGCTGGGTGAGTGAGGTACGTGAGCTCCAGGTGTCCAGAGAAATCACAAAATTCAGAGGTTCCTCTGAGGGTACACATGCAAGAATTCAAAACTTATGGTGCTGTATCCAATTTCAAGATCAGCAAATCACACTGCCTGTTTTAACTCTCTAAAATAATGCACCACCATGACCACTTTACCTCATTACACATGTGGTTGCAGCATGGCCCCATTCTCCAGGGGGTATACTTCCTGACAGCCACAACAGGTGTACAACCCTGGCTGTTGCCTCTGCAGCAAAAGGGACATTTGGGGTGCTACAAATGCAGCTCAACCACGTGGATTTATCATACAGCATCCTCATGCGTCAACGAGCCCTTGGTTCACATGTGTAGGGTAGTCCCTCATATTTAACTGCCAATGCTCAGAAAACAGCTGATATGCCAAGTAAGCAGCCAATCAAGCAGTCTTGTGTTTGACCAGCTGAAGTAGAGAGCAGGGTAGAGGTCAGGGGTCTAACAGACCCCTGATGTCTCCATAAAAAGAACCTGTCACTTGTTAAAAGGATAATTCCTAGATAGACCCTCTCCACTTCTTCCATGTTCTAATGGTCAGTGTTGGGCCCCTTTCACAAGGGACGGATCAGTTTCTCTCAGCAAGGGATCCGTCCGCTGATTCCCTGCTGAGCCGAGCAGCCCGTTGACAGGTCAGTGTCTGCTCTGCTTATGCAGCATTGACACGGACACAGCCTGTTCTGCTCTATGGGCAGCTGGATGTAAACAGACTGGCTGTCCATTTACCCCTGACTGCCCTCCAATCCCATGGAGGGGAACAGATCCCCCTTCAGCTAGTTTTTGCCGGATCGGAGGTAGCCAAGTGCAAACAGACACAAGACAGTTTAAAGCTGAATGCTTATAGAGGAGAATGGAGGGTCTGATCAGGTCTGGCTGAAAAATGGACAGCAGCACTTGATCAGACCTCTCGTGTGAAAGGAGCCTTAGGTATTCGGGACAGGGCTTAGAGAGGTCATTGACTTTACAGTTTAAAAGACTGGAGAAACATTCTCTGTACTGCATATAGCTGAAATAAAATTGCGTTGGATTCAACTTTAGTCTTAAAGAGTTAAGCTGCCTGCGGATGGTACCAGGTGACCATACTGTGCAGACAGACTGGGTCTAAGGAGGTACAGTTTATCAATGCATAAAGTGGCATGTCAAAGGGAACAGACAGCAATAATTCTGGTTAACTTTAGATTGATAACCTGGAAAAGGCTTTTAAAACATTGCCCGACAGTTTTTGGCACCAGAGTTTGCCATTTCATGGGCATGCACAGTTTTGAGGCTTGGCAATTTTGATATTTGGTTAAATGTAACCCCCATCTTATATTTTACCAAAAAGTGTGTTATACTGTGTGCAATAAAATTAATTTCACTGTATTTTTTCTGAAAATATAGGATTACCGCAAATTATCATGCGGTGTAAAAAAATTGCAACTATAATTATATTCTACAAAGCCTATGTTTTCAGAAAATATGTAATTGGAGACCATAAAGTATAGCTAAAAGGCAACTTTTGCTTTGTCCCCAGAAAAAACAGTAACAGAAGGGAAATCTTTAAATGGGGACACTAATTCAGGTGACATTCCATCACTTTGGAGCAATTTCCTCTCATTTCTTGTTTTGGCTATGGAACAGGAAGTAAAAGGGAAATTATCCCAAAGGGGACACAGATGGCAAAAAAAAAACCACAAACAAACGCACACAATACCACCTTACAGTGACTCGAAGCCTTCCTTACTCTATCCAAAAAACAAAACAAAAAAAAAAACATTTTGCCTTTAGTTCTACTTTTAAGTAATTTTCTAGCAAAAAATACAGATTTTAACAAATGTGCAAGAAATAAAAAAATTGCTCTGGACGCAAAGTTGTTCATTGACTGTTTATACATTTACTGTTGGACATACTGCATAAGACGTGATTGTTTTTATCCAATATTTTCAGAAAGAGAAATTGCATTGCACAAGGAAACGACAAAGCAGAAAAGCAGCATGATATTTATTTGGTGTTGCCATAGTTGGTGTCCATCTTAAAAAAATATATATTTGTTGGACACAAATGTTGCAGTAGTAGCGTACGGGTATTCTAAACAGACTCTCTACCGAGGTACATACAGCTTTATGGCTACACTGAAAGACCAGTGTGTCCAGTTAGACTAGAAACAGGCCAAGAAAAACATCTCACTATGATTAGAAGAAAAAACACAATCAAAGATTCTCATGATAAGAATTTTTAACTAACAGATTCCATATACTGTACACACAGCACCCAGCTGGTAGCCAAGTATTGAGAATTACATCTCTAATATTACACACATAAGTAATTCAAAATGCTGTACATCATTATTAACCATGTTTGTCCTAGTAAAAACAAAAAAAATTCATTAAGTATGCTTTAGGGGGAAAACATCATAAGAAGGGGAGCTCTAAATGTAATCATACATTGAAATTATAATTGTATCAAAACCCGATTTCAATCACAGTTGTGTACAATTCTGTCAAGACACTGAAATTGCACTTTGACAATTACTGTCAGTCCTTTGTATGACCCCAGTGATGATGATCTGTAGCTCAAAATGAGTCGTCTGGCCCCTTTTTGCGAGAGTGTTTGTACTTGTCCACATACGCCTTAACAAGATTTGCCACTTTAGCTGAATCAACTTCTCCACTTTTACTGTGACACACCTTAAAAAAACAAGAGCAATAAGTATTAATCCTATAGAATATGTAGTAGTTTATAGATTACAGAATTAAGAAACATTCTAACCCCTTAAAGTGGAAGTCGACCCCAACACTTAAATTCTCCCCTGTAAGCTGAGTTCAGCCCTATGTCTCAAAATGAAAAAAAATCCCAGTTTTTCTACCTTTTTTTGCAGTATCCAGTGCTGTCACATGATTTCAATTCTACTTCCTTCTGAGACCAGTGGGCGTGGTTATTGAAAGCTAGTGACATCACCTTCCTGAGGGGGACACTGTTCCTGTGCAACCAGTGGACGTATACAGGATGGGAGGAGCTGATCATAGGTTCCTGCCCAGTGTTCTCTGATTGTACATCATAATTCATGAGAAAGTAATAAGCCCCATCCACACAGGACCGGGGGGTTTAGTGAGGCTGGAGGTGCTCTGGGGTCTCAGCTCACAGTCTACAGATGATCATAGTACGGGCAACCACACTAGGGCTCTGTTTCCACTAGCGCAACTTGTCATGCGACTTTTGACACAGTCGCATGACAAGTCACAGCCCATTGATTTCAATGGCACCCATTCCCATCTACGCAACTTTGAAAATCAGCGACTTTGAAAAGGTACCTACAATGCTTTGATGCGACTGAGCCAGAGAGTGTAAAATTGTATCAAAGCTGCATTCAAAGTCGCACTCTAGCCTTAGGCTACGCTCCCACTAGTGTGACTCCAAAGCTGTGCAATTTAGAGTGCGACTGAGTGCAGTTTTGAACCAACTTTACACTCTAGATCAAAGTCGCATCAAAAGTTGCATCAAAGTAGTGCAGGCACCTTTTTCAAAGTCGCAGATTTTCAAATGCACATAGATGGGAATGTTTGCCTTTGAAATCAATGGGCTGTGCAACTTGTCATGTGACTGTCCAAAGTTGCATGACAAGTTATACTAGTAGAAACTGAGCCTTAAACTCATTACTTACATGTAGCTCCCTTAGCTGGGTGAGTGCCACACAATGCACACGTGCCATCACAGTGCCATGCAGAAACTACGTGGTTGTACACTGTAGAAAATCTGCAGCATGTTGCATTGTAATCTTACAGTTTCTAACAAACATACTTCCAAAGCCTGCCCTTTCCCCCTCTCTCAGGAGAAACTGCTATCTAAAACAAGGCTTTGAAGACAGGAGATTTGTGAAGGAGATGAGGGATGGGGCTGGGCAGGTCTAGGCATGTCTGTCTAAAAAGGATAGGAGCGATGTGGGTGGGGCTGGGCAAGACAGGGCCAGTGAGAACAGTAGGCATGCCTGTGTAGAAAAGAACGACAACATTTTCAGGAAGTGAGAGGCTCCCCATGCAGAATTCAGAAATAGGATTGTCCCTGAAGAACAGGAAGAAGCTGATTGTCTAGATTTGATGAGACTTTCTAAGCTTGACAATTGGCTATACAAAAAAATGAATATTAGAGCAAAGCCAATACTGCAAGTCTGTAAATTTCCATAAAACTTCAATAAAAAAACCCTTTCTAATGCATGCTAAGTCTGCTAGCCTTGCCTACTGCAGCTTGGCACTGCATGCTATTGCGAAGTCTGATCTATGCTGATCAGATCTTTTCCATCCACTATTCCCCCAGAGGTTCTCCACCTAGTGTAGCTTGGTAAGGGGCACACTGGCGCTTTCCTGTCTCCAACTTTTTATTCTGTCTACCTCAGCCTTTTCTTTGTAGTTATGGGTTTTGTTCCTTAACAGACTTGTGTCCGGGACCCTCTAAGGAGCAGGCTGTTCATGCCTTGATACCTCAGCTTCCCATCCAGACAGCTGATAAGGACTGCTTGATTCGAGGGAACCTCTGGGGAGTTGTCTCCTAGGACCTATGTCTGTTACAGCCTTCACTACTAAAGAGTAACCTTGATCCTTACTGCATCAGGAGAGGTTGTTTTAATCCATATTGTGGACTATGGCTCTTTGCCTTATCTGCACTGATACCTTGAAGTTTTTTTTAAATTTGCAGTCAAAAATCGGAGAAAACCTCACTATGATGGTTACGTGTTCCAATTCAAACAGCAAACCTAAAACGTTTTAAAAAGTATCACTTACCTTTTGTGTGTATGTTTGCACTCTAGGCTTCCCAGAGTCCAGCTCCAAACTACTCTCAGCAATTTTAGGGGGTTTAGAGTAGTTTGTCAGTGTTTCTGTCCCCACAAAGACTAGGGACACACCAAACTTTCCTTCACTAACATACAATACAAGAAGTGCAAATTCCAGATCTTTAATTGTTAGTGCAGACAGCGGTCAAAACTAATTTACAACTGATAAGGAGATCAGCTAGCATGGTACAGACAGGGTTTTTATGGTAAACAAACTTCCAAGCACTCAAACATTAAAGAGAAAGAAAAGCTATGCAAAAGTTTTCCATTCTGGAGATTTAAGAAAAGGGCATTAAAAAACGTAAGCAGCAAATTGTATTTTATTTTTTTACAGTTATGCCATGTAAATGGGAACATTTAACAAATATAAAGCATGTTATCCCAACTTGGCTGCAAAAGTGGAAATACTTTTTAAAGCGGAGTTCCACCCAAAAATGGGACTTCCGCTTATCCGGTTCCTCCCCCCCTCCGGTGTCACATGCGGCACCTTTCAGAGAGGAGCAAATACCTGTCTAATACAGGTATTTGTTCCCACTAATACACACAGGTCCCAGAAGACAGCAGGGACCAGTCAGGATGCGAAGCACGACTTGTACTTGCGTAGTAGGGAACCAGGCAGTGAAGCCGCAAGGCTTCCCTTCCTGAAGATGGCGGCACCTCCACCCAGGAGCCTAGGCAGGGGTCGGCTACCGGTGAGGACATCGCGGGTGCCCTGACAATAAAGTGTGCTTATTTAAAAGTCAGCAGCTGCAGTATTGGTAGCTGCTGATTTTACCTTTTTTTTTTTTTTTTTGTCCACGGAACTCTGCTTTAATGTTTTCATTTTGAAGCTAGTTCTTTAACTAATATCTTCTGAACAGGGAGGAGAGTTTCATGTAGTTTCAAGATCAACTTGGTACATTCAGACTGCCCTGTTGAACCGGCCGAGATTCCAACAGTCTATAGCTGACCTTCGTCTCCTGCTTCAGGCATCTTCTGACAGGAACAGGGAACACCTTAATGACTTTGTGGGATATGTTTACATGGGGTTAGGCCCCGTTTCTTGGCAGATTTGCAGATTCCTTTCTGGGCACTTTTAAAAAGTTTTGTATGGTGAATTTTAGGTGAATAATCTTTGTTATCCAGGTAGGATGTCTGTCCTTTGTTACATGGACGCTTATGCTTGATTGAAATTACATTTTTACACAAATGGAACTTTCCTTTGGTGGCATTTATTACCACTTTTTTCTTTGCCAAATAAATGATAGAAAGAATGAAAATTAAAAAAGCGTTGCAAAATTATAAATTATAAAATTTTGCAAATAAGCAGTCTTCATAATGTTAGAGTCCACAAGAGATGGTATATATATTTGAAAAATCTATCAATCCAGATGTACTAACAGCCTAACCTTTATTATAATTTATTTTATTTTTTTTTGGAGACCTGGAAATTCCAGAGTAGAGACACCAGCCAAATGACCCCTTTTTGGAAAGACAGTCAAAAAAAAAAAAAAAAAAAGGTATTTAGGAGGCAATGTGGGTTTCTTAAAGTTGTAATTTGTTACAATTTTTTGGAAAAAATCACCAGTGCAGTAAAGAGTCATCATATAACTGGTGAACTGGTGTGGCGGGTATCAGGGGACACTAGTCTGAGGATGCGATCAGGATTTTTACTACACAGTATGATTGCTTAGAACAGTGGTAATAACTGTGACCAATCACAGATTTCAACACAATGGCATGCAATGAATGGCTAGGAATAAAAGCCATTTCGTACAATTGCCATTTGATCTGCTGTGTTTGGTCACAGTTGTCACATGGTACTGACCGCGGCCCTGTACACCGATTTATCATCCGACAGATCGGGTGACAGATACTGCCACAGCGTGGCCCATAGGGTACAATCCTGGGCGGCCGCCCACCCAGGATGGCAGTGTCCCCCTCTGCCATCATTATAGGCCAGGCAGGAAGCTGTTAAACATCACTACTTCAAGGGATCTAATCCTGGGTTCTCTAGATGGATTCAGCAGTCACTTCACATCTTTTGCAGGTTATTTTAGTCTGTTTCAGGGTTCTCTGGTAATTCTTGCCATGGTGAGGTGGTTGTCTGTTTCAACAATCTGTCTAGACATGCTAGCTTTTAGCATCATAGGAATATTCAATTCAGAAATACACCTGTCCCCCAAATTCTGGGCTTCAATAGCCATGCCATTAATTGACCGAAGCAAGATGGTAAATGGGTCCTTGGGGCAGGAGACCTGAAATATCTGGAGAGCCCATGAAACATCCACCACCAGGAGACTTGAGGATGGAGTACCAACCCCCGCCCGGCCAATCTGGAGCTATAAGGATCACCTCGTGCTCTTCATTTCAAAGAAAAAATTAGCCACGTGTGTCACAGGGGGAAAGGAGTAGTTCGGGGTGTCCTCAACCCAAAAGCCACTAAAGCATCCACTTCTGCTAGAGGAACTCTGTACTTCTCCAGTTTGCTGTTGAACCTAAAGGCTGAGAGGTACATATCCAACCTCCCTCACCAGTCAGGACGTTTTAGAACACCTCCGGGTGTACAGACCACTTTCCTGGGTCCAGGTGCTGTTGACTGAGGAAGTCTGCCAGTCACACCTAGGATGTAAACTGGGAAGGCTGGAACAAGAAGTTCTGTACAGAACAGGATCCATGCTACTTCACTTGACATGGACTTCTGGATCTTCCCTGATGGTTGAAGCATGGCCACGGCTGTGGTCGACTGAATCAAGATCTGATACCCCTCCAGATAGGGACAAGGAAATCGCCTGCAGTGCCACATGTTGATCATCAGACAAGTTTCCTCTGACATAAAAGGTCTCCTGCACAGACAGGGCACCCAGGACTCCTCCTGGCATCTGCCATGAGAACCTTCCTAAAAGTAAGGGTTTCACCGACTCCAGAACTGGATTTGTGAGTCACCAAGCCAGGGACAATTGGGCTCTTTGTGGCAGATAAAATAGGTTTGTCCAAGGACTGGACTGACTTGTCTCACATCATAATTTCTATTTCATACATCATGGGACACAGCATTAGGCTAATATTCATTACCTGCTGGGTTATACTTCATCTCCAGGTGAATGGACACTGGTAGACCAAAGGTCATTAGATAGGAAGTGATCCCCTATATAACCCCACCCATACAGGAAGCACTTAAGTTTTTTATCAGTGTCTGCAAGGTGGATGGCACGGTTTTTTTGAGCTCTCTGAGCTCCAGGCCTCTAGTCCCACCAACGGTTAAGGGATTGACCGATCAGATCCATTTGACACAGGCTTTATATGCTTAGATAAATGGTACCCGAGACTCGCAAAGACTCAAGATCCTACGAGGTTCTGCCTGTAATGCGGCCTCCGGGCACTGGTCCCTGCGAAGTGGAATCTTGGACACTACAGCGCTAAGGCATTCCTGCAGGGTGCAGTACAGGTCCAAGGGAGTGGACCCTAAACATAAAAAGGGTACGAAGGTCCTCAAGTGACAGGAACCTTTGATGGGAGAAGTTTGGGCTCTTAGTTTCTAAGCTGCTCTATGCCTGGACGGGTAAGTAAAACCCCCTTATTTACTTATTTTGGGGCGTCCCAGTGATTGTAACAATCGGTCAAGCTAGCTAGAGGCTGGACACGTGTGCAGTGACCATACGGGGGGAGAGTTTTGGGCTAGCTGTGGGTGTTTGCAAAGCGTACCTTTTTTGCTTGTGTCTGGCTGCTTACCTATATGATGGCGCATGACGGTGCGCCATGGCGCACATGCATTCGCAAAAGTGCCGCTGGATTACCCTATCAGGGTTCAGTCGGGCAATGCCACTGCAGTGGCCTATATAAACCACCAAGGCGGTACCAGGAGTCGTTTAGCTCTGAAGGAGGTGAACCACATACTAACTAGCCTGGGAAGATTCTATCGGCAGGCCACATCCTGGTATTAGAGAACTGGAAGGCAGATTATCTCAGCCGCCAGCAGTTCTGCCCGGGGGAATGGTCCCTACACCCAGGGGTGTTCCAGGAAATTTGCCAACGTGGGGGATGGCCAGAGGTCGACCTACTTGGCATCCAGCTTTAACAAGCTACAGCAGTTTGTGTCCTGAACAAGAGATCCTCTGGCAATTGGAGCAGATGCTCTGATAGTTTCATGGATCCAGTGCTCCCTGGTTTATGCTTTCCCTCCGATCCCTCTCCTTCCACATTTGTTGTGCAGGATTCGGAGAGAGGGAATTCCAGTCAATTCTGGTGGCACCAGCCTGGCCAAGAAGGCCCTGGTTCCCGGAGATTTTGAGTAACAATAGACAGGCCATGGACGTTTCCACTGCGCCCCGATCTACTGTCTCAAGGTCCTATATTCCATCCCAATTTACAGTCTCTAAATTTGAAGGCATGGCTATTGAAGCCAGGGTGTTGAAGGACCGTGGAATCTTGGAACCAGTGGTGTCTATCCTAGTGAATGCTAGAAAAGCTGTCACTAGGAAGATCTATCATAGGGTCTGGAAGACTTATATTGCTTGGTGTGAAGCCAAAAAATGGCATCCTCAGAAATAAGTGACAGTGAGAATTCTCTTTTCTACAGTCAGCTGTGGAAATCAAATTGGCTTTGCGTAGAGAGGCCAAGTTTGTCCCCATCAGTATTCTTCCAAAGGCCTTTAGCCTCCCATTCACTGGACCAAACCTTTATGCAGGGGGAAACTCGCTTGCTTCCCCCATTAGGTCACCTATATGTCCTTGGGACTTGAACTTGGTGCTGTCTGTGTTACAGAAACAACCATTGGAACCCATCAAGGAAATTCCATTAGATTTGCTGTCACGCAAGCTAGCCTTCCGGATGGCTATCACCTCGGCTAGAAGGGTGTCGGAGTTGTTGGCCCTTTCATGCAGTGGAACCAAACTTGATCCTTCACCACGTCAGGATCATGTTACGACCTGTTCCATCCTTTTTGCCAAAAGTGGTGTCGGCCTTTCATTTAAACCAGGACATTTTGCCTTTTTTTTTTCTCAGCCTCGATAGGCGGAAGAGACAACTGCATTCTTTGGACGTTGTCCGGGCAGTCAAGGTTTATTTGTCTAGATCTGCAGGGATCCGAGGCCCAGACTCCTTTTTTGTTTTACCAAAAGGACACAAGAAGGGGCAGGCAGCTTCCATTGCCAATTGGGTCCATCAATTGGTCATTTAGGCCTATGGTCTGAAATGTAAAGCTCCTCCCTTTAGGGTGAGAGCTCATTCTACCAGGGGTGTAGGAACCTACTGTGTTTTTTGCCATCAGGTATCTGTGGCTCAGATTTGTAAGGCTGCTACCTGGTCTTCATTGCATACGTTCACAAAATTTTATCAAGTGGATGTTCGAGCAGCCGAGGATTCGGCTTCAGTACACTGCAGGCTGCCGTATAAAGTGTGATGGCAGGGTGTCTCCCTCCTCTCAAGGCTATTGCTCTGGGAAGTCCCAGCAGGCTATGACTATTAGCCTAACTCTGTGTCCCATGATGTATGAAAAAGAAAATAGGATTTTACAAAAGTACTTTAAAATACTTTTCTTTGAGCACATCATGGAACACAGAGGTCCCTCCCCTCTTTTTTGAAGATTCAGTGCTTCCTGTATGGGAGGGGTTATATAGGGGATCACTTCCTGTCTAAAGACCTTTGGTCTACCAGTGTCCATTCACCTTGAGATGAAGTATAACCCAGCAGGTAATGAATATTAGCCCAACTCTGTCCCATGATGTTCTCAAAGAAAAGAATTTTACAGGTAAGTATGATGAAAAAATCCTATTTTTGTGCTGTAGGGGTTTGAAGTTAAACTGGGCAAATGAGGCTTGCCTCAAAAGAGTCTACCATCAACCCTAGGACTTTCATGCAGACGCGAGGAGTCAGATCACTTTTGGACTAGAGTACAAGTCTTGAAGCGGAGAGTTTGAAGTGTCTCGTGGGAGTCTGTTCCAAAAAAAAAAAAAAAAAACAACCCCAAAAAACACAAATCCATTTAATCTCACTAATGAATATAAAAAAAAAATGAATAAAATTGAAAGCCTCCATGCCTCCATATACATAACAGCACCAACTTCCAGAGGTTTAGGAGCACAAGAAAGTAAACCTTAGAAAGAAAGCCCTTCAAATAAAACCCTTGAAAGAAAAGAGGTCCTGGGCCTCAAAACAATCTTATCTCGGTAGAACAAGAAAGGGTACTCTACAAGAGAGGGCTGCCAACTCAGACTCCAGAACTGTAGAATCTGAACTTGACAGCAGAGAGTCAGGAGTTTGTCCTGAGAAAGAAAAACCCTGGACTACGCAATAGCTAGAAGATGACCAGATTACCCTAAGTGATGGGTTTGTTCCATTGCGACTTCTGAAGATTGACCGACAGAGTCTGAACCAACTTCTCTCCCAACAGGCCATCCTCTAGATATCCCACAATGAGGATGTCCTGTAAATGCAGCAAAACAAGCACCTTGGTGAAAGTTGGTGCAGTGGACAGATCAAAAGGGAATGGCAATAAATTGGCAGGTCCACAAAGGATAGAAAGTCTCCTGGATGGAGGGAAGCAATGATTTGAATATCTCGTGGAGTTTTAGCACCCGAAGGAAGACAATGTTGAGTGTATTTAGAACCAGAATGGGGCATATACTTCCTTTTGCTTTGGAGTTGAACAGGTTTAAAGTGATACTAAAGTCTTGTTTTTTTGTTTAAAAATTACAAACCTGTTATACTTACCTGCTCTGTGCAGTGGTTTTGCACAGAGCAGCCCAGATCCTCCTTCTCTGGCCCCTCCCTCCTGCCCCCACAGCAAGCAGCTTGCTATGGGGGCACCCAAGCCGAGCCGCTGCTCTGTGTTTCCATTCAGACAGAACCACAACTCGGCCCTGCCCCCTCTCCCCTCATTGGCTTACTGACTTTGGTTAACAGCAGCGGGAGTCAATGGTTTCCGCTGTGTGTCTCGGCCAATCAGGAGGGAGAGTCCCGGCCAGCCGAGTCTCTCGTGCAACATAGCTGGATCAAGATGGGGCTCAGGTAAGTATTAGGAAGGCTGAGGGGGAGCTGCTATACACAGTTTTTTTATCTTAATGCATTAAATGCATTAAGATAAACATTCTGCCTTTAGAACTACTTTAACCACTT
This sequence comes from Lithobates clamitans, assembly GCA_037952925.1. Taxonomy (NCBI): domain Eukaryota; kingdom Metazoa; phylum Chordata; class Amphibia; order Anura; family Ranidae; genus Lithobates; species Lithobates clamitans. The sequence goes on from JBBGZY010000470.1 coordinate 9,584,721, forward strand.
CAGCCCCGGAAGATTTGGCTGCTCAATGACCAGACCACTTTTTGCGATACGACACCGCGTCGCTTTAACTGACAATTGCGCGGTCCTGCGACCTTGTACCCAAACAAAATTGACATCCTTTTTTTCCCACAGAAAAGGGAGTCACGCCTAAAAGCTAGACAAAAGCAGCGTGTGGGCTCAAGCAGGGGACAATAGTCCAGGCTGCTAGCGTCAGGTTCTTATGGAATAACGCAAGTTAACCCGGAGTTATAAGTGGTTTGTGAGCTGGCAAGGCCCACAAGACCTCTCGCCCTGCGATTACGATCTGTCATATTGTTAGTATTTAAAAAGCATAAAAACCTCAAAAAAGGGAAGTCACAAACCAGCTGCTGAAGGAGAAGAGGCTATACAACAGTCTGTGGCTGAGCCACTGTGAGGCAGCAAAGAAGACTGACTCAGAAGCAGCCAGCGTGGCATCACAAGCTAAAAGGCAGGAGAGAGTAGAGAAACTGTGTGCAACAAGCTGTACACTGTGCGGCTCTAGGACACTTATGCACACAGGCTGGTGTGGCACAGAAATATATACAGGGAATGTGCAACACGGTTGAAAAGTTGCAGCGCTATTCCTTAGAGTGCAGGTGTCACAATATGCATCACAGCAGACCTGTGCATGGGGGAGGGGGGGGGGCAGAGAAACATGTCAGAGCATCTGCAACAGTGTTAAACAGTATTGCAACACAGTGTCCAGACTTAACCAGACTGGCAATGCAGGACCCAGATACGAAAGTCACATTCCATACATGTTTTGCCCCTCAGGTGGGTATACACTTATGGTTGTCTTCAGTATTATAGCAGAGGGTGTATCATGGTTCTGGACCAGTAAAGAGCTCTGCGGCCAATACAGTACACCAGGTGTCTGGTGAGCTCCACAGGCAGGGACCCGTGTCGAAAAGGTCACATTACAAGCAGATCCCACGTCTTGGTCATCGGGCAGTCTGGCGATGGCCTCCAATAAACTCTTGGCTCTGCAGCGGACTTAATTAGCGAAAAAAATAACTTGATAAGAATTAAAGATAAAAGTAGAATAAAATGCGTTTGCTTTTATCTGAGATGCAAAAGTATCCATTCTCCAAGGACACTATAAAGAAACTGATGCCTAATGGGAGTGAGAGGGGGAGTGGGACCTGGCTGTCCAAACAGCTTTGTTTGCCAGTGTCTAAATTTTCCTGTAAACAGCAGTATAACGCCATTTGCATCAGAATGCCTTCAATCGCGGAAGTGAAATATGGCTTCACTTTTTCCACTGGATTTAACAACTGATTATTTTTTTTTTTTTAATTCTGCATTATTTTTCAATGTGCACTAAAAGTCTTTGTTACACCAAAGCAACTAAACTCTATGCAGTCCTTTAGTCAGATATTGTAAATCACGGAATGCACCTGCTGCGAGAATATTTTTCTTGTTTACACATTTCACATACACAAAATTTGATGTAAAAAAACCCCCAAAAAACAAAAAAAAAAAAAAACATACTAAGAGGCTTCTCTTGGCCGAAAACCAAATTCAAGAGCATCTAGAAAACTTCTATGGGATTACAGAAAAACAAAATTCGGGAATTTACACAACAGGAGTACACTTATTTCCCCTCCTGCTGACTCTCTACAGAGCTGTGCGCTTATTTTAATTAGCTCACTGAATGCTTTTGTCTGGAATCGTACTTTAATCTGATTGAAATGTTCAAAAATGTGCCTTTTGCTTACCTTGTCAACAGCTTTTTTCACAATCTCTTTATATTCATCTTTTGTGATATCTTTATTTTGATAATATGGTTTTATAGCCCCTTTTACTTCTTGTGCTGCTCGTTCCTGAATTTGAACTTTCTAGAAGGGAGAAAAAAATAAAAATAAATCATTTGAAGCAATGCAAAAAAAAAAAACACAAAAACACAAAAAAAAAAAAAAAAACAAAAAACAGACAACCATTTACAAAATTTTTTTTTTAAACATTTCCTCTCACCTGACAGTTTAAACTACTGCAGTTAGTGATGGACTCACATCACATTGCCAAGCTCCAGAATATGAACAGCAATAGCAGCAAATGCTTCTGTACTAATTTTGCACAATTTCCCCATCAACACAGACTGCGCTTACAGGGGAATCCCTCCTGCTGCGCAATTGTCTGCTCCCAGAGGGGGCTAGGGGAGGGGGTGGGGTGGGGATGGGGCCTGGTAATGGCAACCGTCATTATATATATATATCTCGTCAGCGTGAAGGGGTTAAAGAAATGACACGCAAAGGGGCAGATTGTTACTACACAATAAACATGAATATACCTTTTCTTTCTTGGAGCTATCTGCACTGGCTTCCACTGTTACGGTTTCCTTCCAAGGAGCAGGCTTTACAGAAACATATGGGTTTTTGCCATGACTCGATGCAGGCACACTAGCAGGAGTTGGTGTAACTACTGGCCCCACTATCCCTCCTTGGGCTACTGCTGGAGCAGGCAAAGGTGGTGCAGCAGAGTTATTACTTATGTGGGAAACACTTGGATTAGCCTGCATTGAAAAGGTTAACAAATGGTTATATTTCCTAAATACACACTATAAAATTAGTAAAAACAAACTGTTGACCAAAAGCTTTTTCAACTTGAGCATCAAGGATTTTAACAAAACTGCAATTCTAGCAATGCATAGGAAAAAATAAAAAATGAACCTATTACATCTCCAGTAAGTCACAACTGCAGTCAAAACCAAATGACATGTGAAAACATAATATTTAAAAATGCATGCAACTTTAAACAGAATTTAGTATTCTGTGAAATGTGCAAACCTCAACAGAAACTAGCAAGTACTACTGTAGATGAACAGAACAAGCAAATGGTGCATAAAAACTGCACTCACTTGTGTCCATAAAATGTTAAATTTTTTCTGGCACAAATCTCCTTTTATTGGACTGCAGTTAACACTTGCTAACTGTATTGAAAAATATTCATTACTGAACCCAGCCAAAACAGTGGTCATCGTGAGGTATACATCATGGCCTATGGATCAATGGTATGGGAGGCATTTACTGGTTAGTCAGGTGCCATGGCATTAGTATTGTACAGAATGGTATAAAAACGGGAGATAAGCTGTTCTCAAACTTCCTTCACTTGGGCTTCACGCATGAAGCCTTGACAACTTTGCCTAACAATTTAAAATCTCTTAGCAAAAACCTGCAAAATGTGACTAACTAGAAAGTTGCATGGTAAAAGTTATATTGAATAGCACATTGTTAGATGAGAACCGTAATATGTTAAAAAAAAAAAAAAGTATAAAATCCTCCATGAAGTACATTAACCTCCATTACACTGCATTAAAACGGGAATTTTGCCACCACCTTAAAACCATTTTCCTGGAGTTCATTGAGGGACACAAGTCTAACCTTTTGGTTACACTACCAATTGCAGGATTTGACACTGGGAAACAAAAATGTTTTAGGCCAAGTCCAGAACCTATATTACTACCAACATAACTTAATCTAATAGCAAACCCGTGGCACTCGCGCCACAGCCGGCACACAGAGCCCTCGGTGGGCACGCCAGGAAGAGGAGCACACTCCGACACTAACTGGCCAGCCATAGAAGCTGTCTCGTCCACACTGCACCCCCCATCAAACTATATCACCCACACGTCTCCAGGGCCAGCGCTGAGGTGGGCGTGAATGAGCAGAAGCGGCTCACACACAGCTCTGGGGCCAGGGGTGATGTGCGGGTGGAAATTCATTCATATAAGCCGTCTCACGCCCCCCCCTATCAAACTACATCTCCCACAAGTCTCTGGGGCCAGCAGTGACGTGTCTGGGGTGGGCATGACAGAGAACACGACTCCCATGTGGCTGGGATCAGGGGTGACGTGGGGGAGCGAATGAGCTGCTGGATTGGAAGACACACCGACACTAGAGCCAGGTGAGAGGATTATTGTGGACCTTATGTGTTGTGTAGGTAAAATATCTATTCTGTCTGGGGTGTCCCGCTTCTTAGAGGCAGAGGCTCAAGCTGCTGCTTTACTGTACATCCTGCTGACCAGAGCCATGCAATACCTGTACCACCTGCTGGTGGGTACCTTCCCCTTCAACCCCTTCCTGTCTGGCTTCACCATCCTTATCAGTGTCCAAATGCATTCTTGCCAGTGCCCAGCAAATGCATCCTTACACAAAAATACATGCACATGTAGTTTTTTTTTTTTTTTCAATTAAAAAAAAACTATAATTGAAAGCTCTGTTATGTTTTTCTTTTAAGACAAAGGCTATTAGTTGGGACAACTGTACAAGTTGTTTGTCTTTTTTAAACTAAAACCTCAGTATTCAGGTTTAATTGCAGTGTTGGCAATTTGAAATAAGTTGTTTTTGTGTTGCAGTTTGGGCACTCCTGCTCAAAAAGTTTCACAATCACTGACCTAGAGCATTATCCTAAAAACACAAAAGGGTAGGACATGTGCCCCTAATAGACTCCAAAAATAGGATTTTACAGGAGTACATGAAGCCTATTTATGTGCATTAAAGGGATACTAAACACACAATGTTTAAATTTACATTGTCCCTTCTATGTCTATGTGGAGGACACTCATTTCCCCCCCCCCCCAACTCTTTATTGAAGTTTAGCATGTACAAGAAAAGTACGACAAGACAACAGTTAAACGGAACATCTAAAGATTGTGTTGCCCACGCAGGGGTCTGGATATGGTAAACATAGCATGTTAATGAGGGAAGCAGAAGGAAAACAGAGGTTTGATAGTGTAACTTTCGCCACAAGGTGGTAGAGGCAAAACAAAGAAATTGCAAAAAAATTGTGAACTGACCCAAAATTTCCATACCTTGTAAAATTAATTATTAAACAAAATTATCTGTGACTTCAGGCTTTGCTTCATTTCATATCTAGGAGGCCGTAGTGGGGACTGCAAGCCATTTGGCCCATACTTTCATACTTGGCAGGGCATCCCCAATTTGCATAGGGGTCTCTATAAAGTGGTAGATTATTGGTGATCAGATGTTTCCAAAAGGGAATGGAGGGGAGCCTGCTTCTTCCAATGCAAGGTGATGGCCTTTCTGGCATAAAACAGGAAGAGGCTGACAAGGTTTTTTTCTACTCTAGTATGAAGTACATTGTCAACCAGACCCAATAGACAGGACCTTTATAGCTAAGGGGAATGGAACTGATGTGTAGTTATTTGTGCTGGCTAGTACCTCTGACCAATAACCTGCTATTTCCGGGCATGACCAAAAAATATTAGTATAATCGCCCTGGGTGTCACTACACCTCCAACACTCCGAGGAGAGGGAGGGATTCATTATATGGAGCCCAGAAGGAGTGAATTGGATTAATTTATCTTGTGTGGAGACTAATGTTTTAAACAGTAAGTCCCAGATATCATCCCAGTCATTATTCAAGTGCGATATATCTCTTAACCATTTTCCTCTTAATTTGTCTAGTGGAGATAAGGCGACCTTTACAAGATGTGCATATAGATAAGATGTGGGTTTCTTGGCGCACTTGGTCCTGAGTGCTTGTTCGAGCTCTGACTTTACCATATTTAGTGAGGCCCGTGGACATGGACTCTTGAAAGCTTGGGAAAGTGGTCTCTAACTGAATTAATGCGTGGGGGGTACATTAAAGTCTTCAGTGACAGGTTAAAGGACGCAAGGAGGCCTGGTCGAGTATTTGCGAGGCGTTTTTGAGCTTGTATTTTGTCCGCACTATCGGGTCTGCTAACATGAAGTGTAGTAGGGAGGGGGTTTTTCCAGATGGGTACGTTAGGGGACACTGCATTGGCAGGGTACCTCTTGCTGGTCAGACCAACCTTCCAGGCTCTAATAGTCATGGACATAGACGGAGTAAGGAGGTAAGGAGCCCTGGGGCTTCTAAATATCAGAGCCTGAATAGCTTCCAGGGTTCAAACGATGGCCTCCTCCAGCATTGTAGAGGTGTTAGTCTAGTCCAGAAAGGCAGCAGTAACCAGCTGAGTGACCAGAAAAGATTTGTGAGTCTGGGAGGAAGGTCTCATGAGTGTGGACACTTTGTATCTTGGGGGCCCCATAAAAAAGCTGAAAATTTGGTTCAAACGGGTACAAAATGATTTAGGAATCCAAGTGGGAGTATGGCGAAAGAGGTACATAAGCTTCAGTAATTTTATTTTGAGCCAATTGACCCTTACCCATTAGAGATAGTGGTAGTGTTTCCTACGCCTTCAGCTGGCGCCTAGTATCCTGTATAACAGGTGCTAAATTTAGAGGGACATACTCCGAGGCCTGACGAGAAACCCACACTCCCAGGTATTTGAAGCGGTCCACCCACTGAAGTGGGAGATTTGAATATGCAGAGGCTTGACAACGAGAAATAGTGGCCGAAGAAGCAGCCAGGCCCTTCCTCGGACCATCCACAGTTACAAACAGCGAATCCAACTTGCGAAAAAGAGCCATAACCGACAGATACACGGAGAGCCCGAACCACATCCAAAGAGTGCAAGGCGACCTCCTTGGGGTGAGAAGAAGACACAAGGAAGCACAACGTCCTCATTCAGATGAAAGGCAGAAACTACCTTAGGGAGAAACGAGGGATGCGGACGCAACACTGCCTTATCCTTGTGGAGAAACAAATAAGGAGACTTACACGACAAGGCTGCCAGTTCAGAAACTCGCCAAGCGGACATAATAGCCACTAGAAAGACAACCTTCTGAGAGAGTGAGTAAGGGGACCTCCCTAATGTTCTCGAATGGTGGCTTCTGAAGTACTGAGAGCACCAGGTTTAGATCCCACGGAGACGGCAGCGGGCGTACTGGGGAAGCCACATGTCGAACCCCCTTATAAAAGTACGCACCAACGAGTGAGCAGCCAAAGGCCGCTTAAAAAAAAAAAAAAAAAAAAAAAGATAGCCAGAGCTGATATTCGCCCCTTGATAGTGCTCAAAGCAAGCTTCTGATCAACCCCACACTGCAGAAACACAAGGATCTTAGATACTGAATAGAAATGTGGATGCCAACCCACAGCCTCGCACAAAGATGTAAGTAACTTCCTCCAGTGCGATGATAAATCTTCCCTGAAGTGGACTTACGCGCCCTCAACATAGTGGGAATCACAGAAGCCAGAAACCCTGGTCTCTCAGCACCTGGCTTTAAATAGCCAGGCCATTAAAGCCAGAAACTGTAAAGCGGGGTGGAATATCGGACCCTGGGACAGGAGGTTCTCCCACACCGGCAGCCGCCAGGGGACGTCGCCACCATCCGTACCACGCCGGCGTACCATGGATGCCGAGACCAATCCGGGGCGATTAGAATTACCGGAATTTCCATCGGCCTCCACCCTGCGCAGCAGACGAGGAAGGAGCTTGAGAGGAGGGAAGGCATAAATGAGCTGATAATGCGCCACCAGCGCATCGGACACATCCGCCAAGAGATACCCTTGTTCTAGCCACAAATCTCTGCACCTTCCATTTGAGACGAGAGGCCAGAAGATCCACATTCGGCATGCCCCACCGCAGGCAAATTAGACAAAACACTTCCGGATGCAGCGACCACTGCCCCTGAGGTAGTCCGCTTGCCAATTTTCTATACCCAGAATGTAGACGGCTGAAAGAGAGTCAGCACGTGAAGTTCTGCACACGGCAGAATGTGAGAGACCTCCAGCGCCGCAGCTGAGCTCCTAGTTACCCCCTGCTGGTTGACGTAAGCCACCGCCATGGCATTGTCCGACTGGATCCTGACCGGACGACCGCGCAGCAGCTGCGTCCAAATGAGAGAGGCATAACCTGATCGCACGCAACTCCAGAACATTTATCGATAGACGAGACTCCTCCGACATCCAGCAGCCCTGGGCCGAATGAAGGCCCAGAACCGCACCCCCCCCCCCCAACCGGCCAAGCTGGCATGTGTCATGATCACCGACCAATGGAGAGGGAGAAATGACTTCCCGAACCATAGAGTTGTGGACCGTAGCCACCAAAGAAGTGAGGCCCTGGTCAGTCGGCCCACGCGGATCTGACAATCCAGAGATGCTGGGGATTTGTCCCATTTGGACAAGATGTCCCTCTGAAACTGGGCATACGGAACCGCCTCGAAAGGTGGATACCTTGAGGCCCAGAACCTGCATTCAAAAACAGAGATGATCACTTGCGAGACAGCAGCAACCGCACCGCGGAGTGAAGGGTCATCAATTTGACCGGCGTTAGCCCGTGCAGAGTCCAGAATCAACCCCAAGTTTTCCAGCCATTGGGCCTGGAGCAACACAGACTTCTGGAGATTCAAACACCCAGCCAAACTCCTGTAAGGTCTGCATGGTGATCGCCACATTGTCTCAGTTCTGAGGCTGACGCCTCTCTCAGGAGGAGATCGTGCAGGTAGTCCATGACCGCGATCCCCCGCTGTCTCAGCAATGCCAGAACCGGTGCCAGCACCTTGGTGAAGACCCGTGGCGCCGACGCCAGGCCAAAGGAAAGTGCCACAAATTGATAGTGTGCATCCCCGACCGCAAAGCGCAGGAACTGGTGTCTGAGGAGATGGGGACATGCAAGTACGCGTCCTTGATGTGCAGGGAGGCCAGGAAATCCCCCTGATGAACTGCACCCACCACAGAATGAACTAACTCCATCCTGAACCTCCGTACTTTCACAAAACAATTGGAGGGCCTTGAGATCCAGGATCGGATGAACCCCTTCCTTCTTTGGAACTATGAACAGATTGGAGTAGAAACCCCAAAACCTTTCTGAAGCTGGTAGAGGAACTATCACCCCCCGAAGAAGCAAGTCCTGCACCACCCCAAACAAGGCCTGCCGACGAGATGGGAGATGAGGATTGGTAAGAAAAAACCTGTCTGATGGTCAGAAAAACTATTTTGTAACTGGACAAAATTAGTTCACTAACCCACTGGTCAGAAAGAAGAGAAGTCCACTGGTCTGCAAACCACCGAAGGTGACCCACCTCCCGCAAGTCGGGCGGGGGGTAAACCTTTATGCGAAAGGGGACTTGTCCACGGGCTTGTTTGGCTTGCGATGCCAAGGACTCTGTGGCCCATCCGCGGGAGCCTTGGTGGGCTGGGAATGCTTGCCCGCAGAACCGGGCAGACGAAAAAGACGCTTGTGAGCGGAAAAAGAGGGGCCCTGCCTACGACGGGGCTTCTTGCCCTTTTTGGACTGTGGGAGAAAAGTAGCCGGCGAAGAACCACGGCCAACACGGAGACTTTGGAAAGTAACGGGGCCATTTCCAGGGCCGCATCACAAACATACTTGAGCCCCTGCACTAACTGGTCTGCCAGTTCCACACAGACTGGAGACGCTTGCTCATAACCCAACTTGCGGTGTAATAGCTTAGCCCATTCAGTAAGTGTCTGCAACACCAGAGCCATGGCTAGCACGGGACAAAGAGCCAACCCTGCCATCGTAAACAGACTGAGCAACCGCCTTGGCCTTTCTGTCGGCAGGGTCCTTGAAAGAAGGGGACCCCTCCACCAGAATCATTGTCGCCTTATTTAACCTATATGGAGATAAGTACAGCGCTGCACCAAAGAATATTAAGAAAGAAAATTAAAATGTACAATTAGCAGCTAACACACCTCTAGACACAGGCAAAGGCAAAAAATAATACAAAATATAGTGTAGCACTATGTGCACATGTAAACAGTGTATCAGTTTTACCTTAACAAACAAAAAAATGTTGTAACATTAAGTGATACAAGTTGACATAAAAAAAGACTACAGTGAATAAGTAACGTGAATCAAAAATATGAAATTAGACAATAAGTCTAAAGAACATACATGTGTGACAAATCAAATATTGTAGTCCATAAAAAATTAACAATTGTGTTAATGATAAATAGTGGAATAGAAAACCACCACCAAAAAGTCCATAAGATAAAAGTGCTAAAAATAAAAAATAAAAAAACTCCCGGGGTTTCACGTAAACGGAAATGTTCACTTCTGGCAGAAGAATGAGTAGAATATCACAGATGGGTGGAAGGTCAGAATAAGTGACAGGACCATTACCGGAGCATCAAAAGAGGCTTACCAGAATCAGATGACTTGAGAAGATATACGTCTTACAAGTCTCAGAAAGCTTAATGACCACCAGGTCTGGCGAGATGAATCGTCAAATTATCCTCAGCTTCCAACAGGGGGGGAAGGGGTCTCACCACAGCTTAGGGAATTCCATGACAGAAATCCTGAGGGTACACAATTTCTCATCATTGACAAATATGTTGCCCCCTGGCGGGGCGGTTCGACCCTTAGGGGTGTCTCCCGTCTGGAGACTTATTGGATTTACGAATTGGGGTCCCACTTCCCGCAAGGGACATCAATTCTTTTATCAATCAAGCGTAGTTATCTAGTTCTCGGTCTCTCTTTCTCCTTTTCCTTATTTTTAGTTAAATTTTCTTCACATAATTTTACATATTTAATTACCACTATTGTTACTAATACTGTGTCTGTATTTACCTATAGATATATATTTTGATCAATACTTTGTATATCAATGTTAATCCATTTGATATTATTAGTTTTATTTCAGTATTTCCATGATTTTTATAGTCATTATTACAGGAAAGATGTCTCTTCATGTTGAGATCTTGTCATGTCTATGGTTTATTATGCATGCGGTGCCCCCATTGGCGGTGTCACGCCTAAATTTCCATTCATATTTAACATCTCTAATTACCATTTGGCCATGCTTGCTGTCCCTTTTATTACTTCAACTAGTCATGTCATTTATTTCACGATGTTATAACATCATTTAAACATCACTTTATCTAATTCCTCCTTTGCTGACACTTGTATTGTGTTCTCAGATCATCATGACCTCTTTCCGGCTCCCTCTAGCCTATCAGCGCCTTGTTCTCTATTCCAGGAAGCGTTGTAATCGCTGATATGAGAGAGAGGCTTGGTTCTAACAGTGGAGCGCACTGGCGCCGCAGTAACACAGCGGATGACGTCATCGCACATACGCCAGATCTATTGGTCGGCGCTTCGGCCAAAGAGAATCGGCCGTATCGAAATAGAGGCTTGGCACGCACTCGGTTCGTTCTTGAACCTGAAGGCTCAGCGTCCAGCCTAAACCCCTATTATACAAGTCGAATTTTTATCTGCTGATAGCGGTATTATACCGCTTATTGCCCCTTTCACTCTGCATACACAGATGGTTAAATATCACTGTCCTGAATTACCAGGAAGTGGTATCAATTACATCACTTCCGGTATCGGCTTTGTACGCCGAAACATGTCGGGTGGACCCCTCACGATTACCGCGACTGATTCTATATGAGCTGTTTTTGATCTCCTACCATGTGAGTGTTCTACTTTTACCATTTTAATAAATTGTTGCTTTTAAACGTTATCATGCCATGTGAGCTTTTTTTCTCGCATGATTTTTGAAACATCCACTGGGCCTGTTGGACTGTCTTGGGGACGACTAAAGCTGTGGTGAGACCCCTTCCCCCCCCCCCCTGTTGGAAGCTGAGGATAATTTGACGATTCATCTCGCCAGACATAAATAAGACAGTTAAGGAAACGCCTTAGCGATTCAGACCGGCTTGTGAGAAACAAAAGGGACCAACACCTCTACCGGATCCTCAATTTTCAAAGTATCGTGCACCGCTCTAATGAGTGCACCCACCAGCGCTTTCTCATGCACCGCATGGGATGCAGAGGATTTCTTCTCACTGTCTGAAAGATCAGTGGCTGTATTATCTGAGCCATCCAGGCAGGGGCCGCCTGCTACGGCGGGGCCTGAGTCTGGATCAGAGTCCTCCCCAGAAGATGGAGGGGGAAGAGGGCGTTTACCCGCCTTACGCCCGCACGCCACTTCAACCCGGGAGATGAAGGATTCCAGGAGGGGAGAGGATGAAAATTCCGCAGAACCAACCACCCCAGGGAGTACCCAGCTGCTCTAACTGTGCATGGACTGGTGGAGCACATACTTACCCATTAAGCAGGGATTACGGGTCACACTCCCCAGACAGATCCACCTCCCGCCTAAACAGAGTGGCTGTCGGCCACACTGACCCAGACCTCAGGTGCCTGGTCATATGTGTCCCTGCGAGGAGTCTAGCTCGCCGGCTACCCCGGTCCAGAATAGAGCTTGTCGCGGCCGAATTAGCGCGGAGCTCAGGTCTGCGCGCACATGGTGGCCAGGCTGGGGAGACTACCAGGATCTATAATATTCAGCCTGTCGCCCAGCCCAGCAGTTGATTGCAGATGCATCGCACCAAAACTAAAAAGAAATAAAGTAAAAACCAAAAGGACCACAGGTCCCAGCAGGGAGCCAGGTCCTTCTAGACTAGGCAGAAAAAAAAAAAAAAACTGAGCTGCCTGTAGCAGAGTGGGGGTTACTATCAGTAAGGACCGCCCCTAGGCGGTGCTGTGCTTTTTTTTTCCTGCCTAGTCCTACTCCTGAAGGTGGTGATATAACCCTAAGGTCAAGATTAGAAGTGTTGTGTCCGTCAATGAACGAAAGAGAAAGTAGGGACTAATTCCAGTTAACTTTAAGTCCTGTGAGGATGGAATAAAAGTTTAACACCTGTAGTGCTCCCTGTAAGGAGGGCCCTGCATCATTCAAGAATAGGTCATCTGCATACAGGGCTACCCTCTCCTCCAGCCAGCCCACATGCAGGCCCTTAAATGTGGGGAGTAGTTTGACGCGCCTCCGCCACCGGTTCCACTTTAATGGCCAAAAGGACTGGAAAAAGGAGGACAACCCTGGTGAGTGCTCTTGTGTAGGGAGAAGAGAGATGAGGCCACCACCCAACCTAACCGAGGCAGTCGGGTTTTTGTACCATATTTGAAGCCATTCAATAAAACGTAAGGTAAAGCCCATTTTCCTGAGGATCTTCCACAGGAAAGGCTACTCGACTGTGGAAGGCCTCAACACTAAATTTTAATTTAAAAAACATCTTCAAGTACCTTTTTCCTAATTGATATACAGTGGGGGGAAAATTTGATCCCCTGCAGATTTTGTAAGTTTTCCCACTTACAAAAAAAAAAAATGAAGGGTCCATAATTTTAATCATAGGTGTATTGTGCATTTTAAATGAGACACGGGGAGGGGGTAAAAATAAAAAAATAAAATAATGTGGTTGCACAAGTGAACACACCCTCTTATAACTGGGCATCTAGCTGTGTTCAGAATTAAGCAATCACATCCAAACGCATTTTAAATAAGAATCAGTGCACACTTGCCATCATTTAAAGTGCCTCTGATTAACCCCAAATAAAAGTTCAGCTGTTATAGTAGGTCTTTTCTGATATTTTCTAAGTCGCATCCTACAGCAAAAGCCATGGTCCACAGAGAGCTTCCAAAGCATCAGAAAGAATCTCATTGTTAAAAGGCGTCAGCAGGGTACAAAAGAATTTCCAAGGCATTAGATACACCATGGAACACAGTCATCATCAAGTGAAGAAAATATGGCACAACCGGTGACATTACCAAGAACTGGACGTGCCTTTCAAAATCGATGTGAAGACAAGAAGAAAACTGGTCAGGGAGGCTGCCAAGAGGTCTACAGCAACATTAAAGGAGCTGAAGCAATATCTGGCAAGTACTGGCTTTGTGGTACATGTGACAACAATCTCCCATATTCTTCACATGTCTGGGCTATGGGGTAGTGTGGCAAGAGGGAAGACTTTTCTTAAGAAAAACATTCAAGCCCGGCAAAATTTTGTAAAAACACATCTGAAGTCTCCCAAAAGCACGCGGGAAAATGTGTTTTGTCTGATGAAACCAAGGTTGAACTTTTTTGCCATAATTCCATAAGATATGTTTGGCACAAAAACACTTCACATCACCAAAAGATCATACCCACAGTGAAGCATGGTGGTGGCAGCATCATGCTTTGTGGCCGTTTCTCTTTAGCTGGAACAGGGGCCTTATGAACAGTTTCAAATACCAGTTAATATTGGCACAAAACCTTCAGCCTTCTGCTAAAAAGCTGAACATGAAGAGGAACTTCATCTTTCAGCATGACAATGACCCAAAGCATTCATCCAAATCAACAGGAAGGAATGGCTTCATCATCAGATTAAAGTTTTGGAATGGCCCAGCCAGAGCACAGACCTGAATCCGAATGAAAATCTGTGGGGTGATCTAAAGAGGGCTGTGCACAGGAGATGCCCTTGCAATCTAACAAAGTTGCCACGTCAAGATGTGCCATGCTGACAGACTCATACCCAAAAAGACTGAGTGCAGTAATAAAAGCAAAGTGCTTCAACAAAATATTAGTTTAAGGGTGTGCACACTTATGCAACCATATTAGTTTATTTTTACTTTCCTCCACCAGTTTGTTGTTTAACAGAGTTGAACAGTTTATAGGTCACATTAAAAAGGTGGGAAAAGTTCTGAAATGATTTATCTGTGTCTTTTTTTTAAATCACAGACACCTGACATTTTAACAGGGGGTGTGTAGACGTTATACCACTGTAGATTTGAAAACAAAGCTTTTTTTTTATTTTTTGGTAATGACGTGTGGGTGGATTTCCGCCAGTCACAGGCTGAGTCAAGCCCCTCCAGCCTGCATCTTTGAACAGGGAGGTGAAGCCTCCATTAATCTACATGTAATATCCTGCCCAGATTGTGTTTAGCGGTCTTGGAGGAGGGAGGGAGGGAGGGAGGGAGTGGTCTGTCATTTACTACTGTGTATACCTGCATGTGTGACTCTATAGTCACATGGGCTGGTAAGATGTGATAGGAAGGAAATGCTCAACATAGAACATACTGAAACCTGAGCATGTGCAGAGCTGCCAACATTGTTCAGCAAAATCCTTATCTGAACCAGGGACTTTGACAGAAGGTGGAGATAGAGAACAGCAGGATCAACTCAGTTTTTTACAGAATGCCGAAAACAAATCTCAGTGATTGAGTATGAACAGCATGTATTGCTTTTATGATGTGGTTTTAATACTTTAAAAAAGGGACACCAGAATCTGAGATGGCATCAGATGAGGCTGTAATATCTACCTGGTAGAACTTAGAAAATGTGCAAACAGAAGACCAGATTGCAGCCTTGCAAGCAAGCAAAAAGTTACTTGATGCCAAAAAGCCCAAGCAGCACTCACTGATCTACTAAGGTGCAAAACGGAAATCATGGGCCTTAAACCCACCTTTGTCCCTATGCAAAACCACTCAGTAGCTTCATAGACATGATGACTACAAGAAAAGCCACGTGGGGCTGAAAGGGGAATGTCTAATGGGTTCACAGCAGTTTTTGAAGCACAGAGAACCAGATTCAGATCCCACAGGTAAAGGGGCACAAACAGGGGTAGCTACATGGAAGATTCTCTGTACAAAAAGGCCTGCATCCAGGGGTGAGGGGCCAATGGTCTCTGAAACAGAACAGCAAGGGCAGAAACCTGGTTTAAGCCCCACTGTAGGGAGGAGCCAATTCGTTACACAGAGAAACTTATTGGGTGGAAGCTTTGGGATGCAAGTATGCGCTTCCATGTCTAAAGATGGACTTTACGGGATGTAGCCTTCATAGCTCTCATAAAATTCACAGATTCAAAGATGCCCCTGTCTCTGAAAACCTAAACTTTAAACAGCAATGTCCCCAAAGCCAGCAACCATGAAGCAGGATGGTAAAACAGTCCAACCACAAAAGATCTTGATGATCTGGAAGAGCAAATTAAGCATCCACTAGGAGTCTTACCAGATCGGTATCCCACATCTGCCTGGGGCAGTCCGGAGCAATGAGGATCACCAGAATGCCCTTCATCTCAGTCCTGCGAAGCAGACAAGAAAAAAAGCTTCAGGAGAGGAAAGGCATGGATCAGGGTGTATCCTACCTAGACATCAGGAAATCCACTACTTCCTCTATAGCATTCCTGTACCTGATCTTACGGAGTCAACAGCGCATCCACGGCTTCCTCTAAAGAATCCCTGTACCTGATCTTACGGATCCACCACAGCATCAACTGCTTACTCTTAGAGATTCCTGTACTAAACATGTCCAGGTTGTGTCTGAATCTGGAGGTCCACCATCCAGCATTCCCAACCTGACAGGTCATGGAATACACCTCTGGGTGCAGGCGCTGTCAACTGAAAGGCTACCATGTCAACTGTCTATACCTAGGATATACATAGTGAAAAAAGCTGGATCCTGGATCCAAGGCAGGTTCCAATCTGCCTCTTGCCACAGCAAAAATGATGGTTCTTCCCCGACGGCTGATGTAAACCACCGCTACAGCATTTTCTAAACATGAATCGACAGACCTTACATTAGAATTGTATAATGCTGCAGAGACAGCCATATCACCTGAAGTTCTGGGATGTTAACAGAAAGAACTTAAAGGGTGCCCAGGATGACTCCTCAGCCCAATAACCTAGCATCCATCACAGGGATATGGAAAGGACTACCAACATTCCAGAGCAGAATTTCTGTGCCAGGCAAACGACAACTTGCTCTGTACCAAAGCAATTGGTCCGTTAAGGAAATTGAATGACTTATCCCACAACAGCACATTGTATCGTAGATGTCTGTAGTGAAACTGGGCAAATGGGCCCACCTTGAATAAGGCAACCATCAGGCCCAAAATTAATGCAAAAGCGTTGAGTCGTTGACTCTTGACAAGAGAGTTAAGAATCTGAGATTGGAAAGAGACTGCGCCCACTGTACCTTTGAAAGGAGGTTGTCCAATTATCCACGGGGATGCCACGCGCTAAATACTGGGGTGAGCACCTCGGCAAACACCCGAAGTGCAGATGAGAGACTGAAGATCAGAATCTGTGGGGGAAGGTGTAGGAGTGTGCTTGTGACCTCTGACCAGAGTTGGCAAATAACTGGGCGAAAGACCATAAAGTCCTATGGGCCCCTAAGCAAATCATTGGTAAAACTGATTTACTGGAAAAATGGTGGCACGTGGGTACACATGATTAATGTCCACAAAAGTAATAAAGTCTCCCTGGCTAAGGAACACTATGACAGACCTGGTGGATGCAGAATTTATAAGCTCAAATGAAGAAATATGGAGCTTGGAGATCCAAGATGGGGGAATAGACACCTTAGTCCAGAAGAAAGGAGATATCTGCTAATCTGTACACAAAGGTGTACTAAAATGAGTCCAATGTGGGAGGCTAGGAAGCCTCCAGCAAGAACAGTGGCTGTTGTAAATAAGGTAGCTCTTAGTTTGCAGCCTAGTCAGTCACACAACGAGTCTTCAGAGACAGTTAGGCAATGCCGACAACCTTGGCCCGGGAAAAATCGCTCCCCAGTTAACCATCTGGAAAGCCCCTATGAGAAACCCAGTGCTCGGTCACTTCCAGGCTATTCCTGCAATGTGCATCCAGTGGGTCCGGATGTGACATTCCAAAAGCCAAGCTGAGGCCACTTCAACGCATAGCCACAATCAAAGAGACCAAGATCTTGCAGGCATGTAGAGAAAAGATCTTGATTGAATAAATATTAAGAAAAAAAAATGGTGCTAGTAAAAATAAGTCTTTTGCAGAACAGTTAAACAGGTAAAGAAGAAATGTCCATCCTCATACACTAGGATGCTGCTTGTAGGAGGGATTATCTTGAACTTGCTTTTGTCCGATTCTCTTGTAGGCCGTTGTATAACCCAAGTGTGAAAGACAGTGCCCCTCAATTAACAAGAAATCTTTTTTTTTTTTTTTTTTTTAATGGCATAACTGCTATCTCATGAATTTTCCCCTCAAATGACAAATTTTTCTGCTCTCAGACACCTCACGGCTAAGGTCAACCAGAAATGAGCTAAACACCTGTGTAATCTGTGTGAATAGAGAATATTGAGAAAATCAACTGTACAGCACATGAATTAAAATAAAGTGAATTAGGTGCCGTGCCTATGGTTTGGGGAAAAATTAAAAATATACTGTATTGTTAAAACACCTCACACTGAAATACTGCATGTGCAAAGTGACGTTATAAAATTCTATACTACACAAAGTAAAATGTACATTATTATCCAGATGTTGGAGAAGCACTCATGGTTTAGTGCTTTGCGCCCACTCCCGTTTAAAGCTGCAGGCAGGATTTATCTAGGTTTTCTATATAGAGCATAGGCAAGCTCAAGCCTGTCCAAGTCTCCAACGGTCCAATACACCTGCCACTGAAGCTGGCCAGCCCTTCTCTGAAAGGGTTTCAAACCCCACCGCTATAGACCCACAGAGCCCCTGTCCACTCTAGTGGCCACGATTCAAACATGGACAGGACTAACTTTCACTACAGATAGCTGCTTACTGACAGCAGAATCAAAGTACAGTGGGAGGGAACGGGATTCCGCAGAGGGAATTGACAGCACAGATAAGGATGCAGCAGGACCTAGTGGCTGGTGCGCAGTAACCTTCCTTGATCAGCACCACCTAGACTTGTGCTCAGATAGAACTGGTGGCACATTTAGAGCAGAGAGCATCCTGCAGGCTCTACAGCTTCCCCTAAGTGGTATGGGGCAGGGATAGTTTTATCAAGTCCCATTCAGATGCTTTGTCCCCCACCCTGACCAGTGTGGAGTCAGACTGGGAAACAGTGTATATATGATGCCAAGCTGGACACTCAATCTGAACTGTTGCAACAGACACCAGAATGTTCTTGGACCGAGCAGAAGAGCTCTTCTATGTCACCCAAACTGCAGAGGGTTTGATGTGCCTCTTTACAGATGGGTATACAACCATGGACCTCTAACATCTCAAGGAGACCGGATTATTTGGTCAGATGAAGAAAATGACTAGGTCTCCTGAAGATATTATCCTAACCACTTGCTACCCAGGGCAATTTTTTAAATTTTTCATACAGGTGAGTCTTGCTTTTTAGAACCTCCAAACCGTCTATATTTTCTAAAAAAGCAGAGGCCTTGAAGAATAAAATTATCACTGCTGCAATTTTTTACATCACAATACTTGCACATTTATCAAATGCAAACTTTCAGGCAAAAATACACTGAAATGAATTTTACTGCACACAAAAATATTATAATACCCATTTTTGGTAAAATATAAAAGAAGTTGCTTCACGTAAATAGAGAACAAGACCCCTATGTGATAGCTTTGGGCAGGAGACAGCTACTTTTTATGGAGACATTAGGGGTCTATTAGACCCCCAATGTTTCCCCTGCTAACCAAAGCAGTTAATCAAGCACAGATTGTGCTTGATTAGCTGTGTTCCTGGTTGTAACAGCCAGGGAATGACAGTGAAGAAAGCGAAAGTACCCATATCATTGTTTCTGCCTCCATTATTCACACATGAGATAGGAGAAAGGATGTCTTTATCTCCACTGTGATGCTATCCTGGCCATTTACTGCAGTCCCAGGCTACCTGGAGTAGGCCAAGTACCACCACGGGCAATGGCAGCCCTTCTAGTAAGGTCTGGCTGGTAAAGTCTCCCAGATCTGCCCCCTGCATCCATTTTATTCACTGTGGAAATGCCCTAGAAGCCAGCAGCTGCATCCATAAGACTGGTATAACCACTTTCCATGTATGTAAATATATTATATATACACACGCGTATGGCAGTCAACAAGTGGTTCAATACAGCCCTGAAAGGATTTTATAAAAGTGTCAAGAGAATTTAACCATATATTTATAGAGCTAGTCTAGCAAGGAAAAAAGGGCAGGGGTTGCAGTGCTACTAAACAATTCCTGTCTGTTTAAACATACTGCAAAGATAGCAGATAAAGATGTGATGCATTCAGGGAATGTCGGATACTTCTTTTGTTACTCTAATGTTCATGCGAATGAAAAAAAAAAAAATAGGATTTTTAAAACAGCTTACCTGTAAAATCCTTTTCTTGGAGTACATCATAGGACACAGAGCCTCAAGTGATTACTTGGTGGGTTATGGGCCTACCTTCAGGTGTTGACACTGGTATAACCAATACAGGAAGTTGACTCCCCTATATAACCCCTCCTCCTTTCAGGAGTCCGCAGTTTTTGTAGCCAAGCAATATACTCTCACCCCATAAAAACAGAGGGGCCGGAGCTCTGTGTCCTATGATGTACTCCAAGAAAATGATTTTACAGGTAAGCCGTTTTAAAAATCCTATTTTCTTTATCGTACATCATAGGACACAGAGCCTCAAGTGATTACTTGGTGGGATGTCCCATAGCAATGCTACTTGAGGGGAGGGAGACACAACCCTTAGGGCACCCCCAGACCTTGAGGAATTATACTGCTGCTTGCAGCACACTGCACCCGAAGGTGATATCCTCATTCCATTTTACATCTACTTGATAAAATTTTGTAAATGTATGCACTGAAGACCAAGTCGTGGCCTTGCAGATCTGAGACATGGAGGCCTGGTGATGCACTGCCCAAGAAGGACCAACCGCTCTGGTAGAGTGCGCATTAACTTGAAAAAGGGGGAATCTTTCCCTTTAAATCAAAATCAAATTTATAATTTGATTTTGATAAATTTGATAATTTATAAAAAAATCAAAATTATAATTTGCCGAATCCACTTAGCCACAGTGGATTTTGACGCTGCCTGTCCTTTTTTAGGACCCTCTGGCAGAATAAATAAGACGTCAGTCTTAGGAATCTGAGCAGTTTCCTTTAAATAGATCTTCACTGCTCTCACCACATCAAGACAATGTAGTGACTTTTCTTCCTTGGAACATGGTTTTGGAAAAAACGATGGCAGGACAATATCTTCATTCAGATGAAAGCCTGAAACCACTTTTGGCAAAAAGCCTGGACGGATTAATCCGCATCACTTCTTGCATGAAACCCCAGACTAAAGAATGCGTAGCAAGTGGTCTTTGAAATAAAATTGATAAGGCTGAGACTTGGCCCTTAATAGTACTCAGGGCCAACTTCATCTCTACGCCTACTTGTAGAAAGGCAAGAATTCTGCCTCTAATATATCTCCGAGGGTGCCAACCCTTGGATTCACACCAGGAAACATAAGCTTTCCAGACTCTATGATATATAGCTCTAGAAGCTGGCTTCCTAGCATTAAAGTAGAAATAACTGCCCTGGAAAGCCCACGTCTTTTCAGAATGTGGGTCTCAATAGCCAGGCCGTTAAATTTAGCATTCGTAAAATGGAATATCGGCCCCTGTGAGAGCAGGTCTGGCCTTAGTGGAAGAGACCACAGATCCTCCACTGCCATCTTTACGACCTCTGCATACCATGACCTTCTGGGCCATGCTGGTGCTGCCAGAATTACCGGTTTTCTTTCCAGCTTGATCCTGCAAAGAAGTCGCGGCAGCAATTGAATAGGGGGAAATGCATAGATCAGTAAAAGCTGATCCCACAGTATCATCAACGCATCTGTTCTGCATGCGAATGGATCCTTTGTTGTGGACACAAAGTTGACCAACTCTATGTTGCACTGGATGCTAGAAGATCTACATCCGGAGTCCCCCATCCTTGACAAACAGCCCGAAACATGCCGGGGTGAATAGACCATTCCCCTGGGAATAATCTGCTGGCGGAACATGTAGTGCGCAAGCCAATTCTCTATTCCCGGAATGAAGACTGCCGATGGGCACGGAATATTTCTTCTGCCCAAGTTAGAATATGGTTCACTTCTCTCTGCACTGAGAGATTCTTGGTGCCCCTTTTGGTGATTGATATAGGCCACAGCCGTGGCATTGACGGATTGGATCCTGTCGGGACAATCCCTTAACCTGGAAGTCCAGGCTTTTAGAGCCAGACGCACTGCCCAAATCTCTAGGATGTTGATGGGCAAGGCTCTTCCGGTTCTTGAACACTGTCCTTGGACACTTGCCTTCTCTGTCATTACCACTTTCCAGAAAAGTGGTTTGAAGTATTTACCCTTTAGGACATTCTTTAGTAACCACCAATTGAGGCTTTGGGACACCCTTGGGGACAGCCGCATTGCCAAGTCCAAAGCTTAGATTGTTTTGTTCCAAGAAAATAGAATACTGTTTTGCAACAGTCTCAAATGGAACTGGGCAAAGGGAACTGCTTCGAATGAAGCCACCATCCTTTCTAACAACCTTATGCAAAGGTGAATGGAGGGACCTCCTTTTGACCTGACCATCCGCATCAACTCTTTTATAGAGTGGTGTTTTTGTTTTTTTCTGGGCATTATCTATGATCAGACCCAAATACTGCAGCCCTTTTTTAGCGATTTTAATGGAGACTTTACTAGGTTGAGAATGCAACCCAGACCTTTCCAGGTAACTGGTTGTAATGCGTACACCTTACTCCGAATAGCGATTCGTCTATTAGCAGTAGATCGTCTAGGTATGCCAAGACTGTTTAAGCCCTGTGCCCTTGACCTGGCTACAGGTGGGGCTAGCACCTTTGTGAACACTCGAGGTGCTGTAGCTAGCCCGAAGAGCAAGGCTATAAACTGAAATGCTGCTGTTCTACTTTGAACCGCAGAAACCTTTGGTGAGCGGGAAATATATGGACATGTAGATATGCATCCCTGATGCCGATAGGCGCCAGAAGTTTTCCTCCTTGCAGGATAGAAACTACTGACTTGATTGACTCCAAAAAAGGAGCGGATCTTCAGGAACTTATTTAGATTCTTTTAGATCTAGAATGGATCTGTTGAATTTCTGCGTGGCTCTGTACATGTACAGGAAACACATTAAAAAGGCAGTGAAGGTTCCAAGGAACCTAAGAAAAAACAGAACTATCAGCTGATTCTACTAGAGGTAGCTTGCAAGAGGCACAAATCATCTCTGTAAGAGGTTTGTACCAGCAATTTCTCAGATTGCGAGGCTGAAAAAAAGTTCAACTCTAGTTGTCTCCTCTGCAGAGGAGTACTCGGTTTGCCTTTCTTCCAGATTACCTGAGGGTGGGGGAGAGAGATCTAACACGCTTCTCATCCTTGGATAGCGGATGCAATTAAAATCGCTAATTTTCCTTCTAGGCGCTGCAGGGCAAAGGAAAAACGCATCTTCAATCATGTATACAGGGGCTGAATATTTTCTCCTCCTAGGCTCAGTTTCCACTATTGCAACTCCAACGTTGCGTGATTTTATTGTGATCCTTTCCCGCCGAGAATACACCGGGGCGCGATTTTGATGCGACAGGAAACCATGCCTGTGTATTCTAGAGGTTTATGGACCTCAAGTTGCATCAAAGTGGTACCAAAGTAGTGCAGAGACTACCTTGAAGTCGCACAGATCTGAACAGTATTTCTTGGAAATCATGCCCTAGAGTGACAGTGGAGGCCGTCACCGCTTCCCCTGCGTAGGGGAAGGAATCTGTTGTTTAAGTGACTTGTCCAAGGTCACAAGGAGCCAACGTGAGGACGAGGTCCCAGGTCTTTCAGGAAGCCTCCCATGGCTACGCTGGCCATCAGAGTAGTTAACCTGTGAGCAGTGGCTCCTTCACTAGTGAATGCCGACATGTGGATCTGAACCCATGTCTGTCAGGAAGTCTCCCATGGCTGCACTGGCCGTCAGAGTACTTAACCTGTGAGCTGTTGTGGCTTCACTTTAAATAAAAGGACATTTATACCTTCTATTGGACAAAAGAGCTTTTTACTGCTAGAAATCATTTGGATGTATTTCACCAAACCTTCCCCAATGAAAAGGGAAACTAGTCAGACACCCTTTTTTGCAAGATGCTTCGGCTGACCAACCCTTTTAACCACAGGGTCCTAAGCAGGTGTTTTAGCACAAGCGCAAGGCGAGACGCCTGGTGGATAGGGTCTTTTATGGCATCTATGGCAAAACATAGCACCATTGGTAGTAGGATTTTAACAAAAAAATTCCAACTCCTTATCTGTTAGATGCTTAAGCAATTATCCATCTTTATTGATGCTGGAAATCGCAGCGTCTACTGCTGGTACTTTCCAACCTTTGTGAATTTTTTCTCCATGATAGAGAACTGAGAAACTCTTTGGAGGGAAAAATGCTTATCCAGATGATCCCATTCAGCATAAATAAGCGCTGTAAAAAAAAAAAAAAAGCCAAAGAAGGGACCTGGACTTTCAGCTTACTCTGTTAGGAGTAGTATAAAAAGTGGAATGAACCATCTCTGTAAGAGTTTGTACCATCAATCTGTCAGATTGTGAGGTCGCATAAGGTTCATCAACTGTTTCCTCCGCAGAGGAAAATTTGGCTTGTTTTTCCCCGTGATCACCTGAGGATAACACCTCATCCTGTTCCCTTGGAAAAAGGGGTTTGAGGTGGGGGAGGGTGGTCTAGCATGCTTCCTATCCTCTTGGATGGAGAATGCGATTAAAGCTGCGAATCTTCCTTCGAAGCCCAACAGGGCAGAGGAGAATGCATCTTCAGTCACATACACAGGGGCTGAAGTGTGAGAAGCAGTTGCACCACCAATTGCTTCCAATGATTCACCCTGGCTTGCCATGTCAGGTATCTCCAGAGAGGATGACAGTGTGGAGGCATTACTGGCATTCCCAGCGCCTGGGGGTGGAATCCTTGGTACCTTTGTGGTACACTGGAAATCAAATGTGCTAAGCACAACAGCAGAGGCACTTTATAGTATTTTCTGAACAATAGTTTTAGCAAAAGAAAACAAAGTCACCATAAGGATCAGCCTTTGATGCAGAGTACCATAATATTTCCTGTGCTGGAAATGCCTGTTTACACACCTTTACATGCCCAGCGCTCCTGTGTCTTAGTGTGACAGACTTCTGTCTTCAGCATATGAACTGAGAGCATCTGTGTTAAGTCTCAGGTGAGAACCTGATTACACATAAGTGTCAGCTGTTACCGCACCTCTCCAGGAGGAGAGGGGAAGGGGAGGGGAATTTTTATCAGCAGTGTTTGTTAAGCTCCTAGTTTTAAAGAAAGACTTTATACAAAAAAAATTGCAAATGGCTGGTTTTGTATGTTCATAAACTACTGCTGTAACCCCTTTAGATCCCTCAGAAGTGGAACACCATCTGTTCAATGAAGAACTCCCCTCTGGCTGCAGGGACACACCCGCGGCTATAGCCAGACACAGAGCTGCTGAAAAAGCATCGTATTAGGTAAGTGTAATATACTCCCTCTAGGAGACATTTTAAAGGCATACAGTGATATCTCTCTCTCTCTATATCTATATCTCTATATCTATCTATCTCTATATCTATCTATCTCTATATCTATCTCTATATCTCTATATCTCTATATCTCTCTCTATATCTCTCTCTATATCTATCTCTATCTATCTCTATATCTATCTATATCTATCTAGATATATCTATATAAAATGTATGTATTTTTTGGAGAAAAAGGCATAGGTGGACTTTTTACAGTTCCTAGGCTTCTCCCCTTACCTTATCCTCGCTGCAGGATACTGCTGATTTAACAGACAGATCCAACTTTCACCCATCACGGTGGGCAGCGTAGTTAAACCTTTAAAGACTGGGGCCCTTTTAATAGGGGTTCCGCTCCTTTGGACCTGTATAGCACCCCTCAGGAACAACTTTAGGTAGTATGAAAAACCAGTTCCTAGGGTCCAGCTCTCAAAGAGAAGCTTACAGGCAAAACCTCGTTCTTCAATGCGAGGCCCAGGTACCATCCTATGGCCTCAGTGGCGAGGATGGATCCGGTTGTGGAGGTTTTTTAAATCCAGCATAGATCCCTCCCTGGAGTTCCTCAGAGCACATCTTCACTCGTGACCAACACCTTAGACACTGGCGAAAAAACTGAGGACTCCTGGAAGGAGGAGGGGTTATATAGGGGAGTCAACTTCCTGTATTGGTTATACCAGTCTCAACACCTGAAGGTAGGCCCATAACCCACCAAGTAATCACTTGAGGCTCTGTGTCCTATGATGTACGATAAGAAAAAATTGTAATTTTTCTAATCAAAACTTTTGGTGCCTTCAACATAGATTCTTAAGAGGGATTTTAATAAACATGTTCTTATAGTCTAACCTTGATCGACTTGGTTTAAAAAACAAAACAAACAAAAAAACAAAAACTTTCATCTCCTCAGAGTGCAATAGTTGTTCTCAACTTTTTAGACATGTTTCCACTATATATGAAACATACTAGATTGGGATTATTTTTTAGTTAATTTTCCACTGCTTCAACCATCCTCTAATTCTGACTCAATTAAGTGGACTGATCATGTGCTGCGATTGACATATTTTTGCTGGAACCTCCAACTTCTAAGCGATGACACTGGAGACCATAATTTTCTACTTCAATATGAATGGTTTAAAATTATAACTACAAGATATGATTTCTAAATATTTGTAGAAAATCTGGACATAACTACTTTGTTTTTTTACTTGCTGGGAAGCACAAAGCAGTTCTATGGGTCAAAAGTATAGCTATAGCTACTCAGTTATAACAAGACTCACTACTTCAAAAACAGCAGTGGGAGCCAACATTTCAAAAACTAGAAATACATATGGCACAGAGACCAAACATCATAACATTGCACAAGTTGTCAGCACTTGGCACTCAATTAAGATACCTATCTTTAAACAGAGTGAAGAAACATCTAGCTCCATTTCAACAAAGATATTATGAGCTGGGAAATAAGGCGCATACACTTTTAACCTGCAAGACCCTGCGTTCAAAGCTACTAGGTATTCAGCAGATCTCTAGTATGATTTGGACAAAATTGCTAAAAAATTCTGAGTCTAATATACCAGGCTTTAAAATCTTACTGATATGGCTGAATGAAGTAGATTTTTAATTTTATTATAAGATTGATAAATCATCTAGCAGACCGTAATATCCAAGTTGAAATGTCAGAATGTGGCGTTCCGAAATACTCAAATCAAGCAAATGATTGATGCCTTACCGGGTAGTAAATCCCCAGGCCCAGAAGGGCTTATTTAATTTTTAAGACCATCTATTCTTGGACCGCATTTGTGTACTCTTATAATGACTTCCTCCAGGGACAAACCATTTTTACTCTATTATATATTCATATATCATGGTTATCCCAGCTGGGGATAACTGTGCCAATTTTCGAAGGATAGCCTTGTTGAATTATAGCTTTAAAGAGTTGCGCTAAATAAATGAACATAAAAAGTCCACAAGTGATGTGTTCTAGTATTCTGGTGAGTATCGCCACCATCCACCACCTTGAAGTGTTGCCCTCATAGCTATGAGTAAGCACTTGGACAAGTGTGAAACGCGTTAGCCTATGATCTGTACACTCTGTCTATGATGTCCTGTATCTGATGTGTTCCTGATTTTAAAATAAAGAAACTTGGATTATTACTTCCCGTCCAGATCTTCTCATTTGCATATAGTCTCTACTAGCATGAGCCAGCACCTGGAACCTCTCATCTCTGGAGAGAAAGATCAGCTTTACACCTGGTGAGACCTAAACTAGTGCGGGGATAACTTTTGTATTGCTGACATCACCATTGTTCGAGTCCCGGAAGGACGTTTTTTTGTATGTGTGCAGGGCTACGCATAAGATTTAAGGTGCTTTACTAGCATCTTTACTGTAAGTGCAACTTTTATATTTATGTACAATAAAATTGAGATTTTTCACTATGTGGAGCCTTTTATGTTTTGGGGACTCCTAAGACAATTGTGTCAGGAAGATATATGTGCCAATTTGGAAGACCCTCCTGCAGTTATAATGGCCCTGGCTGGGTATGGAGTCACAAATGCTTGTGACCTTTTGTAATGCAAGGTCCACATAATTTGTTAAGCGAGCCTTTGGTGGTGTTGACACACAGGATCACACTTCAAGGTGGTGGATGATGGTGAACACTGGAACACATTACTTGTGGACTTGTGTTAATTTATTTAGTGAAACTTTTTTTAAAGCTATATTGCAGTGGAACTGTGCTAATATCACACAGAAAAGCGGTTGGCCATTGTTTTTTTGTTTCCGATTGCTATATATAACAGTTTATTTTAATTTCATTAGCCTTGTTGAATTCTAATCTCAAGATTGGTAAGATTTTAGGCTATTACAAGTCATACAAGCTTGCATACATAAAGGTCAAGATGGCTTTCTTCCTTTTCATCAGGAAGGCGAGAATACGCAGAGAACTATAGAACTTAAAGGGGACCTTCAGTCATTTTTTGAACTTTCATTTAGTGAAACCTTCACCCCTTGCTGTGCACTCGAGAATACCTTATTTTCTTAACTTCTTCTTTCTCTGCTTCTAAAACACCTAGGCATTTGACGCAGTTTCCTGCATTGCATTGACTCCCGGGAGAGAAAGGGCAGATCTCCCTGCAGTGCACTTTTTTTTACTCTCACTCATGAGTTTTTACTGGCAGAGGAGGTGGTGGGGAGATCAGATCAAAGCTGTGAGAAGTGACTGGAAAGCCAAGGGCGGCTGCAGGGTTGGAAGGAGCTGGAAGTGAGTGGAGATAGGAGGAGACGGCAAAGGTCGATATCTCCACAGAGTGGAGATAATTTCTGCCAGGAATATGAAATTATATAATTTATAGTTATCTATATTTCTCCAACATTGTCCCATACCTCACGCGAGCCGTTTATCATGCAGCTGCCATAGAAGAGAAAAAAAAAAGCCCTCTATTAAGCAGGCGCAGCCGGGCCTTTTCTCCGGATGCTTCTAGGCCTTCATATACATGTTACTATAGCAGCCACAGCGGAGGTTCACCGCCACTGCTATAGTAACGTGTGCACGTCAGAAGAGACGCGGCTTTTCTACTGCGCATGCGTGGCCAGGAGCCTATTACCATGCATGCGTGAGATTTACTTGGCTGGCGGGGCAGAGCTGTCGGAAATGATCCAAAAAGACTGCGGCTTGGGCTTCATTTGCCCTCAAGAAACGGCCGCTCACAGCATCTGAGATATATAAATAACAAATTTGGACACAAAGGATAAGCTGGCAATCACTACCATTTCCAAGTTAGGATGTTTAACAACTTTAACCCCAGAAGGATTTACCCCCTTCCTGACCAAGCCCTTTTTTGCGATACGGCACTGCGTCGCTTTAACTGACAATTGCGTGCGGTCATGCAACGTTGTACCCAAACAAAACTGACGTTCTTTTTTTATCCAAACAAATAGAGCTTTCTTTTGGTGGTATTTGATCACCTCTGCGGTTTTTATTTTTTGCGCTATAAACAAAACAAGCGTCAATTTTGAAAAAAGAAAAAGCAATATTTTTAACTTTTTGCTATAAATATCCCCCAAAAATATATAAAAACAAAACTTCTTCCACGGTTTAGGTCAATATGTATTCTACATATGTTAAAAAAAAAAACAAAAAGCAATAAGCGTATATATTGATGGGTTTGCACAAAAGTTATCACGTCTACAAAATAGGGGATAGAGTTATGGAATTTTTATTAGTAATGGCAGCGATCTTTATCATGAATGCAACATTGCGGCGGACGGATCAGACACTATTTTGGGACCAATGGCATTTATACAGCGATCAGCGCTATAAAAACGCACAGATTACTGTGTAAATGTCACTGGCAGGGAAGGGGTTAAACACTAGGGGGCGATCAAATGGTTAACTGTGTTCCCTCAGCATGTTCTAACTGTAGGGGGGATGGGCTCAGTAGAACATGACAGAGATCACTGGGAGCAGTAGATCCCTGTCATGTTGCTAGACAGAACAGGGAAATGCCTTGTTTACATAGGAATCTCCCCGCCACCGGCAGACATAGTGTCCGCAGGACCCGTGGACATGCGCGCTAGCCACGGATGACGCAGCAACGTACGGGTATGTTTTGCGCACCCGTGCCACTTTGCCGACGTATATCGGCGTGAGCCGGTCGGCAAGTGGTTAAGGTTTGATCTGCATACTCATGTTTTTATTGTGATGAACCCCCCCTGGCGGTATGATGTCAGATTTTTGAATCTCAAAGTGGTACTTTGTTTTGCATAGAAATTTGGCGTTCTATATTGTAGGCCTGTACTTCTTAGGAATAACACACCTAAATCTGTCCGAACAAGAGTCTAGTAGACATCCCGGGTATGATAAATTTTGAAACACTAAATCATAAATTAGAATATAATAACTATAAAATTCTATTAAAAAAATAATAATATATATCATATAATTAATCTCCCCACGATTCACTACCGCTCAATTCTGCAAGTGTTCTAATTCACAATCGCTGTTTTCTAGCTGGTCTAAAACCACTTTTGATGTAAAGGGACACTTTTTGGTTGCCATGGACAATCTCAAGTTTCCAGGCTGAAAGAACAATGTATATATTATTAAAGTGCCAGCAGGGCACTGGACAAAGCACTAGGGATCAATTGGAGGTGAAATGATTTGATACAGTAATGTAATCTGTAAGTCAGGGATGCCCTTTACCCCCTTTACTTCTTGTTTTATGTATTGAACCTTTTGCTGCTACAATTTGTAACACATCAGAGATATTTATAGGAGTCGCTGCATAATTGTTCCTTCAAACTTGCCCCTTTTACAAATTATATATTGTTACCTCTCACACCCCACAGAATCACTCAAATTTAGCATGTCTGCATTAAAGAATTTGCAGTGTTCTCAGATTATAAGGTTAATGATGCTACAATTTGCAGCCACAAACACTTTCTACAATGCAATCACAGTTGAGTTATTCTTTGAACTTTCAGAACATTTACTACCGACACCCTCACCTCAAAGTTTATATGAAGCCAATTATCTTACAAAACTGGGCCCTATACCACATATCCTGGCTGGGTAGGATTGCATCCCTAAAAATGACAATCCTGACAAAATCGCTGTACCATTTTTAAACACCCCCTGCGAAAATCCCCCTTGTGGCCTTGAAAAAGTTCCAATGGGACATTGTGTCATTTACTTGGGGAGACTGGAAGCCCCATAGGGTGGCGAAAATGGTTCTTACAGCTCTCAAATCTAAGGGTGGCCTGTTCTTCCCAGGTATTTATTAAGCATTCTAACTTATTCTGGTCTACTGTGTATTTCTATAATAAATGTTCAGTGAGTAAAAAAATTGCAGGATTGCACGGGTACGTTGCAATTTTATGCTTTGGGGTCTGGCTACCAAAGTTAGAGATATCAATTCACTTACTACAATGAAATTTACTAAATGGGTCTGTAAAGGGTGTGAGATGTGGACTGATTAGAGGCCTCCCAGAATATCTTTTCTTTATAGACCTGCTATCCCTGACCATGTTATGCTTCATATGGCAATGCCAAGGAAACTAAAGTCTCTCTTCCATATAGGCAATCTTATCAATGCAAAGACAAAAAAACTTTTCTAGCTTTTGCAACTTTGCAGGAGCAAAACAAAAT
Source organism: Lithobates clamitans (assembly GCA_037952925.1). Taxonomy (NCBI): domain Eukaryota; kingdom Metazoa; phylum Chordata; class Amphibia; order Anura; family Ranidae; genus Lithobates; species Lithobates clamitans. The sequence continues at coordinate 9,615,775 of JBBGZY010000470.1, forward strand.
TGACTTTCAAGCTTTACAGAGGTCTTCAAATTAAGCACAAGGTATTATTGCCTCTAAACAAATTTTTCCCCCCTCTTACCCCTTTTCAACCTTTTGATGACCCCACAGCCTGATATTCCCCAGAATTTTAAAAGAATTGCATGCAATATGGCAGCACATAAAACTTCTATTTGCATGGTTAAGAGGGAAAATGTAAATATTTTTTCCCATTGGTACCATAACCCTGCCCTTTGACATACTTTCAACTACAACATATCAGATTAGTGCCATAAAGAACTAGGACTACTGTATCAAACTTGACCAAAGATTTAGTGATGTTGGCAAAATGTTGAGGCCCTAGTTTTTACTCTTGCAAGTTAGAACTCTATTGGGTCAGTCATCCTGATGGATCTTCACCCACAGGCGGTGCCTAAGGCTGCCAGAAGTTTTTCCCAATTTTTACACCAGATGTCTAACTGCATCTTAATGGAGGTGGACATAAGGATCCACGATTTTCTATTTAAACTTGCGTATTTGAGAGGATAACCTTATTCTTCTACAATGAGAATAACCTTGCGACCTTTAAACAGACGTGGGATCACTGGGTTCGCCTTGGTGTCTTGCTTGTCTGATTGGTGGCTTTTTTTTTTTTTACATCATGTTTGATGTGTATATAGATATACATCTCATGACAGCAGCTGAAGCCATGACCCTGGTACAGTTTTCCTGCTTAACACTTATCACTTTTACAGGGCTGGAAATGACCCCTTCCCCCTCCTGTTGTGGTTTCTGAGCTCACCTGTTCCTCCAGGGAGCCTGAGACAGCTTCCTGCAGAGGAAATTGAGAAATATCAGTTCCCTCATCTCTTCTGTGACGAATTAAGTCAGATGAGACAAGGATTTTGTCACTTTGTTTCAGAGCTGTAATTCCCAGGCTGTTACAGCCAGAGAAGCAGCTGATCAAACACGATCTGTGTTTGATCAGATGCTTAGAAGAGCAGGGGGAGGTATCAGGGGTCTAATAGACCCTTTGATGTCTCAATAGCAAGTACCTGTCATCTACAAAAAGCTATCAAAAGGGGGCAGGTCTGCCCCCTTGTGAGTGCAATTAAAAAATTGTTAGATGATTTTCATGCACAATTCTAGGGCCATAATTCATAATTAACGCTAAATGGATAACCGGTAAAGACTTTTAAAGCATCACCTATAGACAGTTTTAGGTAGTAAAGGTTGGTCGACATTTCACAGGCATCTGCAGTTTTAAATCTTGATCGGTTTGGCATCTTGAAACATGGTCTTCTATTTAACCAAAAATTGGATATTGTGTTTTTGTGCACTAAAATTCATTTAAGTGTATTTTTCCCAGAAAATTCAGTTTGATAAACATTTGTGCAAATGTGACAAAAAAAAAAAAAAAAAAAAATTAAAAAAAAATGCAAAACCCACCAATTTATTCTCCAGGGTCCCTGCTTTAAGAATGATATAATGTTTGGGGGTCTAAGAAGGTGTGAAGAAGATACTGTTAAAGATCCAAATTATATGTATATAACTGAATCTCTTTTGAAAAAAGTGACCTGTATTAATTGGCCCAGCAGGTGTTCACATTGGTCACATTTTTGTTTCTATAAAATTTTAATCTATATTGGATAAGATTGGGTTCGTGTTTTTTTAATGTTGAGAACAAAAATCTAATCTTAACGAGATATTGGAGAAAAAAAAAATACATGGGACAGATCATCACTGGTGCGTGGTAAAACTGCAAATGACAGACCTAACCAAGTCCTTTTAGAGTCACTAATGGATCTGTGAACTTATGCAGCCAACACAATAAAGTAACTGTGCTAGTAAAGAAACTAAATAGTGTTGCTGGAAGGGTGTGAACAGAAAGAAGCCATCCTAGGAAGGGAAGGTTCCCCCCCCAGGCACACAGCTATCTGCTGGAAGGAAGCAAGTGCTTCTGCTGGTACTATCCACCTGTGCTAATTAAAATACCATGGGGGGTACACGCAGCAGCCAAGCTTTCAACCTGGGCTTCTATATCATATAATGGCTGCACTACGCTTTATTTTTCCTCATTTGTGCACTCCAGCACAGTAAGGTTAGCCACACACATGAAGATTCATGCAATTTCCTCCATATATGCCAAAGGAATTTTCTCTACCAACTGCTGTATTCAAACAGCTGCAGCACCAGTGGCTGTCTGAACATGGGGTAACTGCATCCAAATGCAGTCTATGTTTTGGCCAACAATTTTTCAACTGGCTCAAAGTTTGTCAAGCCAAGTGGTGACAACAGGGCCACAGACCGGTTGAATTTCAACCTATTCAGCAAGAAATCGGTCAAAAATTAATGTATGGCTATCCTTAGTTGCAAGTTACAAAGGTGTAAAGAGACTAATCAGTCCTAGTTCAAAAGACTTGGCGAGCTTAGTTTATGTTGGATATAACATTGGCAAAATTGGAGACAAAAAAAACTAAATTAAGCACAAAATTGGTTAAGGTGGTCCTTACTTGTGATTAAGAAGAAAAAAAAGTACCTGCAGTGGTTTTACTTCTTGCTGTGGAGCAACATAGCCGACTTGCTGAGATGGTGGTGGCGGTGGTGGGGGTGGTGGCAATCCCTGAGGCACGCTAGATGGAGCAGATACCTGCACTAGAGGTATTGGTGGGTGAAGATGGATAGGGAGTGGAGGATGAATGTTGTATGGATTGTGCTGCATGCTCACTAAGGGGGGATGGACTCCCACTGAATATGGGTAAATATTCACTGGCTGTGGAGGAGGAGCAGGAGGTGCAGGAGGTGCGGTCATCGGTTGCTGCACTACATTCATTTGAGTCTGCACCATATTAACTGGCATAGGAGCACTTTCAATTTGTTGACTTGGTTGTTCTTTGAGGGCTTGGTCTGTTTTGGAAGAAAATCAGGAGATTATAAATATAATTAAACAGTGTGCTAAATAAACAGTTAACTGACTCTGCAATACCATGACCTAATCTAGGTTAAACATACATTTGTATGAGAAGACATTTTTCTACTTTCTTTGAAAAAACAAACTTATTAACCACTTTGTATATCGCAATACATTTTAGGACTTGAAAGATGTTTTAGATGCAAACAGCTGTTTGTTTTTTTTCAAAGTCAAAAAGTATAGTGATTTTAACACAGGTGTGCCAAACCTTTTGAAGAGCAAGGGCCACTTAAGTGACTTAATAACCGGTTGAGGGCCACAATGAGCCGAGCAGGCGCATGACAGGTCCGTGTCCATTCTGCCCGCTCTACTCTATGAACCCATCCGATGGAAGGGGGTGGATCCCCTTTGGTTTTATTTTTTTAGTGGATCGGACTGGAAGTAGGCGGGTGTAAATGGACACAGTGCACCTGTAGCTTTCCTGCAGGTTAGCTAAATTTTGCCACAGATTTCCATTATATCCTACACTCTGAAAGCGCACCAAAGCGCCCGCAGATTATAACAGAAGTCTTTGGCTATGCAGCTAACCTGCAGGTGCACCTGCAGATCAGTTTGAAAGTAGCCAACTGCAGAACAGATTTGCCCATATACTGTATACACCGATTTAGGATTATTAACTGACCTTTAATAATAATCTTCCATTCAGGAATCTCCCTTGCTACAGGTATTGCTGGCTGTTGCTGTCCCAGGCAGAGTGCAATTGGCATCACTCCACCTGAGACAGCAGCAGGTGCTATACAGGAAGAATCGGCTTATGCGGCTCTGCTCCCTCCGCAGCCGTGCTTCCTCTAGCGCTGGCTCCATTCAGGACACTGATGTTCTGGGATGGTGGATGGGAACCTGTGATCTGAGGTCATACAACACCCATGATCATACAACATCATCTTATGCTAAAACGCTCTTATGCAATCAGTGGAGATCACATGTTCCTACAAGAAGGCAGCTACAATCAGCTGTCTGGAATGTAGAGCTGCACAATTAATCGTTAAAAAATCGTGACGATCTCTATTGCAGTTTGCCGATTCTTTCATATAACAAGTGGAGAGACTTATCTGCTCACTCAGCTGTCAAAAGAAAACATCTGGGCAGTCTGCCAAGTTTTTAACATGAAACATTGTAACTAGCTCTTCCTTCTTAGATCAAAGGGATACACTTCTGTGTGTAAAGAAAAAATCCAGGCAGTCTGTCAAGTTTTTAACAACCTGTAAACATAGGAAGTTTAAACACTTAAACTCTAAATCTTTTTCTGACACTTGTTTAAGTTAAAAATCAATATTTTTTGCTAGAAAATTACTTGGAACCCCCAAACATTATATATAATTTTAGCAGAGAGCCTAGGGAATAAAATGTCAATTGCTGCAATATTTTATGTAACACTGTATTTGCCCAGCGGTCTTTCAAACGCAATTTTTTGGGAAAAAATACACTTCAATGAATTAAAAAACAAAACAAAAAAAACCAAAAAAAACGAAACAGTAAAGTTAAATTGGTAAAGCCCAATTTTTTTTTGTTTTATTGTGAAAGATGTTAGGCCGCGAGAATCGTGATCTATCTTCTAAGCAAAAAAAAAAAAAAAACCTCATGATTCTCATTTTAGCTAGAATCGTGCAGCTCTACTGGAATGTAATATGGGCAGGGCTTAACCACATTTCTGAAGAGTTGCCTATGTATAGGTATTGGCACCAGGGGTAATTGATTCAGGGAATATCCAATTGCTTCCTGGGGAATCGGGAAGGAATTCTTTTTTCCCCCCTCGCTGGAACAAACTGGATCATAATTTTTCTATTTGTGTGTGGGTTTTATTTCTATTGGCTGAACTAGATGGACGTGTCTTTTTCAGACTATAACTTCATCTGCAACTATAGAGCTCTCAGCACATGGAAACAAAAAATACCTCTGGACATATTAGGAGTGATGGGTTTAAAATGTACAGATTTAACTGTGGCCACTCTAATCCATTGAGGAATACAGGGGTTCTCAGGCTGTATTTATACTCCCATCAAAAAGGATGAAAGGACAATGGGAAAAAAAAGCCAGCCAGCAGTGGATAACTGCCCACATCAATCCTGTTTTTTTGCACATGTCCTCATGACAGTGGATGTGTTTACTTCAGCTCTGCTGTTTTCTGTTTGATTGGAAGATGTTTCTGCTATCAACAGCTGCTGGTAAATTTATGTAGGGTGTGTTAAATCCTGGAAGTCTCTTCAGACAGCCAAGGAACACAGTTTCCGAGTTCATTATCTACACTGGAATTCTCCATTGCAGTCCTGTAAATCAGCAGTGACTACCTGTCTGTGTACCAGTTCACAAGGCTCAGCTATTCAGAAGAGGAGGTTCACCTTAAAAAAAATTATTAAAAGCCAGCAGCTACAAATACTGCAGCTGCCGACTTTTAATAAATGGACACTTACAGGGTGCCCGCGATGTCAGCAGCAGATGACGAGCAATCGCTCGGTTCTCGGCTGCCAACCATCACCATCCTCGGTCAGGGAATCAGGAAGTGAAGCGTTGCGGCTTCACTGCCCGGTTCCCTACTGCGCATGCACGAGTCGCGCTGCGCGTCTTCACTGGTCCCCGTTGTGGGGGGGGGTCATCTGCGGCTATCTATTCCCAGAAGTGGGTGCAAATACCTGTATTATACAGGTATCTGCACCCCCCTCCCCCCTGAAAGGTGCCAATTGTGGCACCGGAGGGGGGAGGAATCTGATCCGATGAGCGGAAGTTCCACTTTAAGAGTGCTCTTTCCATCCGTGTCTTCCTTAATAAAAGGCAATCTAATGACTCTGAAGAGTCGTACTCCGTCAAATAGAATACTTTCTGAACATTTCTTATAAACTGTCTTAGCATACCTATTTTACAGACTGGCAAATAAGTCTTAGAAATCACCAACAGTTGCGTGGCCTGCATTGACAGAGTAAAGAGGCTTTAAGGTGGGCCTCAAACCTTTTTGAAGACTGGGACAGCCTCAACCGGAAACGTAAGGAATTTGTTGAGGCAGGTAAAATGTCAGTCCAGCACTGGAATTTTTTCACTTTGTGGTAGCCTTCTCAACTGGGTAAGGTTGTTTAAACTACGTGTCAACAGTACACACTTGTCTGGACATGGCCATCATGTACTAGTGAGTGAACAGAAAAGAACCTAGATTTCATGGACTTTGGAACAGATCACATACGGTGACCTCAGGTCCAAGGTGGGCACAGTTTTAACTTTAAACAGGAGGGTACCTCGTCCATTGAAACCTTAAAAAGGTTACTTTCAGCTTTAGAAAAAAATTGAGAGCAACCTCATTCTCCTGGACGGAGTTTAGACTCCAAGCACTCGCCTTTCAGTTCCCCATCTTGCAACAATGCTGCGAATGACAAGTCAGGCAATGACTCAGTAGGGGGTGCCTACTAGCCGTACTTAAGCATTTCTGTGCCCCACAGTCTCTATTAGGGCAAAGACTTTGCCCATCAGGTCTGCCATAGGGGTTTAAAATTGCTCCCTAGTTACAAGGTGGAATGGGGTGTACCTGAGGAAATGAGAAGACTGAGGTGCAGAGACTGCGGTCCAAAGAACACAGTGCAGTGCTCTGAAAACAAACATGAATAACCTCATGTTCCTGTGCACAGTACTGGCCTGCTCCCCTGTCCGACGTCCACTGTGAGGGAGATTACCTATGGAGCGCACTCAGCCTTAATCAGTGCAGGGTGAGATGCTCCAAAGCGAATAGGGAGCAGCGGTCCCGTGTCCTAACTTCATGACTGAAGTTGGATGGATAATTTGGCGAGGGCTGATGTAGAGACCTAGGCCACATTCTGAAGCAGGGTAGCTGCTGGTACTGTATATATGTCTGTAGCAGAGCAATGTACTCATGATGGTGTCCAGGAGTCAGAAGGAGGGCTGTGAACTTCCTACAGAGGGTGGGACTGAGAACAGGCTCACTGCAAACCCAAATATGGCCAGGGGGCTGCAACAAAATCTCCTTAGCATGTGGATAGTAGTGCACGCTATGCTGAGAGCTGCGACAAACTGCATAAAAGTGGTGCACATTAGGCTATGGCTGCAACTTTTTAATATTGTCACAGCCTTCCTGCAACACACTCCCCACTGGGCCTGTGTCCCAGATTAACAAACAAGGTTTAAAATGTTGCCCATCCACTCTTATACACATACTGTTGGTTAAAATCAGTTTAAATATTTTTTTTATACTGCTCTTCAGTGTAATTACATGATCACACAGCTCTGGCCTCCCTGTGTCAGTGAGCTGCTGGTGGAGTAACGCCGACAACCGATACAGCATTGAAAGACTGACCAAACAGGTATTTAAACAAAAATATATAATATAATATATATATATATATATATATATATATATATATATATATATATGCAAAATATTACTATTGTAGACCCCATCTATCCCTAACGCAAAGTTAAAACTTATTGCTGCTGCTGGTAATGAATTGATATAGGCTAGTGGTCAGATAATGTCCCCCTAGAGTCTGAATTCCTATTACTGATAAAAAGGAGGTGCTTGTTAAGCCCATCCTGTCGCTACACTGAGCGCTCACAATAGCATTCTTTTAATTTAAAGCTGAGGACTACTGTAATAGCACAGAAATATTGTGCATGTTTATGGATTACATTGTTATGGCTACATTTTATATTATCTTTTAAAGTGGCCAGGCTGTGGACACGAGTATACACATAAAAAAAAAAAAAAAAAAACACTGTAAATTTTCTTTAAAACCAGCCTTCACCGACCTATGGCTGCAGGGCACCTTGGAGCAAATCATCCTCAAAGTTCACAGCAGAAGCACTGAATTCGTTTTGCAGCAGATTAGTTCACCACACTCTATTCCAGCAGTGATTAAGCAGCCTTAAACGCAAAACAGGTGTTCTTGGAGGGAGGGGGGGCAAGGTAGAGCGGAGCCCTCGCGACTTCAGTACTTCTGATGTTAACTCAAAGGATAAACTGCCAAATATTTTACTATTAAACATTTAACACACGAATGGCACATACTTTATAGAACATATTGGATTTTGTTAAGGGGGGGGGATTTAATAAAATGCAAACCTTGGTCCTGAGTTACTTCTGGTCTAGGCCATCCCTGCTGCTGGGAGCCAGTTGCGCCTCTTCCTCTTTTTGAATAATAACTCTGAACATCAGCAGGTAGGGTTTTTCTAACAGCCCAACTTGATGCAGAAGTCCACCCAGATCGATCAACAGGTGACTCATACGTTTCCTCATATTTCGGTTTATAATTCTGGTGTTCTTGCACCCTAGTAGACTCTTGCCCTAAAGCATTAGAATTTCCTGAGTAGGGCTGTCTATTGTTCCAAGAATTCTCATTTTGGTCTCCATAATTAAAACCACCTCTGAAACCGCCTCTGCCAAGGCCACCACGGCCTCTGGGTGAATTCCAATCCATGTTCACATTTCTGTTCCACGAATCACCTGAATTATACTGGTTATCATCCCAATGACAGCCCCTAGGAGAACCTCTTCCTCTGTTCCCTCCTCTACCCCGTCCATCCCCCCTACCTCTAAGGTCTCCCCTTCCTCTAAAATCACCTCTGCCTCTGTAATCCCCTCTTCCCCTAATTTCTCCCCTTCCTCTGCCCCTATTGTCTCCCCACCCTCTCCTATCGCCTCTCATCCAGCCATCTCCCCTGCCCCTGCTGTCTAAAGATTTAATTCTTTCTGACACCCAATCCGGGAGGTCATTTTTATTTTCTGGATATTGCTCCGATGAATCCCTTGAGTTATATTTATCAATTCTAAAATGTTCGATTGGTTTTTCATGCTCATTTCTTCTGTATCTTTCATTTCCCCTAGGACTTTTCCAGTTGTCGTTTGATCGTCTCTCTCTCCAAGGAGGCGAATCCTTTTCACTCCTCTCAGCTGTATTACTTCTATTTCGGTTTCTATTTCGTGACCCTGACCTTGAGCGAGATCGACTTTTAGATTTAGACTGCCTCCTATGGTGTCTGTCTCGACTTCTGCCTTTCCACTGCTCACTAGTATTCCGATCTCTATCCTTACTACGTGATCTCGACTTGCGTTTAGGAGGAGAGTCTCTGTTTTTAGAACGTGATCGAGAACGTGATTTGGGCCTCTCTTTAACTTCACTCTTAGTAGGAGACCATGTTGTTGATGGCGAGTGGAATCTAGATTTTCGTGGACGCACTTCTTTTTTCTGTGCCTCTTCACCAAGCGGCACTGATCGTTTTTCAGCAGATTCAAGTTCTTCTGTTTTTGTTGAAGCAGAAGAACCAGGTTCAGCTACAACTGCTTCAGTCAATTTTGTGGGTTGTTCAGATTCACGATCACTACAGATCGAATCGCATTCCATAGCTACAGATTCAGTATTGTCGTCTTCACCTAAAACTACATGCTCTTTATGGTTAAGATCGGTATTATTTTCAGAATCAGCCTTATCAGACAACTTACTGCCAGCCTCAGCACTAGCATCAAGGATGCTTTCGACTTTACCATCTAAAGGTACATTTTGCAGGACATCACTGCATAGTATATCTTTTACTTCACTGACATAACAGTGCTCCTCGGCTGTAGACTGTTCAGGCAGCTGTGTTCTATTCACAGAAGTTTCAGTACTACTCCCATGCTCTGAATCACCTGGTACAATTGTTTTAGTGTCAGTCAGCTTGGGTTCCTGCAAGCTATTTTCCACTCCATTAACTTTATCATCTAAACCATCGTCACTTCTAAAAGAACTACCCTGCAGAGGGGATTCCACATTTAGCACTTTAGGAAGGTCTTGAGTTTCAGATGGATCCTCTTTAAAAGAATGAGAGGAACTAAGGGAATGTTCCAAGTCAAACTGCTTTTCTGGATCAGCAGCTGGCAAACGTGTGGATTCCTCATCCTTAGAGGATTCATTATAACAGTCTAAATCTGGCAAATGTTCAGCTTCTGACTGGGAGAAACTGTTTGCCTGTTTTCCATTCAAGCTTTCAGACTGTACACCTGCATGGTCAATGTCCGAGTTGTCTTGCTCCATACAATCAGGAATATCTTCAGATAGTGTTGAAGAAAGTATGTTTTTTTCAATCACCCCCAACTCATTTTCTGAGTCTGAGGATGCAGATTCCTTGTGAAAGCAGACATCAGTGTACTTAGGAGGAGAACCTGGACAGTCTCCTTCAGATACCTGCAGATTCTCTGCCTGCATAGAATGCCCCTCTTCAGTGCCTAAGTGCTTCGTAGAATCTACCACATCAGAGTCTAGTTCACTTCCACACATGGACTCTGGCTGACTCTTTTCTAATGCAGTCTGACCATTCGTAAATATTGGAGAAGGCGGTGAATTCTCTTTGTCAAGTGGATGTTCATTATGAGGTTCTGGAGAAGCAGATGTCTCTTTATCAAAGCTTTCCTCGTTTTGCATAGGTGATGCAGGTATGTGTTCTTTTGTGGACTGGTCCATGGGGGACAAAACAGAGGAATGATCTTCTACTGGTTGGTATACCTTTTCAGGACTGCTTACAGGAGACCTAGTCACTTCAAATTGTGTTGTGTCAGACAAATCTGGCATCTTCAACTTTTTTTCATCTTTTTCCGATTCACTTTCAGAATCACCTTTACTTTCATCAGCTTCTCGTTGAGTTTGTGTTGCTGACCTGAGTCGTTTTCTCTTTTGAGTAGTTTTTTTGGGTGCCCTCTTTCTTTGTTTTGCAGGTGGTTTATTTGAATGATCAGTTGACAAAGTGTTTGTGGAAGAGCTATTACAACCAGGTGCATCATTATCTGAGTTGCTGGATTTTGGCGAGCTTTGAAGCTGGCCGACATCAGATTTGCTGTTTCTTGCTGAGCGTCTTCTAGCAGTGGACTGCACACTTTTTTTTCTTGCTCCTTTACTACTAGAAGCAGCTTGTTTTTTCTCTGTTCCTTCTTGAGCACAGGAGTGAACACATGTTCTCTTGGAAAAAACTGTTTTTGTAAACAAAAGGGGTAAAGAAAAAAGAAAAGAAAAGACAATTACTGTAAAAAGTATACAGTGCTACTTTTATAATGCATTATTTCAAACTCTACATTTCATCTAAAAAGGAGAATCCCAGCTTTTAGTTCATTTTAGAGAGTCAATTTATCTAAAATGGTTCAAACCATTTCCATTAAACATTGATGCGGTTGCTCTGTGTGTTGCGACGTACTGTGGTAGCATTAGCTACATACAGTAAGTAAGCAGCACTGTGTCCTGGCAGCAGTACTTTCCCATCTACTGCCAGGACTTGAAAGTCAACCTTCCTGGAGAAACCTTTACTTTTATTAATGAACACAAGGCTTCCTCCAATTGGCCAAGGTGGAGGGGGGCAGATGAGTTCATGATTTCCACCTCTGCCTATGAGAAGGAGTTTTGTAAACACTGATAAAAATAAATGGCTCCTCCTGAATAGTGGAGAAGCACTCAGACTGACTACTTCATGCCTGCAACAGACAGGAAGTTGCCCTTCGTGCTTCTTGCTGCGTGTAGCTAATACGACTCCAGTACATCACAGTGTATGCAGTGGCTGTATCAGTGTTTAAAGGATAAGTTCACATTTTAAAAACATTTTATTTGGCTTGAAAAAATAAAATAAAATGTGCATTTATAATTTTTCTTTAAAGAGTCTGCAGGGCATTGAACCCATAATCAGCAGATCGTGGGTGCACTCTCAGGCTTATGCAGACTCTGCATATGTCTGCTCATACCTCATACAGACAGGCAGTTACCTGAGAGCAGAAAGATCAATGGACTACAAGAGCAATCACCAGCACCCTCACAGCTCATTGAAAACTACAAGCCATCAGCCACAATGGCTAATGGTACTTGCAGGCATTCATTCACAGAAGAGGGTCCCAATGATGGAACATGTTCCATGTACCACAATAAAAACAGGTGTAACATGTCCCAAAGGTGAACTTAACCTTTAAGAGAAATCGTTCATTTGGGCCACTTTGGTACAAACTATTTAAAGTGCAATGAAAGTTGAAATTCTACTTTAAAATGTCAAATATGGTAAAAGGAATTCCAGGTGTCATTGCCATACATCTATGGGAAGGCAAAACCTGCTTGAAGCTGATTAAATGCAGCCAGAAAGAGGGCAACTGCAGGTCAAGTGCACCAGTCAATGAATTCTGAGTGAACTCAGAAGCATCTAAAAAGGGACACAAGCCTACATTCTGTCAACACAGGCCCATAGAGTAATGTTCAAAGACAGCAAATACCGTATTTATCGGCGTATAACACGCACAGGCGTATAACACGCATATTCATTTTAAGAGGGAAGTTTCAGGAAAAAAACTTAAATTTTAAATAAGGAACTTTGAAGCAAAATAAGGGTCAGTGCCCATCTGCAGCTTCACCATTGCCATCAATGCAGCCTGATCAGTGCCCATCTGCAGCCTCACAAGTGCCATCAATGCAGCCTCATCAGTCCACATCAATGCAGCCTCATCAGTCCACATTAATACAGCAGCCTCGCCATTGCCATCAGTGCAGCCTGATCGATGCCCATCTGCAGCCTAGAGGGGACAGGGAGTGGGGCAGGATGAGCTCCGACAGATTACATACAGTGAGAATCTCCTATGATAGACAGAACAGTGGTCCAATGGCGGCCCAGGAGACAGGACTTCCTATTACAGAGGCCACCAAGTAAACAGGAGTTTCTCACTGTATGCAATCTGATGGCGCTCGTTCCGCCCCCTTCCCTGTCCCCTCCGAGGCAGCTAAAATTGAAGTATTGGCGTATAACACGCACACGCTATTTGCACCCAATTTTCATGGTGAAAAAGTGAGTGTTATACGCCAATAAATACAGTAAATAAAATGATGCTGTTTTCATGAAGGATCTGGACAGCAATATATAAGCTCACGAAAATGTAAGCACAGGCCTCAAAGATTGAGAAGCAAGCATGGTAACTGATCTTTATGCAAACATTGAACAATAAGCTCCCTTGTTGTATTCTGCAATTATATGCCCACTGAAATAGCTTCAAATATAGTTTGTCTGCCAAATTAGTGATGATTGAGGCATCATGCTTGACTGCAGAGACGTGCTATTTTTGCAACGCTATCCTGCTGTTTCTTGTAGGCTGCTGAGCATATTGCATTTGTGTACCAAAACCATCATGTTCCACTATACTTCAAGTCCTACCATGCACATATACATTGAAGCATTACATGCAAAAAACATCAGCTGCTACACTAAAGGCAAGAATTGTATTTATGCCATACAGATCTAAGATCACTTACCAAAACGTCAATAAGGTGTGCTTTGTCTATATGCAGACCAGAAGGTCAATTTCAGTATGGTGTGCAAAATTAACAATGTGGTAAAAGGGTGCTGTAATGACTCCCGACTGTTCACTGTATAAAACATGGATAAGATGTGTCGTTTTAATTGACCCAACTGGTCAATTAAAAAAAAAAAAAAAAAAAAAGGCTAAGATAGGACTCTTGACTGGTCACTGGGTAAGACAAAGGATAAGATATGTCATCAGCAAAACGTTTCAAAAGTGCAAAGCTCTTTATTCTTCTATGCTCACACAGAAAAACAAAGTATTAGGGATAGCACAGAGACCCTTCATCAGGCATGTGATCACATGCCTGAGCAAGTGTCCCTGTGCCATCCCAAAAGATTGATTTGGGACATTTTCAAATCGTTCCTGGGTCGCTTTAAGACAAAAAAAAAAAAAAGAAGAAAATTGAGGGAGAGATCTCCCCAGGAGTAAATTCTTAGACATGGGGTATACTGCGGACCTCAGGATACTGGCACACAACAAAGCCAACCCCTGCATAACCCTTCTTCAAACTTTCATGCCTAAGTTTTATGAGCAAGCAGTAGATAAGACCAATGACAGCTGAATGGGACCTATATCTCTTTAAGCAGAACCAGGCTCCTTCAGAAATATGAAAAGTCAGCAGCTACAAATATTGTAGCTCCTGACTTTCAGGCTGCATTGACACCTGAGCGTTTTCAGCTTGTAAAACATCTGGAAAAAAAAAGCCCAACAAGCAAAATCCCATTAATTTTAATGACACCTGTTCACATCTGAGTGTTTTGTTACCTGAAGCAAAACACCTGAAAAACGCCCTAAGCTCAAAAAAGAACATGAGCTTCTTTGGGGTAGATTACACGCGTTTTTCTACTTTTTACATTGGTGCCCTGAACAAAATCGTGGTAAAAAACGCGCACCTTTGAAACGCTCAGGTGTGAATTCAGCCTCCATACTAGGTCACGTACCTGTTCGCAAATCCAGTGGTGTCCTCACCCAAGCCAGTTTTACATTTGGCTCTTGGGTGCTGCAGCCGCCATCTCGGCTAAAGGAAGCCGAAGCTTCTTGCCTCTTCACAGCTGGTTCCCTACTGCGCATGTATGAAGTGTGCTGCGCTTTGCGAATGGCCCGGCAGCGGAGGAAGAAGGGGGGCTGTACTTCCGCCTGAGTTTGCCATGGCAAACACAGCCAGAAGTGGGAGTGTGTACCTCAAAACCAGGTACAAAATGTGGCAAGCCGAGCATCCCCTTTTGGGTGGAGCTCCGCTTTAAGGAACTTTAAGAAAAAGGGAAGTACAAAAACCTTTATTTTCTTTATAGTTTGAGGGACATGGCAATATAGTAAATTCTTATACATGTGGGACTTCCAAAGGCAGTCAAGCTGAGTGATGAGCAACAATCACTGAGGTATCCCACAGACGTTGAAATTATTTGTAACTCCTCCAAGTGAGAAACCCAACGATCAACCATGTGCTCCAATCAGGAATTGTCAGCAAGGAAAACAGCTGGCTGAACAATGGTTAGACTCCAGTAATAAAACGGGAGATGTAACCAATCACCCAACATAAGGAAAGCAAGTAGAAAAACAAACCACCGGAAAAGGAAGGTGGCAAACAAAAATGTGTAATACAGTAAAGGCCTCATCTTAAAATTACCTAACCCTTGACCTCAGGGAAAGAAGCTATGATGGATAAGTTATATACAGGAAAGACTAAACAGACTGCAGCTGGAGTCCAACGTAGAGAGTTAAAAACCTTTTAAAAAAGGGAAGTAAAGTTCACAATAAGCAGGATGATACCTTATAGACAAGTAATCTCACGAGGATACATGCAAGAAAATGGGACCACTCACAGTAGTAAATTCAAAAAGGGGAGAAGTAATAAACCCTGACCAGGGAAAAATAAAAAATGTTGTGATCCTAAAACTATGAAAAGGAGATTGTAGGGTGAACCACCACACAAAAAGTGGTCAGTAAGGGTAAAGATAACAAAATGGCAACTGGTATACATAGATATCAAGACTAAGGCCTCATGCGGTTAGGCACATTAAAATATGTCCATTTACCCTGTAATAATCTGATGCATTATTACACACGCAAGACTGATGTGCGTAATTTCATTCTATCAGCTAGAACATATGTGCACATGCATAATTGCTGCCAGTATGCTTCTCCCTGAACACAGGTTTTGGGCTCTTTTATGCCCCTAAACATTGCATGACCACACTGGCTAATACTGAGCTGTGTTTAGAGGCATTAAAAAAATGTAAGCTTCTCAAAACTGCATTTTTGTTTTTCTGCCAGTGTGCATTTAGCCTAAAAGCAAAATGGAGGTGACCACTTAAATCTCACCTAAATGTAAACTTGCCCATTTATGAAAATATGATATGTAAAGGATAGAACTCTAAAGAGACGGAACAGGAGTATAAATCATAGTAGAAAACACAAGAGAAGGAGTATAAGAAAAACTGCAGCTCTTGGAGGAAGTGTACAAGAGCCTGTACCTTCCAGAAGCCAGGTTTCCATAATCATAGTAATGTCTTTTGGTAAATGGTGCAGCAGGATAACCAAGTATCCTGGAGAATGCATGAAGGTAAAAAATGTCCAGCTTTTTACAGCCACTTTATGTAGTGTATATGGATTAATATATATGCTTATTGTTATTTTTGTTACCAAAAATATGTAGATTAAATATCGGCCTAAACGGAGGAAAGAAACTTTTTTTTTTTTTAATTTGGGGATATTATAACAAAGTATAAAAAAAAAAATGTTTTCTTCAAAATTTGTGTTTTTTTTTTGTTTATAGCGCAAAAGATATAAACCGCAGAGGTGATCAAATACCACCAAAAGAAAGCTCTATTTGTGGGGAAAAAAAGGACGTAAATTTTGTTTGGGTACAGCGTTGCACGACCGCACAATTGTCAGTTAAATTGACACAGTGCCGTATCACAAAAAACGGCCTGGTCAGGAAGGGGGTAAGTCCTTCCGGTGGTTAACCACTTGCCTACCAGGCCAATTCTTACACTTCAACCCTACATGTAAAAATAATTTTTTGCTGGAAAATTAGTCAGAACCCCACCATTGTATAGGTTTTTTTTTAGCAGAGACCCTAGGGAATAAAATGGTGGTCGTTGCAACTTTTTATCTTGCACGGTATTTGTGCAGCAATTTTTCAAACTTTTTTTTTTTTTTTCCCAAAAAAAAAAAACCACACAAACAGTAAAGTTAGCCCAATTTTTTTTTTGCATAATGTGAAAGATGTGGTTACACCGAGTAAATAGATACCCAACATGTCATGCTTTACAATTGTGCACACTTGAGGAACGGTGGCAAACTTCGGTATTTAAAAATCCCCATTGGTGGTGCTTAATTTTTTTTTTTTTCTACGGGTAACCTGTTTAGAGTTACAGAGGAGGTGTACTGCTAGAATTATTGCTGATGCTCCAACGTTCACAGCAATACCTCACGTGTGGTTTGAGCACCGTTTATATATGCGGGCACAACCTATGTATGCGTTCGCTTCTGCGAGGGAGCACGCAGGAAAATATTTTTTATTTTTATTGTTTTACTTTTATTTTTAATTTTGACACTTTTTTTTGATCACTTATTATTACAAGGTAAACATCCCTTGTAATAGGACATGACAGGTCCTTTTTACAGTGAGATCTGGGGTCTATGAGACCCCAGATCTTGCCTGGAGGAGAAGGAGAAGCAGGAGAAGAAGCAGGAGAAGAAGCAGGAGAAGAAGCAGGAGAAGAAGCAGGAGAAGAAGCAGGAGAAGAAGCAGGAGAAGAAGCAGGAGAAGAAGCAGGAGAAGAAGCAGGAGAAGAAGCAGGAGAAGAAGCAGGAGAAGAAGCAGGAGAAGACTTACCAGCCAAGGCAGCAAATTTTTTTTCAAATGCAGAGGCCGTGCGTGACGTCATAACATCACGCTCGGCCACAGAAAGATCAGAGAGACTTCGGGAAATCTCTATGCCAACCTTCTGAGCTGGTCGATTCCTTCTCCGACTCGCAGGTCGCACAAGCGAGTCGGAAGAAGCACGCCCCTTCCCTTTAAGGATAAGTTCACCTTTTCAAAAAAAATAAAATTGCACATTTTTTGCATGTAAAAAATTGGGCATTTTTTCACCCCCAGGAGCCTGCAGAGCATTGCACCCCCAATTGGCAGATCGCAGGTGCAATTACGGTCTCCTCCAGACTCTCAGAATAGCCATCTGCTTGTACCTCATAAGGTTAGGCAGTTACCAGAGAGCAGGAAGAGTGTTCACCAACACCCTAGTAGTTCATTGAGAACTACAAGCCGTCAGCCACATTGACTGAGGGAACTTGCAGGCAGTCATTCCCAGGAAACCGAATGAATGGCAGATTCCGCACTCTTCAAAATGTGACAGCAGGCCCATGGAGAACTCACTCTCTCTGTCACAGGGAAGGGGGGATCTGGAACATATTACACCTGTTTTTAAGGCAACAGGTTCTGAAAGTGAACTTATCCTTTAACCCTGTGTCATATAAAGAAAGCCTGGTTTTAACCATTTCCTACTCTATCCAAAACTAAATGAAAAATGTTGGCTTTCCATATAGTTTAATGATCACATCTCAAATACAAGTTTATAAAGGCTTTGAAGACAACTGGAAGAAGGCTCTATGGTCTGACTAGCCCAAAATTTTGATTTTTTCTTATGTTTGATATAAGCTACATACTACACATCAAAGTTGCCGGATTTGAAAAAGACAGTTGATTCACAAATGCCCATGCAATCAGAAGGAGCTGGAGCAGTTTTGCAATGAGAAATAGAGAACATTTAGTGTCGATACATGCAAACCTGAAAGAGATAGCCACACAAACCCAATACTGTAACAGCTGTCAAATTTGCAGCTTTTAAATACTAACTTTGAGGGAAAGTAAACATTAGCAGTCCATTTTTTGCAACCCCCCCCCCTTCCAAATCCCATATTGTAATTGAAATTCCTTTGCAGCACACAGTTTAGCACAGTCTACAATCTCAAGATTTGATTTCAAGTTCAACAATGAAACAAGTCATTAATCACAAATCCTCAGTTACAATATTTTTTATCATAGAACGGTTACCTTTGCTCCTGACTGATAAAGGTCTTATGGTAAATATATAGTTATCCAAAAATGGTGAGTGGATGAGTGTTTCAACAGAAAAAGAGGAATTGCTATGAACAAAAACAAAACAAGAAAAAAACAAAAAACAAAAAACAAAAAAAACAACAGGTTAATCAAATACTGTAGTATAGGCTTATGTATGAAAAGTGCGCCAATCAGAATCCATTTTCAAACGTTGGGCTGTAATGACAACACAATTGGAAACTGATTAAATGCTTTGGGCATCAGCACCTTTTTCACGCATAAGCTTTATTCATTATTCAGATAAAAATATCAGTAAACATCTGAGCATGCAAGGCCTTTTTAATCAACTTGTGTAGTAAAATTGTTGCATTTACATTATACATAAAGCTTATCATCTAAACCAAAAAGCAAAATACGTAACATTGCAGCTTACCAGTTTCCTTAGATGAGGTATATGGGTTAAATGTCTTTCCAACTTTTTCCTTTCACCAGTCAATCTCACAAATAACTCACTCCATTGTATTTGGGGGCACTACGGTTGCCATCCATTCTGGACTGAAGAATGGCCAAACCATTGTCGGGTTATTGCCTGTTAAGTGATGGGGCAAAACCATCTCAACGAATAATCCCAAAAATATTGTTGGGATCCACCAAGTAGCCTGATTAACAGCTTGTTCTGCAGCTGTTCCTTCCCAGGCATGTCAGTCCAGTGAGCCCTGGAGGACCAGAGCGGTGTGCAGCAAATGAAAGGGAGTGTTCTCCGTTACAAGCGGATAGGTCATGGGTCATGTCATCTCTCAGTATTAGAGCCAACATGGGAAAGCTGCAATGTTACATGGCTGCTGCAGCATAGAGAGGAGCATGTAGAAGTATTGTCTACGCTTTATTAAACCCCAGACTTCTCCTTTAATAAGATTATTTTTGCTTCCATTTCAGCTTATAGAAGTGAAAAGGACATTGCCTTCTTTGCAGGTATTTTCTGCACCTGAAATGCTCTTACTGTGATAAATTAAAACGAATACAGCCACCATTTTAGAACTGGTAAGCTCCAATGCTTCAAATTATCCTCCTTGGTTTGAACATACTTGAACATGTGAACTAAAATAATGTTTTTTTATGTAGCAGCACGTGTAACATTCACGGTTTATATTGTGCACCCTTCTGAGCTATGCAAAAAAAATGGATTGTTTCAAGCTGTCTGTACAAGCAGAACAGAACTTAACTGACAGAGATTACGTAAGAGACCTCTCTCTACATACCCTGTGCCACACAAGATGCAGTGCTTTTCTCTGTTTGATATCAATGCCCAAATTAATAAAATATAGAAAAACCGCGCTAGAAAACCTGAATGAAAAAACAGAATTGTAGCTGCACAAACAAAACACCAATATCTGTGTAAAATGTACTAACAACTCTAAGTAAGTGCGCTTAAAGCCTGTATACACAAGTGATGACATTAAATTAAATAAAATTAATCGAACATGTATAAATCAAAGTCCAACAAATGCAAATAAAAAACATGAAATAAATATACACTGGTGTACCAAAACACATGTGAAAAACTCAAATAACCAATAATGGTCACATCGATCTAACATCAATCAAGGCAAGATATATCAGTAGTGAAAACACATGAAAGCAGTGAACATAGTCCATGAAGTTAAACAGCAAGAAAAAGTTTGAGTGTATGCCAACTTCATGAAAATAGGGAAACACATCCACTTTCAATCAAGCTGTAATCCGTGTGAATGAAGGGAGATAAGAAGAATAAATAGATGTGACTTTCAATTGAAGTAAATCCAAAAAGGTGCTAAAGGTGGACCCTTACCCTCAGTGGTGGACCTCCCTGTTAGCGAGGTCTTGCACGCAAGCAGATTTAGCCCTCTGCAGGGACCGTGTAGTGATGGCGTCCAACACAGCTGATCCGTCCAGCGTCTCCAACCCGGTGTTGGAGCCTATCACTAGTATGCTGCCATGGATTGGCGTTAGGAAAGGAAAATTACGGTAAGTATGATACAATTTTCCATTTTTTTTTCAGATGACATGCAAATTTATTCCTTTAGGATTGTAGTGATGAGCATTTAGGAAAAGCATGGAGTCCCGGTTCACACTGATGCAAATTCAATGTGTATTAGATACAATTCTAAAAGGCATAAATTTGCATGTCATCTGAAAAAAAAAAAAAAAAAAAAAAACGGAAAATTGTATCATACTTACTGTAATTTTCCTTTCCTGACGCCAATGCATGGCAGCATACTAGTGATAGGCTCCAACACCAGGTTGAAGACGCTGGACGGATCAGCTGTGTTGGACGTCATCACTACATGGTCCCTGCAGAGGGCTAAATCTGCTTGCGCGCAAGACCTCGCTAACAGGGAGGTCCACCACTGAGGGTAAGGGTCCACCTTTAGCACCTTTTTGGATTTACTTCAATTGAAAGTCACATCTATTTATTCTTCTCTTCTCCCTTCATTCACACGGAGTATGGCTTGATTGAAAGTGGATGCGTTTCCCTATTTTCATGAAGTTGGCATACACTCATGGAACTTTTTCTTGCTGTTCAATTTCATGGACTATGTTCACTGCTTTCACGTGTTTTCACTACTGATATATCTTGCCTTGATTGATGTTAGATCGATGTTACCATTATTGGTTATGTGAGTTTTTCACATATGTGTTTTGGTACACCAGTGTATATTTATTTCATGTTTATTATTTGCATTTTTTTCACTTTGATTTATACACGTTCGATTAATTTTATTTCATTTAAAGTCATCACTTGTGTATACAGGCTGTAAGGGCACTTATTTAGAGTTATTATTATATCAATGCCCAACCCAGCTCTATTCACATCTGTCTGGCAGTCGTGAAGAAGTAGAGCACACGAGGAGTGTGTCCTCACAAAAGTACACAACTCAATGTAGTCTGTGTCAACAAAGGATAGCTCACAAATGTTTTTTGCTTTCACAGGCTGGTCCAAGACCCTATTACTTTGTAAACATATATTTGTGCTGGATATTTATATCTGCCACTCTATAACAAAAAATGAAGATTATACTGTATACAAAGAAAAAAAAAAAAGTTTGGATTACCAGGATTGAAATTAATTTCTAGGGAGTACAGTATGGGACACAGATCTTTATCCATTACCATGGTTTATGCAGCTACCTTCAGGCGATTAGACACTGGTAAACAAAAAGGAGAAGGTTGCCGGGACGTCCCCTATAGAATTCCTATCACCAGTCTTGTAACAAGGAGATTCCAAGAATAGAGGAAGAGACATGTATCCAGGTACTGTACCCCAAGTATCAGATTAGTTGTACAGTATGATCTTTAGTCAACTACTGTAGGACATCCAAAAGCAGTCCAACTAAGGGGTGGGCAACATAGCAAACAAATGCCAACAGACTCACATAAGTATCAAGAAATGCTCGACATAACTCAGAGCAACTTGTAGCACCTCATGCTAGAAGTGGAACTGAACATCCGTCTAGAAACACTTTTGGTAATTTTTTTATTTGTTTACCCAAAATTGCACAGTACAACCTAGGCAAGAATAAGCATAGAAGGGTACAAAGATAACCAGAATTCAGTTTGATGTGTAGACATTAGGGTCTTCTTAGCAATAATGTGCATACAAAAATAAAATAAATTTCAAATCAGTTAGAAATCAAACTTTAAATCAGTTATCAGCCGGCAGAACAGATATCCCTGCTAGGAGGCGACGGATAGCGTCTGCAAAAAAACTTAAACAATCATGGGAATATAAAGACAGCCAGATATAGTGAGAAATTAAAAAATACTGGGGTCACTTAAAGTGCCCCAAGGGCCAGAGAATTATCTTTAGGAGTGAATTGCCAAAAGAGCAAAATGAATGGGTAACCGCTTAGAACTGCAAATATTATGTCACAGTTACAAGAGGGAAAGTGGAGGGTAAAAAGGAAAAAAAAAAAAAAAAAAAAGAGGGGATAAAGCAACGAGAAACCAGAGAGGCAGGATTGCTCGCCCAGGGCCATAATCTAGCGAGTCCCAGGGGTTCAACTGGGTTGCGAAACATCCCGTAAATGGGCATCGGCGTATACAAAGTGTTGCAATGGCCTGCAGGTGTTCCGAAAGGTCTCCTACTGGTTATACAAAGGTTGCCGTTATATCCTCCATGTCCCCAAGTTCATTCATTTTGAAATGCCAAAGAGACCTTGAGTTGGCGGGAGACACACGGAAAATGAGCACACTGGTTGGGGAAATACCTGAGCTAAAAGCTACCCCAGAAGTCTAAGATAGTGGCCGAAGTGTTCGCAAGAGAGGAGAGCTTGCCGTTGGACCCCAGAAAATCAAAAAAATGGAGAAGACCACTCGACAACAGACATTGGAATTGCAGGTTGTGACCAGGTTGAAACATGGGTGACGGCAGCAGGGAAATTGAGGAGCTGCGAAAAGTGTCCCTAGAAACCATCAAAGTGCTACCAAGAGTCTGATGGGTAAAGAGGTCTTTGGGCAACTGGGAGGGCATCCAAGGCCAAATCTTCGCCGTGCCACAGGAGTCCTCCAGCTTCATAGCTACCCAATGTTTTGCCTTGGCATGCCAGTGCTAGTCAACCAACCTAGTGAGGTGGGCCGCCCTATAGTAAGCTCGCATATCAGGGAGGCAAATTGCACCCTGGCGTTTAGAGAGATGGCGAAGTTGGAGACAGGGTTTCCGATGGGACCACACAAATTCCCAAAAAAGGGAATTCTTGTGTGAAGAACAAGGGTGGTAGTCTGATGGGAAGGACTTGCAAGAGATAAAAGAACTCTAGGCAATAGTGTCATTTTAAGGGTGTTGCAGCGGCCAAACTATGTCAACGTGAGTAGATGCTAACGGAGAAGATCAGCAAATTCGGCAAGGATGTCAACGGGCCCATCAGAAAGAAAATTAAATCCGCAAAAGCGGCTAACTTGCAAATCCAGAAGCCCACAATGTTAGAATCCATTCTCACTGTACAAAGAAAGGGATCCAGGGAAAGTATGAAGATCAGGAGAAAGAGCAGGCAGTCCTGGCTGGTACCATTCGTAATCACGAGAAAGCAGTCTGACCTTGCTTAATTTGACAGCAGCCGAGGGACAAGAACCAACTCCACAGAGGTGTCCCCAGCCTGATATGCTCCAAAGTGGCTTGCATAAACTGCCAGTTGAGACGGTCAAAATCATGTCCATAGACAGCAGGAGAAGGGGATGGGGGGGTCCTGGCAGCATGGATCAAGTTTAGGACTCGAATTGTATTATCCCTAGGCTCATGTAGAGTTACAAAGTCTCCTGGTCCCGATGAATAAGTCGTGGGATATGAGGGAGTAGCCGATTGGCCAGGGTTTTGGCAAACATCTTCAGATCAGAATTCAGGAGGGCGATCGGGTGGTAATTCTCACATCCCCTCCTTAGGAATTAATGAGATGTAAACCTGCAGGCTGTCCTGAGGCATGTTCCGAAACGGAGTTGAGCGCAGGAGGTCAAGTGAGGGGTCAAAGCACCTGGTAACACTTAAATGTGTGAACAGAAGACCAAGTGGCAGCCTTGAAAATATGAAAAACCGATGCCCAACAGGTCTGGTAGAAAGCACCTTAACAGGGAAGGTGGGAATTCTATCCTTTAGGCCAGGGATCGGCAACCTGCAGGTCTCACCCGGCCCACCGCCAAATCTCCAGCCCGTCATTAAATTCACAGGCACCCTGCCTGTGGACAAGTGGTTGTCTGTTTAAAAACGTCATCTGCAAAATTGTCTGTTATATAATAGAAATGCAGCTATATACCCAATTAAAGGGGTTGACATCCGACAATACCGGCACCCCCAGCCCCCGTTTTACTTACCTGACCCCTCCAACGTCCCGCCCTCGCCCCTCCAACGTCCCGCCCTCGCCCCCCCAACATCCTCTTCGCCGCTCAGCCAGGTCGT